>CM055119.1:305470479-305806812 GCA_029206835.1 Rana muscosa
GACACCAATGGTGGGACACTATTCCCCCCACTGACACCAATGATGGGGCACTATTCCTCCCACTGACACCAATGATGGGGCACTATTCCTCCCACTGACACCAATGATGGGGCACTATTCCTCCCACTCACACCAATGATGTGGCATTGTTCCTCCCACTGACACCAATGATGGGGCGCTATTCCTCCCACTGATACCAATGATGGGGCACTATTCCTCCCACTGACACCAATGATGGGGCACTATTCCTCCCACTGACACCAATGATGGGGCACTATTCCTCCCACTGATACCAATGATGGGGCACTATTCCTCCCACTGACACCAATGATGGGGCATTGTTTGCTCACACTGTCAGGACAATTTCTACTCACATTACGGCCCCCTAAAGTCTGAAGGACAGTAAACTGGCCCTTTATTTAGAAGATTTTGACCCCCCCGCTCTACATCTTTGGTAAAAAAAGATACTTGACGATCGTTTGATGTTCCTTCTGGTTCAACCGTATGAAGATTACTCAGTTTGGGGGACCTCTGGCCCTCGGGAGGGGCCCCTGTTCCTGGAAGAGCTCCCAAACCTTGGCCATTGGGCTGATCTTGGGACTTCCATTGGCATTGGTTGGAGATTTCTGTCCAGGTCCCTCCCCCACCTCTCCCAGGATCACAAGTCCTTGGTATGACATTCATTACGGCTGTGCCTCGGCTGTGCCTTTGGCTTTAATAAGACCTGCAAGGAATGAGGAGCAATAAAAGGGGAAAGGATATAAAGCTTGTCAACAAAATGCCATCGTCACCAGACAAGTCACCTCTCCTGGAGAAGGGTCAGCGATCGATCGGGGGGGGGGGGGGGGTCACCCCAACCCCCATCAACTGACCTCACCCACTTTCTCCCAGCTCTTCACTAATCAGGACAGTATCAAACAGCAAAGCCCAGTAGCTGCTTCTACCTGTCTGTGCTGTGGGGTTGTATTCTCTATCATGGTTATGCAAACTTAGGAGCTGGGGGGGGGGGGGGTGCAACTCTGCATAACAGCCAATCAGCTTCCATGTTTTACTATTAAAGCTTAACTGAACAAGCTGAAGTTAGAAGCCGATTGGCTCCCATGCACAGCTGCACCAGATTCTGAGTGCTCCAGTTTTAGTAAATCTCCCCCCACTATGTGAGCTCCAGGCACTTAGACCCTCCATAACATATGTTACCATCCCCCGACCGCCCACCAAAACCCCAACATGGCAGTAGGAAAAGAATCGTGCATGTCACAAATTTAACTTGACCAAACGTGTTTGACAGGCGGCAATGAATTTTAAAAAGTGTGCCGCTTCTCTTTTCACTGTCCAGTCACAGGGCAGGGAGGAGACCTGTAAGTGAAAGTGAAACAGCAGGAGAAAAAGATCAAATCCCCTCCCAGGGCTGTATTCATCTTCAGACACGAGGGGCAGAAATACAAATGCTTTGGGGGGGTTGGTCTGGAGTTTACCTTCAACCATTCCATCATTTGTCTACATTGGGGGTCTCCAAGCATTGCAGTAGGAGGGCTGGATCACACATTTTGCACATATTTGGGGGTCAAACAAAAAATAAGTTTAATAAATGAATGAATAGAATTGAGAATAAACACTCTCCAAGGAATAACTTCGCACCAGAAGCCCCCCTCCATCACATCAGGGTCCTCCACCTGCCCACCAGAGTCAACCTAACCATACGGGTCCCCATCAGATTTCCCTGGACTTCAGGATCCCCACCAGAGTTTTCCCACCAGAGGAGCCCCATTCATCAGGATCCCAACCAGAGGAGCCCCATTCATCAGGATCCCCACCAGAGGAGCCCCATTCATCAGGAATCCCCACCAGAGGCTCCCCATTTATCAGGGTCCCCACCAGAGGAGCCCCATTCATCAGGATCCCAACCAGAGGCTCCCCATACTTCAGGATCCCCACCAGAGTTTTCCCACCAGAGGCTCCCCATTCATCAGGAATCCCCACCAGAGGCTCCCCATTTATCAGGGTCCCCCACAAGAGGAGCCCCATTCATCAGGATCCCCACCAGAGTTTTCCCACCAGAGGAGCCCCATTCATCAGGATCCCCACCAGAGGCGCCCAATTCATCAGGATCCCCACCAGAGGAGCCCCATACTTCAGGATCCCCACCAGAGGCTCCACGTACTTCAGGATCCCCACCAGAGTTTTCCCACCAGAGGAGCCCCATTGATCAGGATCGCCACCAGAGGCTCCACATACATCAGGATCCCCACCAGAGGAGCCCCATTCATCAGGATCCCCACCAGAGGCTCCACACACTTTAGAATCCCCACCAGAGTTTTCTCACCAGAGGAGCCCCATTCATCAGGGTCCCCCACCAGAGGAGCCCCATTTATCAAGATCCCCACCAGAGTTTTCCCACCAGAGGAGCCCCATTGATCAGGATCGCCACCAGAGGCTCCACATACATCAGGATCCCCACCAAAGGAGCTCCATTCATCAGGATCGCCACCAGAGGAGCCCCATTCATCAGGATCCCCACCAGAGGAGCCCCATTCATCAGGATCCCCACCAGAGGCTCCACATACTTCAGGATCCCCACCAGAGTTTTCCCACCAGAGGAGCCCCATTCATCAGGGTCCCCCACCAGAGGAGCCCCATTTATCAAGATCCCCACCAGAGTTTTCCCACCAGAGGCTCCCCATTCATCAGGGTCCCCACCAGAGGCTCCCCATACTTCAGGATCCCAACCAGAGGCTCCCCATTCATCAGGATCGCCACCAGAGGAGCCCCATTTATCAGGATCCCCACCAGAGGAGCCCCATTCATCAGGGTCCCCTACCAGAGGAGCCCCATTCATCAGGGTCCCCCACCAGAGGAGCCCATTCATCAGGGTCCCCCCACCAGAGGCTCCCCATACTTCAGGATCCCCACCAGAGGCTCCCCATTCATCAGGGTCCCCACCAGAGGCTCCCCATACTTCAGGATCCCCACCAGAGGAGCCCCATTCATCAGGGTCCCCCCCATTCATCAGGATCCCCACCAGAGGAGCCCCATTCATCAGGGTCCCCCCCACCAGAGGATCCCCATTCATCAGGGTCCCCCTACTAGAGGAGCCCCATTCATCAGGATCCCCACCAGAGGCGCCCCATACTTCAGGATCCCCACCAAAGGAGCCCCATTTATCAGGGTCCCCCACAAGAGGAGCCCCATTCATCAGGATCCCCACCAGAGTTTTCCCACCAGAGGAGCCCCATTCATCAGGATCCCCACCAGAGGCGCCCAATTCATCAGGATCCCCACCAGAGGAGCCCCATACTTCAGGATCCCCACCAGAGGCTCCACGTACTTCAGGATCCCCACCAGAGTTTTCCCACCAGAGGAGCCCCATTGATCAGGATCGCCACCAGAGGCTCCACATACATCAGGATCCCCACCAGAGGAGCCCCATTCATCAGGATCCCCACCAGAGGCTCCACACACTTTAGAATCCCCACCAGAGTTTTCCCACCAGAGGAGCCCCATTCATCAGGGTCCCCCACCAGAGGAGCCCCATTTATCAAGATCCCCACCAGAGTTTTCCCACCAGAGGAGCCCCATTGATCAGGATCGCCACCAGAGGCTCCACATACATCAGGATCCCCACCAAAGGAGCTCCATTCATCAGGATCGCCACCAGAGGAGCCCCATTCATCAGGATCCCCACCAGAGGAGCCCCATTCATCAGGATCCCCACCAGAGGCTCCACATACTTCAGGATCCCCACCAGAGTTTTCCCACCAGAGGAGCCCCATTCATCAGGGTCCCCCACCAGAGGAGCCCCATTTATCAAGATCCCCACCAGAGTTTTCCCACCAGAGGCTCCCCATTCATCAGGGTCCCCACCAGAGGCTCCCCATACTTCAGGATCCCAACAAGAGGCTCCCCATTCATCAGGATCGCCACCAGAGGAGCCCCATTTATCAGGATCCCCACCAGAGGAGCCCCATTCATCAGGGTCCCCTACCAGAGGAGCCCCATTCATCAGGGTCCCCCACCAGAGGAGCCCATTCATCAGGGTCCCCCCACCAGAGGCTCCCCATACTTCAGGATCCCCACCAGAGGCTCCCCATTCATCAGGGTCCCCACCAGAGGCTCCCCATTCATCAGGGTCCCCACCAGAGGCTCCCCATACTTCAGGATCCCCACCAGAGGAGCCCCATTCATCAGGGTCCCCCCCATTCATCAGGATCCCCACCAGAGGAGCCCCATTCATCAGGATCCCCACCAGAGGCTCCACATACTTCAGGATCCCCACCAGAGTTTTCCCACCAGAGGAGCCCCATTCATCAGGGTCCCCCACCAGAGGAGCCCCATTTATCAAGATCCCCACCAGAGTTTTCCCACCAGAGGCTCCCCATTCATCAGGGTCCCCACCAGAGGCTCCCCATACTTCAGGATCCCAACAAGAGGCTCCCCATTCATCAGGATTGCCACCAGAGGAGCCCCATTTATCAGGATCCCCACCAGAGGAGCCCCATTCATCAGGGTCCCCTACCAGAGGAGCCCCATTCATCAGGGTCCCCCACCAGAGGAGCCCATTCATCAGGGTCCCCCCACCAGAGGCTCCCCATACTTCAGGATCCCCACCAGAGGCTCCCCATTCATCAGGGTCCCCACCAGAGGCTCCCCATTCATCAGGGTCCCCACCAGAGGCTCCCCATACTTCAGGATCCCCACCAGAGGAGCCCCATTCATCAGGGTCCCCCCCATTCATCAGGATCCCCACCAGAGGAGCCCCATTCATCAGGGTCCCCCCACCAGAGGATCCCCATTCATCAGGGTCCCCCTACTAGAGGAGCCCCATTCATCAGGATCCCCACCAAAGGAGCCCCATACCTCAGGATCCCCACCAGAGGCTCCCCATACTTCAGGGTCCCCACCAGAGGAGCCCTATTCATCAGGGTCCCCTACCAGGAGGAGCCCCATTCATCAGGATCCCCACCAGAGACTCCACATATTTCAGGATCCCCACCAGAGTTTTCCTACCAAAGGCTCCACATACTTCAGGATCCCCACCAGAGTTTTCCCACCAGAGGCTCCACATACTTCAGGATCCCCACCAGAGTTTTCCCACCAGACGCTGCCCATTCATCAGGATCCCCACCAGAGTTTTCCCACCAGAGGCTCCCCATACTTCAGGATCCCCACCAGAGTTTTCCCACCAGACGCTGCCCATTCATCAGGATCCCCACCAGAGGAGCCCCATTCATCAGGATCCCCACCAGAGGAGCCCCATTCATCAGGATCCCCACCAGAGGCTCCCCATACTTCAGGATCCCCACCAGAGTTTTCCCACCAGAGGCTCCCCATACTCCAGGATCCCCACCAGAGTTTTCCCACCAGAGGCTCCCCATACTTTAGGATCCCCACCAGAGGCTCCACATACTTCAGGATCCCCACCAGAGGAGCCCTATTCATCAGGGTCCCCTACCAGAGGAGCCCCATTCATCAGGGTCCCCCCACCAGAGGAGCCCCATTCATCAGGGTCCCCCCACCAGAGGAGCCCCATTCATCAGGGTCCCCCCACCAGAGGAGCCCCATTCATCAGGGTCCCCCCCACCAGAGAAGCCCCATTTATCAGGATCCCCACCAGAGGCTCCCCATACTTCAGGATCCCCACCAGAGGCTCCCCATACTTCAGGATCCCCACCAGAGGAGCCCTATTCATCAGGGTCCCCCCACCAGAGGAGCCCTATTCATCAGGGTCCCCCACCAGAGGAGCCCCATTCATCAGGGTCCCCCCACCA
This sequence comes from Rana muscosa, assembly GCA_029206835.1. NCBI lineage: Eukaryota > Metazoa > Chordata > Amphibia > Anura > Ranidae > Rana > Rana muscosa. Next base: position 305,476,245 of record CM055119.1, read on the forward strand.
GAGGCGCCCCATTCATCAGGGTCCCCCCACCAGAGGAGCCCCATTCATCAGGATCCCCACCAGAGGCTTCCCATACTTCAGGATCCCCACCAGAGGAACCCCATTCATCAGGATCGCCACCAGAGGAGCCCCATTCATCAGGGTCCCCCCACCAGAGGAGCCCCATTCATCAGGGTCCCCCCACCAGAGGAGCCCCATTCATCAGGGTCCCCCCACCAGAGGAGCCCCATTCATCAGGGTCCCCCCACCAGAGGAGCCCCATTCATCAGGGTCCCCCCACCAGAGGCGCCCCATTCATCAGGGTCCCCCCCACCAGAGGAGCCTCATTCATCAGGATCCCCCTACCAGAGGAGCCTCATTCATCAGGGTCCCCCCACCAGAGGAGCCTCATTCATCAGGGTCCCCCCACCAGAGGAGCCTCATTTATCAGGGTCCCCCCACCAGAGGAGCCTCATTCATCAGGGTCCCCCCCACCAGAGGCACCCAAAAATCTGACACTTTTCTACACATGCCTGCACAGTTATAATGATTTCCGCTGAATATTTAAATTCCCGGAATAAACCCGGCCATGACCACTTCTTAAAGTTTAGGATTCTGAGAAAATTGCCCGTTCTCTTTCATCAGACCCGATGGACTCCGTGTCCTGCAGACGGCGCTCGGCACACACACGGGGGTCATCGTAGATCTGAGTTATTAGCCGGCGAATTACAAGACTTCAATCATTGGAAGTGTAACACTCACACACCATACACGTGACGGGGAAAGAGAAACAACGCCGAGCTTATCGGGCACAAAGAGTGCAAAGGTCATCACCAATCACAGAGCTGTCCCGGCTGAACGTTCAATATTCCGACAATCAGCAAATACTGCGATAACAGAACATGCCCGGCTCAGGATACACGGCGCCAACGGGCACTTTACAGGCAGATTATGGGGACCCCCAGGCACTATAATTAAAGGAATTTTTCATTTTTATTGTTTCACTTTAAGTGGGGTTCCCACGCAACTTTTTTATTTTATTTTGGCGCGGGGTCCCCTTAATACCCTTACGAGACCCGAAGGGCCTGGTATGGATGGAGGGGGACCCCACACCAATTTTTTTTTTTTATTCAGCTGTCAGCAGGGAAGCCCATTGACAGCTGTTGACTCATCGGTTGTTAAGGACGCTGCAGCCGGCTTCCCGGCCCTGCTCCTTAACAACCAGCTATTCACTGCCCCCTGATTGGGCAGTGCATTGCAGGGCGCTCGGTGAGGCGAAAAAAACCCACCGAAAGCTCCCTGCAAACGGGCGATGTTCGGGCCAAACTTTTTTCTAGGCCCGAACCATTCGCCCCGACTCTGCGCCTGAGTGTAAGTGCCGCTTGAAGCTCGTCCTTAAAGTTCTACTAAACACACACTGTATAATTTACTATTTTTATTTTTACTTTATTTATATTTACTATTATTATTATTATTCCTTTTAGGTTTGTATGTGGATGACGGCTCTGAAATTATTTTAATTAAAAAAAACAACATCCAAGTACCTTTTTCCTAATCGATATGCAGCTGTCACATGACCCAGCTCTCTCCCAGCCTGTCTGCAGGGAAACATAAGCAGGAGGAGCTTCTAGTCCTCTGCTGCTGGTCACATGCCACTTAAGGACCGGGCCTGTTTTTCAGACTCGGGTGTTTACAAGTTAAAAAACACGTTTTTTTGCTCGAAAATTACTTAGAACCCCCAAACATTATATATTGTTTTTTTTTTTTTCTAACACCCTGGAGAATAAAATGGCGGTCATTGCAATACTTTTTGTCACACCGTATTTGCGCAGCGGTCTTACAAGCGCACTTTTTTTTGGAGAAAAAAATTCACTTTTTTTAATTAAAAAATAAGACAACAGTAAAAGTTAGCCCAATATTTTTTTTTTTATATTGTGAAAGATAATGTTATGCCGAGTAAATTGATACCCAACATGTCACGCTTCAAAATTGCGCCCGCTCGTGGAATGGCGTCAAACTTTTACCCTTAAAAATCTCCATAGGCGACGTTTAAAACATTCTACAGGTTGCATCTTTTGCGTTACAGAGGAGGTCTAGGGCTAGAATTATTGCTCTCGCTGTAACGATTGCGGCGATACCTCACATGTGTGGTTTGAACACCGTTTTCATATGCGGGCGCTGCTCACGTATGCGTTTGCTTCTGCGCACGAGCTCGTCGGGACGGGGCGCTTTAAAAAAAATATATTTTTTTTTTTCTTATTTATTTTACTTGATTTTATTTATTTTTACACTGTTTTTTTATTTTGTTATTATTTGGGTCACTTTTATTCCTATTACAAGAAATGTAAACATCCCTTGTAATAGAAAAAAGCATGACAGGTCCTCTTAAATATGAGATCTGGGGGGTCAAAAAGACCTCACATCTCATATTTACACTAAAATGCAATAAAAAATAAAAATAAATCGTGCCTTTAAGACGTATGGGCGGAGCTGACGTTTTGACGCCGCTTCTGCCCTGCTATGGTATGGAGATGGGTGGGGGAGCCATCTTCCCCTCACTCGTCTCCATACCCAGCAAGGAAGAGGACCCGATCGCCTCCGCCCGCTACCGACGGCTCCGGTAAGCGGCGGAGGGCGCGGGAGAGAAGGGGCCCTCTCCCGCCGCCGATAACGGTGATCTCGCGGCGAATCCGCTGCAGAGACCACTATTATCGTTTACAGGACCGGCTCCTGAAGAGATGGATACCTCGGTTGTGGCAGCGGCTGCTGCCGTTACCGAGATATCCCTCTTCAAAAATGCCGACGTATATGTACATGAGCAAACCCTCCTATCATTTTCAGGCAAGGAAGCTGCCATCTTGGCCTCTGTTTAATCTTTAACTGCCATGATGCTGCACATGTGATCAGTTATGACACCAGCCATTGGATGGTTGGACACAGTGGCGTCTCTAGGGTTGGTGTCACCCGATGCGAAAAAAAAATGGTGTCACCCCCCACCATCTATAGTCCCCCCTCAGTACAGACCCCCCTCCACTAACTACAGACCACCCTCCCGCAGTACAGACCCCCCCACTAAGTACAGACCCCTCCCTCAGTATAAACCTCCCCCTCAGTGCAGACCCCACCCCATCAGTACAGACACCCCCACCTCAGTGCAGACCCCCCCATCAGTACAGACACTCCCACCTCAGTGCAGACCCCCCCAGCAGTACAGACACCCCTCCTCAGTTCAGACTCCCCCAGTGCAGACCCCCCCAGCAGTACAGACCCCCCTCAGTTACAGACCCCTCTCCTCAGTACAGACCCCCCTCCACTAACTACAGACCACCCTCCCGCAGTACAGACCCCCCCACTAAGTACAGACCCCCTCCCTCAGTATAAACCTCCCCCTCAGTGCAGACCCCCCCATCAGTACAGACACCCCCACCTCAGTGCAGACACCCCCAGCAGTACAGACACCCCTCCTCAGTTCAGACTCCCCCAGTGCAGACCCCCCCCAGTTACAGACCCCTCTCCTCAGTGCAGACCCCCCCAGCAGTACAGACACCCCTCAGTAGAGACACCCCCTCAGTGCAGACCCCCCTAGCAGTACAGACACCCCCCCCAGTGCAGACACACCCCCAATGCAGCAGTACAGACACCCTTCTAGCAGTGCAGACCCCCCAGCAGTACAGACACCCCCTCCCCCCCATCAGTATAGACAGCCCCCTTACAGACCTCAGAACAGCAAATACACACAGCGGTGTGTGTCCCTCGAGCGCGGGCTCCTCCTCCTCTGTGGATGTAAACAGAGAAGAGGGGGAGGCGGCTTAGTTCCGCTCTGCTGAGGGACACAGCCGCGGCACGAGGAACAGGGCAGCGGGCGGTGTTAGTGGTGCCGCTCTGGTGGGTGTCACCCGGGTGCGGTCCGAACCCCCCACACCCGCCTAGCAACGCCACTGGTTGGACAGTTTGGTTGAGAGCACAACCAATGTAACAGTTGGCATTTCCCGGCATGCCGGGAATGTAACTGCTTTTTGAAACTGTTAAATCGATGGGTTTACTTCCGCTTTAGGCTGGGTTCACACTGCTGCGAATTTTATTGCGAATTTGAGCCGTTGCGATTTCTCAAATTTGCAAGTCATTAAAATAACATTGTTTTCCATTAGTGCCGTTCACGTCAGTGCGGTGCGAATCTAAGCTGCAGGGGAAAAAAGGGTCCTGTGCGAGTTTGATCCGTGTGCGATGCGAATTCAGCTCTATAGACTGGTTTTCCCCGAAATCGCGGCCGCGAATCGCGGCAAATTCGCGCCAAAAACGCAGCCGCAAAATCGCGCAGTTTTGAATTCGCAGCAGTGTGAACCTATTCTTAAGTGGTTTAAAAAATAAAAAATAAAAAAAACAGGCTTTGGAATACAGGAGTAAAAATAAATAATTAATATCAATAAACTGGTTTTAAATCGTCATGCAAATAGATATTTGAAATCAAATCTTTTATTATTTTGTGGGTGTGGGCAGATTTCTGACCCATCACGGGCTGTGTCACGCCCCTCCAGCCTGTGTCTTAGAATAAGAGGGAGGTGAAGCCTCCATCAATCTACATGTAATATCCCGCCCCCTTGTTGTGTTTAGCTGGTTAGTGGGCATGGAGGAGGGAGGGAGGGAGGGAGTGGGCTGTCATTTAGCACTGTGTATACGCCCACAGGTGTGGCTCTATAGTCACATAGGGCTGCTCAGATGTGATAGGGAGGAAATGCTCAGCATAGAAAACTGAAAACTGAGCACGTGCCCCAGAAAGGTAAATGGCGCATTTGTTGCACGTAGGGTGGCCCATGGAAATTATACATGTAACCCAAAAACACACAAAAGCAGACATTGCAGTCAGGGGAAGGGCGGCAAAGACATGCGGTTGAGCCACATTATTACCACCCTTTCCCCCCTTAAGCTGCAAGACGAGCATGCTGTGCTTCACGGCCACGGCAAGAATGCAACCTGTTCAACAATGTGGTGCAGGATTTTAGGGGTTAAAACGGGGGGGAGAGAGGAGGACTGTCAATCGCCTGCTGAAAATCAATCCACTATGGGCCGTTCTTCGGCGGGTGAGGTTTGTGTAATGGAGGTCCTTAACCCCATCCAAGCCCCCCCCCCTTCAAAAAGTTCTGAAGATTTGGGGTAAAGGTGAACTGGCCCTTTAAGCAGAAATGGAATGTAGGCACCCACATTAATCCAGGTGTACAGACACTGGACACAGGGAGAGGGGGGGGGGGGGGGTCTTTGTAATGATTGGATCCTCTGTATAGATATGTCTCTGAAAGTGAGAATACCTGTACCAGGTACATTACAGGTATATTACAGGTACATTACAGGTATATTACAGGTACATTACAGGTATATTACAGGTATATTACAGGTACATTACAGGTATATTACAGGTATATTACAGGTATATTACAGGTACATTACAGGTATATTACAGGTATATTACAGGTATATTACAGGTACATTACAGGTATATTACAGGTACATTACAGGTGTATATAGAATAGATATATATAGTATACAGGAGTATATAGAATAGATCTGTGTATACAGGAGTATATAGAATAGATCTCTGTATACAGGTGTATATAGAATAGATCTCAGTATACAGGTGTATATAAAAAAGATCTGTGTATACAGGAGTATATAAAATAGATCTTGGTATATAAAATAGATCCTAGTATACAGGTGTATATAGAATAGATCTCCGTATATAAAATAGATCTTAGTATACAGGTGTATATAGAAAAGATCTCAGTATACAGGTGTATATGGAATATATCTCAGTATACAGGTGTATATAGAATAGATCTCAGTATATAGGTGTATATAGAATAGATATATATAGTATACAGGTGTATATAGAATAGATATATATAGTATACAGGTATATATAGAATAGATATATAGTATACAGGTGTATATAGAATAGATATATAGTATACAGGTGTATATAGAATAGATATATATAGTATACAGGTGTATATAGAATAGATCTCAGTATATAGGTGTATATAGAATAGATATATATAGTATACAGGTGTATATAGAATAGATATATAGTATACAGGTATATATAGAATAGATATATAGTATACAGGTGTATATAGAATAGATATATAGTATACAGGTGTATATAGAATAGATATATATAGTATACAGGTGTATATAGAATAGATATATAGTATACAGGTGTATATAGAATAGATATATAGTATACAGGTGTATATAGAATAGATCTCAGTATATAGGTGTATATAGAATAGATATATATAGTATACAGGTGTATATAGAATAGATATATAGTATACAGGTGTATATAGAATAGATATATAGTATACAGGTGTATATAGAATAGATATATATAGTATACAGGTGTATATAGAATAGATATATAGTATACAGGTGTATATAGAATAGATATATAGTATACAGGTGTATATAGAATAGATATATATAGTATACAGGTGTATATAGAATATATCTCAGTATACAGGTGTATATAGAATAGATCTCAGTATACAGGTGTATATGGAATATATCTCAGTATACAGGTGTATATAGAATAGATCTCAGTATATAGGTGTATATAGAATAGATATATATAGTATACAGGTGTATATAGAATAGATATATAGCATACAGGTGTATATAGAATAGATATATATAGTATACAGGTGTATATAGAATAGATATATATAGTATACAGGTGTATATAGAATAGATATATATAGCATACAGGTGTATATAGAATAGATATATAGTATACAGGTGTATATAGAATAGATATATATAGTATACAGGTGTATATAGAATAGATATATATAGTATACAGGTATATATAGAATAGATATATAGTATACAGGTGTATATAGAATAGATATATAGTGTACAGGTGTATATAGAATACATATATATAATATACAGGTGTATATGAAATATATCTCAGTATACAGGTATATATAGAATAGATATATAGTATACAGGTGTATATAGAATAGATATATAGTATACAGGTGTATATAGAATATATATATATAGTATACAGGTGTATATAGAATAGATATATATAGTATACAGGTGTATATAGAATAGATATATATAGTATACGGGTGTATGTAGAATATATATATATATATATAGTATACAGGTGTATATAGAATAGATATATAGTATACAGGTGTATATAGAATAGATATATAGTATACAGGTGTATATAGAATAGATATATAGTATACAGGTGTATATAGAATATTTATATAGTATACAGAATAGATATATATAGTATACAGGTGTATATAGAATAGATCTCAGTATACAGGTGTATATAGAATAGATCTCAGTATACAGGTGTATATAGAATAGATATATATAGTATACAGGTGTATATAGAATAGATATATATAGTATACAGGTGTATATAGAATAGATCTCAGTATACAGGTATATATAGAATAGATCTCAGTATACAGATGTATATAGAATAGATATATAGCATACAGATGTATATAGAATAGATATATAGTATACAGGTGTATATAGAATAGATATATATAGTATACAGGTGTATGTAGAATAGATATATATAGTATACAGGTGTATATAGAATAGATATATATAGTATACAGGTGTATATAGAATAGATATATATAGTATACAGGTGTATATAGAATAGATATATAGTATACAGGTGTATGTAGAATATATATATAGTATACAGGTGTATATAGAATAGATATATAGTATACAGGTGTATATAGAATAGATATATATAGTATACAGGTGTATATAGAATAGATATATATAGTATACAGGTGTATATAGAATAGATATATATAGTATACAGGTGTATGTAGAATAGATATATATAGTATACAGGTGTATATAGAATAGATATATAGTATATGGAGTATATATTGGCACACATGGCCGGGTGGGTGTCGTGGACTGGCAGTGCCCGGTTTCCGGTTCTCACCTTCAGCACTCGGATGGCGGCCCCCCTGGCTCCGTTGGTCCGGTTGGGCTCAGGCCCTCCCTCCCCGGGGGGTCCCGGCACCGACCTCCGGCCGTCCATTTCCACGGCTCCGCTCGCTGAACGAATGACAGCAGGAGGCCGTCCCCGCCCCCCAGCCTGAGCGCAGCGACCAATGGCGAGCCAGCGAAGCCCACGCTCTGCCAATCTGCAACAAGTCTCCGCCCATCTTGCGTAGTAGCCATTCTGCAGGTACCTCTATGCCCGCGGCGGCCATGTCTGCTGAGGGCACGGCGGGTGGGCACCCTGTCAGCCTCCCTGCCCTACGCCAGACGTCAGAGGAGCGCCGGAAGCGACTGCTGCCAGGCAGCTGGGGCACGGGAGGCTTCTGTTGGTTGTCAGTGTAAACAGTGGTCATGTCCAGTCCTGCGACAATCCTTGTCTCATAGTGTGTCACACATTATTATCTTTACCCTTTTCTCTCTCTCCCCGCCCAAAATTAAATCACTATTTAACCCTTCTGCTGCCAGAGCTGTTTTTTTTTTATTATTATTTAAACACTTGCCAACTTCATAATTTTTTTGCTATAAAATTATTCAGAACAATATATACATATATATTTTTTTAGCAGAGACCCTAGGGAATAAAATAAAATGGCGGTCATTGCAACTTTTTTTTTTTTTGTCACACGGTATTTGCGCAGCAATTTTTCAAACGCGATTTTTTGGGGAAAAAAACACATGAATAAAAAAGAAGAAGAAGAAAATCAGCAACGCTAGTGCAATGTCTTCATTGAGTGTGAAAGATGATGTTACGCCGAGTAAATAGATACTGAACATGTCACGCTTTAAAATTGCGCACACTTCGAGGAATGGCGTCAAACTTCAGTACTTAAAAATTTCCATAGGCGACGCTTTAATTTTTATTTTTTTTACAGGTTACATGTTTTGAGTTACAGAGGAGGTCTACTGCTAGAATTATTGCTCTCGCTCTAACGTTCGCAGCGATACCTCACGTGTGTGGTTTGAGCGTTGTTTACATATGCGGACACGGCCTACGTATGCGTTCGCATCTGTGTGCGAACACGCGGGGATGGGGGCACTTTGAATTTTTTATTTTTTTTTGTTTATTCCATTTAAAAATTATTTATTTTTTTACACTTTCCCTTTCAAAAATATTTTTTTTGATTACTTTTGTTCCTATTACAAGGAATGTAAACATCACTTGTAATAGGAATAGTGCGTGACAGGTCCTCTTTATGGGGGAGAGGTGGGGTCTATAAAACCCCACCTCTCTCCTCCAGGCAGGAAAGACTGAGAACAGAAAAAGAAAAATAATTAAGGGTCTCAGGCTTTCCTGCCGAGTCCCTGGCGTTGTTTACTTTCGCCAGCCCGGACGTCGCGTAGGGTTGCCACCTGTCCTGGATTCACGTGTCTGGGTTTCAGGCAGACTGAAACCTGGACACATTATTCAGACCGGGCTGCGGCTCCCCAAGTAACCAAGATAGTCACATACAAATCTGCTGCCATTGGGGAGCTGCGGGCGGCTGTCTGGGGGCAGGTTTGACATCAGTGGGGGGGGGCAGGGTGATGATGTCAGCAGGGGCAATTTGGCTACACATAATGCTTGCTGCAACAAGCTATGCCCTCCACATTCTTTCTCTCCTTGGGGCACCCAAAGGTTTCCCAGGCCGCTAAAGTGCTCAGGTTTGGCTTGAAGAAAAGGTGGCAACCCGAACGCGACGTCACAACGTCGCACCCAGGCCTCCGAGCGTCAAGGACCATCTGTCCCCCAGTTTTCTCGATGGCTTCCTTTCAGAGGCGGTGGATTCCTTCTCCAGCTCACCGATCGCACGGGAGAGCCGGGAGAAGCACCAGAGGGCGTTTTTTTTTTTTCTCTTATTCTTCAAGATTTTACTTCTGCGATGAAGACTCTTCCCTGCATCGCTGGTCCTCTTTTATTGCAGATATCTGGCAGTCCTAACTCTGGTTTCTGCAGAGCTGGATCTGGACTGGACATTGCGGGGGATGACCTAGAAGTGACCTTCAGGCACCGGGTTCCCCGCAGAGCTCATACCAGACTGTTTTAATAAAAGTAAGCCATGGTGTGCTTCCCAGTCCCACTGTAAAAGGAGCCCCCGCTCCTCCCAGCTGTGGCGTTACTTGCATTGTATCTCCCATTGCAGCCTGGAATCCTGTTGCAGACAGACCTAGCCAGCTGAAAGCCGTCCTGGAGGTCCCTACGCTGTACGCTGGACCCAGCAGCAAAAGGGAGGGGAGGAAGGGGGGATAAAGTAGGGTGACCAGACATCCCCAGTTTCAGGGGACAGTCCCCGGATTGAGGACACTGTCCCCAGATCAAGTCTGTCCCCGGTTTTGTCCCCAGATTGGATTTGAACAGGGGCTAGGGCAAATTCAAAGACCGTCAGTGCAGAATTAAAAATATATATACAGTGCCTTGCGAAAGTATTCGGCCCCCTTGAACTTTTCATCCTTTTGCCACATTTCAGGCTTCAAACATAAAGATATAACATTTTAATTTTTTGTGAAGAATCACCAACAAGTGGGACACAATTGTGAAGTGGAACGAAATCTATTGGATTTTTGAAACTTTTTTAACTAAGAAAAAAATGAAAAGTGGGGCGTGCAAAATTATTCGGCCCCCTTGCGTTAATACTTTGTAGAGCCACCTTTTGCTGCGATTACAGCTGCAAGTCGCTTGGGGTATGTCTATATCAGTTTTGCACATCGAGAGACTGAAATTCTTGCCCATTCTTCCTTGCAAAACAGCTCGAGCTCAGTGAGGTTGGATGGAGAGCGTTTGTGAACAGCAGTTTTCAGCTCTTTCCACAGATTCTCGATTGGATTCAGGTCTGGACTTTGACTTGGCCATTCTAACACCTGGATACGTTTATTTGTGAACCATTCCTTTGTAGATTTTGCTGTATGTTTGGGATCATTGTCTTGTTGGAAGATAAATCTCCGTCCCAGTCTCAGGTCTTTTGCAGACTCCAACAGGTTTTCATCCAGAATGGTCCTGTATTTGGCTGCATCCATCTTCCCCTCAATTTTAACCATCTTCCCTGTCCCTGCTGAAGAAAAGCAGGCCCAAACCATGATGCTGCCACCACCATGTTTCACAGTGGGGATGGTGTGTTGAGGGTGATGAGCTGTGTTGCTTTTACGCCAAACATATCGTTTTGCATTGTGGCCAAAAAGTTTGATTTTGGTTTCATCGGACCAGAGCACCTTCTTCCACATGTTTGGTGTGTCTCCCAGGTGGCTTGTGGCAAACTTTAGACGAGACTTTTTATGGATATCTTTGAGAAATGGCTTTCTTCTTGCCACTCTTCCATAAAGGGCAGATTTGTGCAGTGTACGACTGATTGTTGTCCTGTGGACAGACTCTCCCACCTCAGTCCTCTGCAGTTCATCCAGAGTGATCATGGGCCTCTTGGCTGCATCTCTGATCAGTCTTCTCCTTGTCTGAGCTGAAAGTTTAGAGGGACAGCCAGGTCTTGGTAGATTTGCAGTGGTCTGATACTCCTTCCATTTCAAAATGATCGCTTGCACAGTGCTCCTTGGGATGTTTAAAGCTTGGGAAATCTTTTTGTATCCAAATCCGGCTTTAAACTTCTCCACAACAGTATTACGGACCTGCCTGGTGTGTTCCTTGGTCTTCATGATGCTCTCTGCGCTTTCATCAGAACCCTGAGACTGTCACAGAGCAGGTGCATTTATACAGAGACTTGATTACACACAGGTGGATTCTATTTATCACCATCAGTCATTTAGGACAACATTGGATCATTAAGAGATCCTCGCTGAACTTCTGGAGTGAGTTTGCTGCACTGAAAGTAAAGGGGCCGAATAATTTTGCACGCACCACTTTTCAGTTTTTTATTTGCTAAAAAAGTTTAAAATATCCAATAGATTTCGTTCCACTTCACAATTGTGTCCCACTTGTTGGTGATTCTTCACAAAAAATTAAAATTTTATATCTTTATGTTTGAAGCCTGAAATGTGGCAAAAGGATGAAAAGTTCAAGGGGGGCCGAATACTTTCGCAAGGCACTGTATATTCAGAATTACACACCCCTGCTCCACTGCACTTACTAGCTTAAGGGGTCTATTTTTCCATTATCTGTGCCCCTTTCTGATGACCATGTTCTAGTCGGAGCGAAGGGACCATTTCTTCAGTTTCGGGCGCATGCCCATTCAGCTCCGCTCACATGTTCTTCTGCCTTTGCTCAAGTCCCGGCCAGCCGCCTGCCTGTTTTTATCTCCTTGCCTTCCCTGGAGGAGTGATCTTCCTCCGCTCCCCACCCAGTAGTAGCCATGGCCCCGGAGAGAGACTTCAGAGGCTATGAGGCGGCAGAGAGAGGCAGCTGCGCTCAGCTGACGGTGTCCAGTAGCAGGAACAGAGGGGAAGAGGATCCAATCGTGGGGTTGCCAGTGCCTTCAAGGCTTCAACACAGGAGTGCTTTGGGGGTGTCTGTGAATAGACTACATTGTACTGTGTCTGACTCTCTGGCAAGCATCATAGATGGTATCATGACTCACAGGCAGCAGGCACTCTATCATGGCTCTGTCACAGTTTGTCACATAACATGTCTGCTGGGTGCTGATTTTGGTAACTTATTGGTCATATGTATCAGCACCCAGCAGCCATGTTAAATGACACAGTGACAGAGCCAGCCAGAGCCATGATAGAGTGCCTGCTAACTGTGAGTTATCATAATGCTGATGATGTTGTTAACCAGTTGCTGATCGCCTGATAGCAGATTTACTACTACATGACGGCCGCGCTGTGCAGGATCACGTATATACGTAATCCTGTATTTCTGGGTATGGGAGCCAATCAGTGGCTCAGGCGGACTCGATATCCACCGGTACCCGCTGATTGTTATGTTCAAAGACAGAACTGTGGTCTGCCTATGTAAACAAGGCAGATTGCCGTTCTGTCAGTATGGAAGACATTGATCCTGTGTTCCTGCAAAACAGGTACAGGGATCTATGCCTTCCCCTAGTAAAAGCACCTCCCACAGTGAAAAAACAGTTGCTAGGCACACATTTAACCCTTTGATTGCCTTAGATGGTATCCCCTTCCCAGCCAGTGTCATTAGTACAGTGACAGTGCATATTTTTAGCACTGATCACTGTATTAGTGTCACTGGTTCCCACAAAGTGTCATTAGTGTCCGATTTGTCCACCGCAATATCGCAGTTCCGCTATGAGTCGCTGATCGCCGCCATTAATAGTTAAAAAAAAAAAAATGTCCCCGGATTTCATTTAAAAAATCTGGCCACCTTAGGGTAAAGCCCACCCGATAATTGGACTTTCTAGAACTGTGTTATTGCTGACAGGCCTTGTTCTTCACCCCATCATGGCTAACTTTACCATGTCAAGCCTCAAACCACGGCTTACCAATCAAAAACCTTTAAAGATCTTACAGTAGCTGATCCCTCGATTATATAACATATGGCGCGATCGCTCATAGCTTTAAACTTCGGTTTTGACGTTGTGGTGGAGGCTTCCTAACAGATCTCTTATACAAGTCTCCAGTCAGTACACCTGTGTAGGACACTTTGGTTAATGCAGAATCCACCCACAAGGGTCTGCCAAACCCTCAGACAAGCCCTCCTTAGCATGACGATGCACCCCCACTTTGCAGAGTAAGGGGCAGGGTTGCCAACTTTCAGTAAATTTACGAAGTTTGTAAAATCCGTACTTTTTGCATCTGTCCTTGAATGTCCATTACGGACATGTAGGCTGCATGTCCGTAACTGACATTCATGGACAGATGCAACAATTATGGATTTTACAAACTGTTCGTAAATTTGCTGAACGTTGGCAACCCTGGTAAGGGGTGCTAATCGTTGTGGACACTCAGGTGGCATTTCACCTCAGATATTTGTGTGTGGAGACGATATTCTAGGGCAGTGATGGCAAACCTTGGCACCCCAGATGTTTTGAAACTACATTTCCCATGATGCTCGACTACACTGCAGAGTGCATGAGAATCATGGGAAATGTAGTTCCAAAACATCTGGGGTGCCAAGGTTCGCCATCACTTTTCTAGGGCAGTGTTTCTCAACTCCAGTCCTCAAGGCGCCCCCAACAGGTCATGTTTTCAGGATTTCCCTCAGATGCAACAGCTGTGGTAATTACTAAGGCAGTGAAACTGATCAAATCACCTGTGCAAATTAATGGAAAGCCTGAAAACATGACCTGTTGGGGCGCTTGAGCACTGGAGTTGAGAAACCCTGTTCTAGGGCATAGGTGCTCAACCTGTGGCCCTCCAGCTATTGCCAAACTACAATTCCCATCATGCCTCTGCCTTGGGGAGTCATGCTTGTAACTATCAGCTTTGCAAGGCCTCATGGGACTTGTAGTTCCACAACAGCTGGAGGGCCACAGGTTGAGCACCCATGTTCTAGGCTAGGGCTATAAACTGAAATTTTGCTCTCTGCCGGTTCCTTACCTCCAACTTACCTGTGTCACCACACTGATTAGCAAATCTCCATCGAACCCTCTCAGATCTTCTTAACCAAGGTGTCATCGCCCCACTTCTTGTGGCAGAACAGTTTCAAGGATTTTACTTGACTCTGTTTACCGCTCCCAAACCCAAAGGGTGTATCCACCCCCATCTTGTATATCAAAGCTCTTGCTGTCTTCTTAAATTCTGCATCGAAACTACTAGATCTGTTCTCCCTGGTGAAACGAGGCAATACTTTTTCGCTTCTATGGACATCAAGGACGTGTACCTACATGCTCCCATTTTTTGGGTGTTTCATATGCTTTTCTGTGAGGCCCCCACACTACCAGTTCCTGGCGCTGACCTTGACCTCTTGTCTTCATCTCGGGTGGTTGCCAAGCTGCTAGTGCCTGTAAATGCCCTACTGCATCCTTGTGGCATCTCCATTGCAGAATACATAGGACTACCTCCTGTTGAGGCAACTGCTGGCATGGGCTCGGTCAGACAACATGGCTTTATCTGTGCAGATGTCACAGCGGTTTGAATGACATCATTTAGAGCATCTGGGTCTAGTACTGGACACAAAGTACTGGGTCTAGTACCCAGACCAAAAAAAATTCCTTCTGCAGGATAAATACTTCTGCATACTTGAATTCTCCAGTCCAGGATGTTTAATCTGCCCAATTTCACTCCAGACCTCTACAACGGAACATTAGGTCACCATGGGACAGGTCAGTCAAGTCCATTGACAGATAGATTTATTTTGAACCAAAGGACCAAGTTGTTCTGTCATGGAGTTCAGCAATCCGGCTTTGGAATCAGGGAAGTCCTTTCTCCTGGAAGATCCTCAAGATGGATGCCAGCCTGTTGGACTAGGGAGGAGCCCTGGGCACTTTGTCAGTGCAGGGGACTTGGTTGTTTGCATCTCTTGAACAACATCTTGATGTTTTGGGCTATTTGGCTGGCTCTGCAGTGCTGGACCATCTTGCTGGAAGGTCATCTGATCCAGATTCAGACAGCCAATGCCACGGCAGTGGTGTGAATCAACCATTGTGGAGGAATCAGAAGTCTTACCACGACAAGAGAGGCAGATTGGAACCTATACTGGCTGAAATTCACATTCATGCCTTGTCAGCTGTGTAAATCCCAAGTGTAGACAATAGATTTTCTCAGCCAACAGTACTTGGACTTGAGAATGGTCCCAGTGCCCGGAGGTGTCCCAAGACCTGTGTCGCAGGTACGGTATGACAGATGTGTACCTCCTGGCCATCTGACAAGTTTCCAGATACAGGGATCCTCTAGTGGAAGCTCTGGTGGCTCTGCTGGATTAGCACACCCTGGTCTATGCCTTTCCTTCCCTGAAGCTTCTTGTCTGTTTGGCAGGATAGAGATGGAGGGCATTCCAACGATTCTCATTACTCAAGCCTGGCCCATGCAGATATAGTACTCCGCCCTGGTAAGGACTACTGACAAACTCCTTGTGGGCTCTACAAGATAACAGTCCTTGGTACAAAAGATCCAGGTTATTTACCACCCTGCTTCAGGTTCACCGACTTTAAAAAAGTATGGCTGTTGAAGCCCAGGGGCATCTCAATCTGTGATTCCTACATTTGTTAAAGCTAGGAAGTCTTTCTGCAAGGTCCATCATCGAATGTGGATGGAATACTTGGATGGAAGCCATACGAATTACTCCAAGTGGTGTTTCTCTGTGGGACAACTCCTCCTCTTCCTACAGTTGGGCCTGGACCAGCATTTGGCTCTCAGTATCATCAAATGCCAGGCTTTGGTCTTTTATATTGCTTAAAACATTTTTACAGGGAGCCTCCCATGTAGTTTCTGGTTTGCTCCCGTTGGATCTGAATCTGGTTCTGTCTGTACTTCAGAAACCGATGTTTGAACTCGTTCCTCTTTTTACTCTCACCAACAGCTGTTGGTTTTTTGTTAACACTTTCTCTAAATTCTACCAGGTGCACGCTATGGCGTTATTTGACACCATCTTCGATCTCAAGGTCCTTCAGGTAGCTTTTGATGTGTAGGCAGTCTTTTTTTTTCCTTCTATTGGGCCTCTTAGTGTGTTATCTTGTTGTGTTTATTAACCCTCAGTTGGATTGCTTTTGGAGGTTTACGAAAGTTGAAGCCTTCCAGTGTCCTTCAAAGGCCAAGAAAGAAATAGAGCCATTATACTCTGTGTACAACCTTAAAATCTTATATTCCAGAGTATCAGGGAGGTTTAAAAAGTACCTCTACTACCATCAGCATGCCTTAAGTTCTGATGAAGCCCAGGGTCGGGCATAACGTGTATATGGGGGGGCGGAGCCACAAACATGACGCCATTCCCTGCTGGGTGGCGATTCATCCATTGTAATACATACCATGCTGTTTTAGCACCGTTTGTGTAGATTTCTACGTGAGCGTGTTTTAATGTTTTTAACATGAAATTGTTAGGCTGCTACAGAGAGCACAATTTGTCCTTTTACTTTGCATATTCGATTTATCTTATCTGGAAGAGAAAAAGGAGCGTTTGTCCTTTGGCATCTATAAGTCATGTGTCCTCAGGCCCATAAAGTCCCAGTGGGTGGCATCCTATAAGCGCTATTTGACCTCAATATAACAGAGAGGTCCGAGTTGGAGGTGAGCATTTAACCACTTCCCACCCGTAGGAAGTCATATGATGTGCTGGACTTTAAGTGGAGATATCTGGATACAGGCATCCTCCAGACAGCTTTGTTTTCAGCAGGTGATTCCATCTATTGTAAAAACCATCCTAGTGGCTAGAGATGCCTCTCATTGGCACCTCCCCTGTGCTATTGGAGAGCCATAGATCCGATGGCGGGTTACCATCAAGCTGGCCATGGACCAGATTGTCGCCAGCCATCTCTATGATCCTGGGGGGCCGGAAAGCAACGTCATGACGTCACTTCCTGTTCTGGCAGATGTAAACACTGCTATTTTTTCCCCTAAAAAGCAGAGATCAATTTTTTTTTAATCTCATGCTTTACAGCAGGGATATGCAATTAGCGGACCTCCAGCTGTTGCAAAACTACAAGTCCCATCATGCTTCTACCTCTGGGTATCATGCTTGTGGCTGTCAGAATCTCGCTATGCCTCATGGGACTTGTAGTTCTCCAACAGCTGGAGGTCCGCTAATTGCATATCCCTGCTTTACAGGGTAGAGGAGATATCTGGGGTCTAATTAACCCCAGATGTCACCATAAATAAGACCTGTAATGCATTATTCCTATTAGAAGGGATGTTTACAATTTTTGTAATAGGAATAAAAATGATAAAAAAATAAAAAAGGGACAGTGTATTCATACATAGGTCGCAGCCACATATGTAAATGGTGTTCCCACCACATATGTGAGGTATCGTCACGAACATTAGCGAGAGCAATAATTCTAGCCCTAGACCTCCTCTAACTCTGAACTGGTAACCTGTAAAAAAAAAAATTTAATTGTCTACTATGGATATTTTTTAGCGCCATTACACGAGTGTGTACAATTTTAAAAGGTGACAGGTTTGGTTTATATTTATTCGATGCAACATCATCTTTTATACGTTTCCAAAAATTGGGTTATATATTTTATTTTGCATTAAAATTCAATAAAGTGTATTGTTTTAAAAAAAAAAAAAAAACGGTCTGAAAAATTGCTGCAAATACAGTGGGGCATAAAAATAAAAAAATAATTGAGAAGACCATCATTTTATTCTCTAGGGTCTCTGCTATAAAATGTTATATATATATATATATATTTTTTTTTTTTAATTATGTTTGGGAGTTCTGAGCAGTTTTCTAACAAGAAAAAAAAAATGAAGATTTTACATGTAGGAGAGAAATGCCAGAATTGGCTAAATGGCACACGTGGTGGTTGCATGCTTGGCGGATTAAGGGAAGTGTGATCTTGTAGTCACATCGGTGAATGGAGCGCAATATTATGGACATTTTTGTTAATTTGCTGCGCTGCACCAATTATTATTTTATTTAGTTGAATATACTGCAGGGAAAACAGAGCTAGACAAAACTACAATAACCAAAGTCATTTTATTTTTTTTATTCTTTATTACTCACTTTTTCATAATTTGTTTCAACCAAAAGACGATAATACACAGCAGTCTAAGTAACCCATGAAAATGTTTACACCCTTAATGCTCCCCAATGACTTATTTTTTTTCGTAAATTTTTACAAGTTTTAGCTTTTACATGTCAAAAATAAGTCTGCGGTAATCAGCAGTTCGTTATCCACCCCACTCACAGATGGAATCTAAATGTTCCTTTCAATGAGATCAGCAGGGGGCATCTTAAGAAGATTGTAACTTACTGAAACAGCAAAAAGAGGGGGAAAACCAGAAGAAAAAAAAAAAAAAAATTAATAAAAAAAAAATAATTATCTTTACAGAAAAAAAAAAAAAAAAAAAAGATGATGATAATAGAGTGCCAACATGTGGCAATTTAGGGGCTGCTAAGCCGGTGTCCACATTTGGATAGAGAACAGCACTAAGCAGCACTTGGCTCCCCCTCGACGCTTCCAGCGAAGCCTTTGTTCCTATTTCACGGTCCGAGATCTTGTTTCACTTTTGCAACAAAAAAACTTTAATAAAAAGGCATGTGGGCTTTAAATACTATACAGGTTCACAGTGGAGGGAGAAGCCAGAAACGTAAATCTCTACTATAACCCCACCCAATACCCCAGAGCTGGCAGGTGTCCCTCATTATTAAGATAATTTCATTTGGGACGTGAAGCGATTTAAAGGGTCAGTGCAATCAAAGCTGACATTTCCACTTAAGGGAGATGGCTGGTGAGCTGAACTGGTCTACAGCTTCTCGTCTCTTCTTGGGAATCCGGTGCAGAGATTCCTGAATGGTGGATATGCCCCTTCAAAAAAGGTGGCCACTTTCTTTCAAGAGGCCGACTCCTCCCACTGCGACAGGTACAGTCATAAGGCTCCAAGGCTGCGTGGCGAAGAATTCGCAACTCCAGTTCTGAAATGTCAATTTTGGCTGGACTGACTCTTTAAATGCCACTTGTTAGCGGCTACAGAAAATCTATAAAACAATTAAGAAATTAGCAGCTGTAACTAGGAAAAAAAAAAAATATATATATATATATATATATATATATATATATATATATATATATATATATATATAATTGGATACTGCGGCGAGTGCCGATAGCAAGTGCAGCTCAGTTCTTGAAGTCACCATCTCAGTACCATACATGTCACATCTAGCATACAATACAAGAGGTCTGACATAACTTGCTCATGTGGAGGCTATCTAGCATTGTGAATGCTTACCTGACCTATGCCATGCAATGGTTCTCCGTCAGGCACTGTGACCTGTAACACAGCCCATTGCAATAGACAGCAGTAGCATAGAGCACTTAATAAAAAAAAAAAAAACAACATGTCTGAACCAGGGGGCTCACAATAAAGGCTGCAGGACTAGCGTTTCAGGGCGTTTATTTAGGTCTGAATCCAGAGGAAGGTGCAAGCCAATGCAGGGGAGCAGCGGTCTTCGCTAAACCTGGGAGCTTACCATCAAACAGTATTGTAAAAACAAAGTCTCCTTCCGCTCCTGTGAGAGAGAGTAAGAAGAGTCTGAAGGGCCATAAGTGTAAGTGGAAAACATGGCTGCAGGAATGTACAGAAGGAGATGGAGGGGGAGGATAAGAACACAAAAATCCCATGAGGTTCCGGCCAGGGAATAATCAACTCTAACTCCCGGCGGGGAAAAAAAAAGGTGAAGCCTCAAGAAAGGCCCAGCTGCGCCCTCCTGAGTGGAGGAAAAAAGGAGAGGCAGCAGCGTCCTTGCCTTGCGCCCGCTGCTTCACTCTGTCGCAGAATGTCCCTCAACCCTTTTTTTTTTTTCTGCTACCCCAAAGGCCCAAAGTGCAATCATTGGCGATCCAGGGGGCAGAGGCTCCAGCCCAGAGTTCCTTCATCTTGGTTGGGGGGGTGGGGGTGAGTGTAGACACGGCGCTGTCTTATTGCCAGGACTGAGGGGGAAAGTTGCTGACTTCGGCGAGGTCCTGCATAGCTGAGCCCTTATGGTTATATGTCAACTTGATCCGCATGCGCAGTTGTTGCTGTAGAGAAGAACAGGGGAAAAAAAAAATTACTATAATGTTAGACAATCGTAAAAAACAAAAAAAAAAAACCACACAAATTGTAAGAATAAATAATATCTATACATTTTTAAGCAAAGGCCCTAGAGACTAAAATTGCAGGTTTTGCAATCTTTTTTATGTCACACGGTACTTGCACAGCGGTTTTTCAAAAGCAGTTTTTTTTTATTTCTTTTTTTTTGGGGAAAAAATACTTTTTTTTAATTTGAATGCAAAAAAAAAAAAAAAAACACAATATATTAACCAATTTATTTGTTAAAATATATGAGAATGATGTTCCACTGAGTAAATAAATTCCAAACAATAGATACCTAATCCTAAATATTTATTTGGGGGTTACAAGTCATTTTCTAGCAAAAAATACAAATTGTTACATGTAAATAAAAAGTGCCAGAACTGGCGCGGTCTGGAAGTGGATATAGGATAAAGGAGCAGATCCTAAGGAAATTAGTCCTTTGCGAAAAGCGTTCATCCTGTATACCAAAACAAATGCAAGCGCACTGCACGTTTGTATGGTGTTTTTCGTGCATTTCAGGAACGCACAGGTGTGGGGCCTAAAAGTAAGGAACGTTCACATGGGCGGTAGGTACTACAGTGTACACCCGTGTAAGGAAAAAAGACCGACCTATCTTCTAGAGTTTGCTTCTACTCCCAAGGGAGCTGCCGCTGGTGCCTTTAATCAACCTCTTTCATCATTTGCTGGGACTTGTTGTTCACTAATCATTTTTTTTTTTTTAACAATTGCTATATCCAAATTCTAATTACTCATATAGTGCATGTTCTGGTTTTTGGTGCCATCTTTTACTTTCCTGTTTACACTCGGGTAAGGCCAGGGTAAGGCCAGGGTAAGGCCAGGGTAAGGCCAGGGTAAGGCCAGGGTAAGGCCAGGGTAAGGCCAGGGTAAGGCCAGGGTAAGGCCAGGGTAAGGCCAGGGTAAGGCCAGGGTAAGGCGCCCCTGTGAGGCCTTACTGAACACCTTGCTGGTTACAATGACTAAACGCTTCTAGTCTGAAGGCCAAATCACAAGAGACTTTTCTTACCTTCTGGGGGTTCAGAACTTTGATGACCTGTGTGACACATCCAGCGCTGAAGGGGGGAAGGACATTATTACTCGGGGACAGGAGCTGCAGCTGGAACGTCTGACATAAAAGAATCAGATTAAAACACTGTTCAGCATATGGTCATAATGTAAAGAATTCAAGTATCTAGAATACAAAATGCAGTAACTAATAGTTTGTCAAGTCACAAATATTCATTTTGATCGATTGTCCTTTGCCTTTAAAAAAAATTAAACTCTGTACAAATAAATGAGCACAATTTGAACCAGTTACTTACTCGTTAAAACCTCATTAAATATATTTAAACACTAAGAAATGCTAACAAAGAAGAGCAAAGAGATGACTCTCATAAGCCGCCTTCTGCTCCTTATTCAATCAGTAGACTGTATAGTCACCCATCAGATGGGCGAGAACCATTATCGTAATTACAAGAGTGGAGAGGCGTATACATGGAGAACACAATTAAAGTGTACAAATAGCTCAAATCCCTGAGTTTTGGATAGAGTATGGAACGATTGGAACTATGAAAATTCTGGACCAAAACTTCAGGATGCACTCAACCGAAATGGACAGTAAAAACAAAACAAAAAAAAACACAAAACAAAAACTCACCACCCCGTTAAAACGTGGCAAAAACGCACCAGTAATGCGTTTTTTTGAGTCACATGACCTATAAAAACGCACTGTAAACATTATAAAATCGCGTAAGTGTTTTTCTGCGCCTTTTTTTTCTATTGCCAAAACACTGATAACCCTATTTTTGGCTTATAATTTTCAGCTGGCCGATTATATAATCTGTGCATCCCTTAATTAGAACCCCTTTCAATTTTTTAATTTCTGTCTGTGTCCCCTCCCCCCTGGGAAAAGTCACTCTCTCCATCATCTAAACCAGTGACCGCTGTAGCATAAAATACCTTTGGTACTGCTGCCTGGAACACATAGTCGGTCATCTCGCTCTCTGTGCTGTTGAACGCCTGAGTTGTAATCACAGTCACGCTGGCATTTGTGCTGTTCCTCTCAAAGCTGAAGTCTATTTTCAGGCCGTTCTTATGGTAAGCAGTGATGGGCGGAATACCTGCAGAAAGACAAACTATTAGCTTCAGATTCCCTCTGCCGCAAACTGAGCCACACATGGAGACGTCCTGCACCAGCAAACGAAGATGCCCAAAGGCCGGCAAAGAAGATGCCGAAAAACAGGGATGGTTGAAAAAAAAAAAAAGGTACATTTAAAAAAAAGGGGTTGTAAAGGTTCGCTTTTTTTTTTCCCCCATACAAATAAGAAACATGTTATACTTACCTGTTCTGTGCAAGGGTTATGCACAGATCGGCCCCGATCCTCCTCTTCTGGGGTGCCCCGCTGGTGCTCCTCCCCTCCTTCCAGTGGCACCATGGAAAGCCGCTCTCACTGCTGCGTCCATTGACACAGACAGCAGGACTCTGCCCCACGCCCCCGTGTCACTGGATTTGATTGACAGCAGCGGGAGCCAATGGCTCCTGCTTCTATTAATCTGTCCAATGAAGAGAGAGACAGCGGCTGAAGCAGCTGGGCTCATGCCCATTGCTGAAACGTATCGGGCGCAGGTAAGTAAAAAAGGGGGATATGGGGGGGGGGGGGGGGTCTGGGAGGCGATGCAGCAAAAAAGGTTTTTCACCTTAATGCATAAATTAATTAAAGCGGAGCTCCGCCGTAAAAAAAATAAATAAATTAAAAGCCAGCAGCTACAGAATACTGCAGCTGCTGACTTTTAATATTAGGACACTTCCCTGTCCTGGAGTCTAGCGATATCGGCAGCAGAAGTCGCCATCCTCGGTGATTGAACCAGGAAGTGAAGCATTGCGGCTTCACTGCCCCGTTCCCTATGGCGCATGCGCGAGTCGTGCTGCGCCGTGCTCACTGGTCCCCACTGTGTTCTGGGCGCCGTGTGTTTCCCAGAACACACAACGGGGGGGGGGGGGGGGGGGTGACGCACTACCCTCAGATCCCTGCAGAGTGGACTCCCGGAAGTGGATGCAAATACTCTTAGACAGGTATCTGCACCCCCCTCCCCCCTGAGAGGTGCCAAATGTGACACTGGAGGGGGGGAGGGTTCCGATGAGCGGAAGTTCCACTTTAGGGTGGAGCTCCGCTATAAATTGAAAAACTTGGGACTCTACAACCACTTTTTTCTTTATTTATTGAAAAAAAAAATTTTAATTAGCAGAAAATATTGTTCACATACAAAATGCCAAATAAACGCAAAACTAGCCAAAGAACATTATACATTTCAAAGTGACTACATCTCAAATCATAAAAGACTTCTACTGGAGTCGTACAGCCGACACCCGTTATTCAAAAAGTTTTTTTTTTTTTTTTAATTATGAACAAATCAAAAACTGTATACCCCATCCATCACACCAATAGAGTACTCAGGAAATTTCCCCCTCCCTCCCACAAGGACCGCCGAACACTATAAAAACCAAGGAGTCCACTGACCCCCCCCAGTCCTCAAGGCGCCCCAACAGGTCATGTTTTCAGGATTTCCCTCAGATGAAATGGCTGGGGTAATTACTAAGGCAGTGAAATGGATCAAATCACCTGTGCAAAATAATGGAAAGCCTGAAAACATGACCTGTTGGGGCGCCTTGAAGACTGGAGTTGAGAAACACTGCTTTATACCCATGTGCAGTACTTTCACCCCTAACTTCAGTTAAAGTGCAAGTTCACCTTTACAGAAAAATCTGTAAGGTGAACTTACACAGGATCCCCCCCCCCCCCCCGTACACAACCCCCAACCCCACCCTCATTCCCCACCCCCCCTTATCCCCCGCACCACCCTCTCCCCGACAGTGTATGTTTAGGAGGCATTTCTTGTACCTATAGGTAAGCTTCATCATGAGGTCATCAAACGGTGTTTCTTTCCACTTTAATATCCCCTTAAAAATAAGCAGTAAACTGACCTGAAAGATCATTAAATAGAGGCTGCACAGAAAGGCCATCCAGCAGAAGTGGGGGTGCGGACATCTGGGGGACCGGCGCTGGTGGGGCTGCAAAGACAAAAGATAAAAAAAAATAAAAAATAAAGTTAAAAACATCTGCTGAAGATCAAAACGGAGATTACATGTACCAGTCATCTATACCCAACAATAAAAGATATCCTACGGATATAACTAAAGGCAGCCCATAGAGGATTCGACTTTTTCCTTCCACCACAGGGGAGCAGAGCTAAATGATTGCGGCTAGAGGCTGTAGCCGTCAGCGGCAAGCGAATGTAAAAAAAATCTGACAGGCTGGTTGTACCCAAGATGATCGATGGATCAACTTAGGTATAATCAGCCTGCCAATACATGGATCAAATCTCGGCCAGTCGCTGCTGAACCGGACAAATTCTGATCCATGTATGGCCGGCTAAAACCGAGGCTATAAAGACTGCAAAAAAAAAAAAGTAACAAACATACAATGCAAAGCACAAAAACTCATATCATCCAAGCAGTAGTGTTCTAACTATAAACTGAGACCTCATTGGTTGCCATGGTTTACTGTAGCTTGTGTTGGTTACAGTGGTTTTTGTTCCTCCATATTCACTTTTTTTTTAATCTATATGCATAAACTGATTAGCTAAGCCACAGGTGTCAAACACAAGGCCCGCGGGCCAAATCCGGCCCTCCAGGCCATTTCATTTGGCCCTCGCACCTCTCCTGCAGCTGCAAGAGAGCTCCAGCCCTCCTCTGGTCCTCCTCCAGACCCTTACTTTCTGCTTTCAAGCAATGCATCCAGCTTCTTCCCAGCAGCAGCATAAGGAAAGGGGGGTGCACTGTGATGTAAGGGAGAGTGGGGGACTCAATTTCTGATGGTGGGGGGGGGCTCTTGACATCTAATGTAAGGGGAGGGGATGCGCTGGACAGCTAATCTTACAGATACAACCGGCCCTTTTGAGGGCAATCATAATGCTTATGTGGCTCACGATGAAAGCGAGTTTGACACCCCTGATCTAAGTAATTAAAATATTTGTAAAAATGAATTTAAAATTATTTATTGTTTTTTAATTAAAATTAGCAAATATGTTATACTTACCTGTGTAATGGTTTTGCACAGAGCAGCCCTGTTCTTGCTCTTCTCCAGGAGAGGAGGGGGGGTGGGGGACAGGGCTCCTGCCACCCCCCGAGTGCCCCCATTAAAAAGCAACTTACTATGGTGGGCACTTGTGCAGGCTCGCTTCTGAGCCGCCCTGTCTGTGTCTATTGACACAAAAACAACGGGGCTCAGCCCTGCCCCCATGTCATAGGATTTGATTGACAGGAGCGAGAGTCAATGGCTTCCGCTGCTATCAATCTGCACAGTCAGAAGAGACAGAACCGGGAAAGCTTCTACGCTTGTGCACATCACTGGATCGAGCTCAGGTAAGTATAAGGGGGGGGGGGGGGGGGCTGGGAGGGACCCTCTGCAGCAAGTGATTATTTTTACCTTAATACATTAAAAGGTGAAAAACCATGATCAGTATTTTCCCTAGAAAGGTATCCATGTACCATTATACTGGTATGTAATTAACCACCCCCCCCCCCCAGCAAGACTGCCGACACGGCTTTAGGATAACCATTGCGTTTAAAGCCACAATGCGGTCATATGCCTCCATGTAATTATTAGCAGGAACATTTACCATTGTATGATTTCATATCATATGCTTTCAAGGAACTGTGATAACCCCTGAACCTTTACTGTAAGAGCTTGCTGGCCGTTCCCAAGGTCAGCTCTGGAACAAGCGAGTCTGAGCAAAGGAACCAACACTGACAGCACTTCACCATGCAGGATGGTGTGTCACAGGCTTCAGTATACAGAATTTCCTGTTTCCAATCACAAAATTCACCTTTTGTAACATGTTACAAACAGTCCGGCCCCCCCTCCGACAGCTAGCGAGAATCTCCCCGACAGCTAGCGAGAATCTCCCCGACAGCTAGCGAGAATCTCCCCGACAGCTAGCGAGAATCTCCCAGACAGCTAGCGAGAATCTCCCCGACAGCTAGCGGTCACAATGTAAAAAAAAAAAAAAAAAAAGACGGCCCGGCTGAGTCACTCATTCACAGTCCTCTGTGAATGGAAAACTACACGTCCCAACAGCCCTTGCAGCTGTCAGCTTGTAGTTTTCAATGAACTACCATGGCGCTGTGGAGCCCTGCGGTAGTTCATCGAGTCTTCCTATCAGATTGTATCAGCTTGCCCGTACTGCCACACCAGATCTTCTGGAGCATTATTTTTTGTTAAAAAGGTGAACTTATCCTTTAACCACTTAAGGACCACCGCCTGTTCCCTGTCATGTTCGACTCGAACATTGCCTGTTCGCACGTTCGCCGAACAGCGAACAATTTGGGGTGTCCGCGGCAAATTCGAAAAGCTGCGGAACACCCTGTAAAAGTCTAGGGGAGAAATCTAAAGTGCTAATTTTAAAGGATTATATGCAAGTTATTATCATAAAAAGGGTTTGGGGACCCGGGTCCTGCCCCAGGGGACATCTATCAATGCAAAAAAAAAGTTTTAAAAATGGCCGTTTTTTCGGGAGCAGTGATTTTAATAATGCTTAAAGTGAAACAATAAAAGTGAAATATTCCTTTAAATTTCATACATGGGGGGTGTGTATAGTATGCCTGTAAAGTAGCGCTTGTTTCCCGTGCTTAGAACTGTCCCTGCACAAAGTGTCATTTCTGAAGGGAAAAAAAGTAATTTAAAAGCACTCGCGGCTATTAATGAATTGTCGGGTCCCAGCAATACAGAGAAAAGTCATTGATAAAAAAAGTCTCCACTCCACACGAAACGTCATTCGCTGAGCGGACCTGATGGGGAACTTCCTCCGCAGTGTAATAAATGAAGGGTCTGGTATGGATATTTGGGGGGGAAGCCCACGTCCTTTTTTTTTTTTCCATCAAAGGACGTGGGGTTCCCCCCCAAATATCCATACCAGACCCTTCAGGTCTGGTATGGATTTTAAAGGGGAACACCACGCCAAATGAAAAAAAAAAATGGCGTGGAGTTCCCCCCAAAAATCCATACCAGGCCGCAGGAAAAGAGGGGGGGGGGACGAGAGAGCGCAACCGTACCAGGCAACATGCCCTCAACATGGGGAGAATGCTTTGGGGGTCTGTGACCCCTTAAAGCACCATGTCCCCATGTTGATGGGGACAAGGGCCTCATCCCCACAACCCTTGCCCGGTGGTTGTGGGGGTCTGCGGGCGGGGGGCTTATCGGAATCTGGAAAACCCCTTTAATAAAGGGGACACCCAGATCCCGCCCCCCCTATGTGCATTGGTAAGGGGTACATTGTACCCCTACCATTTCACAAAGAAAGTGTAAAAAATTGTAAAAAAAACAGACAGTTGGGAAAGTCCTTAATTAAAAATAAAATAAAAAACCCATTCCAGCGATGTAATCCAGTGTCCTGCGGTGATCCGATGTCCAGCGCTGCAGTCTCCACTCCACACGAAACGTCATTGGCTGAGCGGACCTGATGGGGAACTTCCTCCGCAGTGTAATAAATGAATAGACCCCGCCCCTTCTCACGTTCCCCCATTAGGTCCGCTCAGCCAATGACGTAGGGGGCGGGGTCACCTTCACTGGGTGTAAGGTTGAGCGGACCTGATGGGGGAACGTGAGAAGGGGCGGGTCTATTCATTTATTACACTGCAGAGAAAGTTCCCCATCAGGTCCGCTCTGCCAATGACGTAGGCGAGGTCTGAGGTACGAGTGGGCGGGGTCACCCGTCAAGATCATATGGGTAAGTCCCCGTAGGCGGGATCCCGCCTACGTCATTGGCTATTCCCCGGCAAGTGGGGAAAGCTGGGGCTTACCCCTATGATCTGACGGGTGACCCCGCCCCCTCGTACGTCAGACCCTGCCTACGTCATTGGCTGAGCGGACCTGATGGGGAACGTGAGAAGGGTCGGGGTCTATTCATTTATTACACTGCGGAGGAAGTTCCCCATCAGGTCCGCTCAGCCAATGACGTTTCGTGTGGAGTGGAGACTTTTTTGATCAATGACTTTTCTCTGTATTGCCGGGACCCGACAATTCATTATAGCCGCGAGTGAGTTTTAAAGGACTTTTTTTCCTTCAGAAATGACACTTTGTGCAGGGACAGTTCTAAGCACGGGAAACAAGCCCTGCTTTACAGGCATATCATACACACCCCCCAGGTACGTAATTTAAAGGAATATTTCACTTTTATCGTTTCACTTTAAGCATTATTAAAATCACTGCTCCCGAAAAAAACGGCCATTTTTAAAACTTTTTTTTTGCATTGATACATGTCCCCTGGGGCAGGACCCGGGTCCCCAAACCCTTTTTAGGACAATAACTTGCATATTAGCCTTGATAATTAGCACTTTTGATTTCGAACGTTCGAGTCCATTGTATTTAATAGGGTTCTAAAGTTTGCGCAAACTTTAGGTCTGTTCGCAGGTTCTGGTGCGAACCAAACGGGGGGTGTTCGGCTCATCCCTACTTTCTAGCCAAGATCTCGGCTTTGTTTACTTCCGGCGGCCCGGGCGTCATAACGTCACACCCGGGCCTCCGAGAGTCAGAGATTGCTCGGGACCATCTGTCCCTCGGTTTTCTCTATGACTTCCTTCCAAGGTCGGGGGATTCCTTCTCTGGGTCTCCGACGCACGGGAGAGCCTAGAGAAGCACCGGAGGGTGGGGACGTCCCCTCCCGTCGCCGGTAAGAACGATCAAGCGGCTGAACCGTCGCTATGATCATTCTTATGGTGTAGAGCAGGGGTCTCCAAACCCCAGCCTGTGGGCCACATCCGGCCCGCTTGTGTGTTTTATCCGGCTGGCAGCTGACAGGTCTTGTAGTGTAAACTAAGCCGCCCATGCTGCCAATCCGTTTTTTTTTACATCGGTCGCTGGGACCGCCGAGGCGCGGCACCTCCCCTCTTCCCGCCCACTGTTTGAAATTACAATCCTCCACGAGTGACGTCACAGGCGCGGCACCTCCCCTCTTCCCGCCCGCTGTTTGAATTTACGATCCTCCACGAGTGACGTCACAGGCGCGACACCTCCCCTCTTCCCGGTGTCCCCATCAGCGGTGTCCTCATCAGCAATGATGGGGACACCGCTGATGGGGACATAGGGTCACTGCTGATGGGGACACTGCTGATATTTTATACATATATAGAGCACCCACCCCAGACTTTACCGGCTTTTCCTAATTTGGCTCCTCCGCAGGAAAGACTGAGGCACACCGCACTACATGCCCGTACCCTCCTGGATGGGGAGGTTGAGCGGTGTTAGTTTTCTCTGGCCTGCCTGCCGCTGGTGCTCGAATCCTCCCGAGCTGATCTCGCTTCTGCCTTGGCCAGAAACAAGTCCTTAACTCTCCCCAGTAAAGTAACTGTCCACACCAACTGAAAAGTCCAACTTCTGTATTTATTTCACAAGGATAATAAATAGTTCCTTTAAGAACAGACAGGTTGAGATGAGACACAGGTCAGATAAGGTGGGAGGGAGGTCCAGGCACAAACTTAATCTTGGTTCTCTTACTGTTCTGATATGCACAAACAGGTTTGGCGTACGATCTTTATCACAGACCTAATGAATATGAAAGTCACTGCCACTGACTTGTTGAAGATGGTCACTGGCACTGACCGGGTGAATAGGGCCTTGCCCTATTTGGTCACTGCCACGGACCTGGTGTGCATAGAGTCACTGCCACTATGACCTACAGAACATGCACTGCCTTCTTGGAGAACTTGGCCCATGTCAAAGAGAAAAACGTCCCTCCGGAGAGTTACCAGAGGCCCTTACTGTCACCACGACTCTGCGCTGGGTCTTCAGAAAGGGTCACCTCCCTGGCCTCCTCGATCCTGGATACGGGTCCCCTCGCAAGGCGGATCCCTGGGAGCTCTTCGAGCCTTACCGGACCCCACCTGAAGGTTGCTGGGCCCCGGGCCTCCTATTTAGTACCTCACCCCAGACTGAAGGTGTCTGGGATGGAATAGCAACTCCGCCTCCAGGCCTAGGGCACCCAGAGGCGACACACACACACCCAGGCCTAAGATGCCTGGGCGTGGACCCATGACGACCGACCAGCAGGCCTCCGGGACTAGGGCACCCGCAGGCGACACACACACCCAGGCCTAAGGTGCCTGGGCGTGGACCCCCACTGGAAGATGGCCGCCCCTTTTTATACCCTCTCCGGACAGGCACAGCAGGTTCCCCACCCCGCTGCACTGCTGTCAAGAGGGGATAAGAAAAGACACAACCCTGTACTGTGGTTCAACCCGGGCCCATGGCAACAGCGCCACCTATAGGCTCCAGGGAACTGTACATCAATACTATCTCCCAGGGACAGAAATGGTCCATGAACCCTAACAATTTGTGTATCTGAGCCTTATTACCACTCAGATACTTCCCTTAAATATAGCACCCCGCTACACATAACTGATATTTTTTTCCGGCCCCCGAATACTTGTAAAATCTACAATGTGGCCCTTGTGTTGAAAAGTTTGGAGACCCCTGGTGTAGGGCATCGCCCGCTGAAAAAAATTATATCTGGATGATGCCTGCAGCTGCACCTATCATTCAGATATCACCACTGAAAGCCCAGGACGTCATATAGAAGGCCTGCGGTATGTAAGTGGTTAAAAAAGTGAACTTGTACTAATGTCAAAGCCTGCAAAAGTAGAAATGACCCTCCACAGCAGCCACCATCTACCCCGACAATAGGAAACCCCCTCCCCAAAGCTGTGCTGAAGGTTGCTAAAAATCTGTAGGCACGCACCCCATGTGTCAGCGCTCAGAACTGGTGGCTTGCTTAGGCACGGAGCATTGCATGATGTGGGGTGGAGGGGGTGGCATTCCAAAGCCAGAAGTTGAGTTTTTTTTACAAGGCTACCATGTCTGCGGCAGGGTTCATGCTGTCACGAGGCATAAAATGCGCAATATGTTGTTGTTCATTGCCTTGTCACCAAAATAAAAAAACAGGTGCATGCAGCATTTTTGGCAGCACACATTAGTCCATTGCCACGCATTGTGCTGCAACAAATATGCATTGAGGACATGTGCTGGGGTTGCCATTCAGAATGTTTGGCACAGAACCAACAGGATTAAAGTGATTTTAAAAAACAGGTTTTATTTCTATGCACATGGACTTTATTATTTGGGACTTATTTTATTAATTTTTTTTTTAGGTAAAATCAGATGAATACCTGCTGTTGATCCAAGCACTGTTTCATATATTATCGCATATTACTGTACTTCGTTTTTTTTTTAACTACTTAAGGCCCGGAAGGATTTGCCCCCTTCATGACCAGGCCATTTTTTTTGATGCGGCACTGCGTCAATTTAACTGACAATTGCGCGGTTGTGCGACGCTGTACCCAAACAAAATTGACGTCCTTTTTTACCCACAAATGGAGCTTTCTTTTGGTGGTATTTGTTTTTTTGCTCTATAATCAAAAAAAAAGGTGAAAATTTAACAAAAAGCAATATTTTTTACTATAATAAATACCGCCACCAAATGATATAAAAAAACAAAATTTCTTCTTCAGTTTAGGCCGAGATGTACTCTTCTACATATATTTGGTAAAAAAAATAATCACAATAAAGCATATATTGGTTTGCACAAAAGTTATAGTGTCTTCATAATAGGGAATAGATTTATGGCATTTTTTTTTTTTTTTTTTTTTACTAGTAATGGCGGTGATCTGTTTTTTACCGGGACTGCGACATTGCGGCAGACAGATCAGACACTTCTGACACATTTTTGGGACCACTTATATTTATACAGTGATCAGTGCTATAAAAATGCACTGATGACCGTGTAAATGTCACTGGTAGGGAAGGGGTTAACACTAGGGGCGATCAAGGGGTTAAATGTGTTCCCTGCTACGCGTTTCCAACTGTGGGGGACGTGACTCACTAGAGGTGACTTATCACTGTTCCTACTTAGTAGGAACACACGATCTGTCTCCTCTCTCCTGACAAATTGGGGATTTGTGTTTATACACATGCGCACGCGCGCACACACACACACTCTGGCTCTCATGCCCGCGATCGCACACGGACGGCGGGCATCGTGGCCACGCGCATCTGCTAAAGCTGTTTAAAGGGCCGACATACAGCTATTTTTGCTGTTTCTCTTCTTGACTTAGTGCACTTTATCACTGTTTCACATATAACTGCAATTTTTTATTTTTATTTTTTATAGTAGGGATAGTCATTAATGCAGATTTGTTTAATTTTATTGCATAGCTTCTTGAATTAGCGCACTTTATCAGTGTTTCACAACATTATCGCATATTACTGCATTTTTGTCCATTTTTGCTGCATAGCTTCTTGAATTAGCACACCATTTTTATTATTATTAAGCTCATCCTGTGTCACCGTGACGCAACTTCTGCCAGGCGCCATCTTCGAACTCGGACCCGAGCCGCTCTTCCAAATGCGGGAGGAATACGACGGGCCCCGCTAATAACCAATGCTGTAGACACCGGGGTGCCAGGTTCTAACCAGCACAAGTCAGTGTAATACTTACCTTTTTAAATAAATCTGGTAAAATGGTTTTACACTATGGGCTTCCTTGTAACATTTTCCTAATGAACGGTACCGTTGGATCTCTACTATCGGATGAGACAAGCGTGGTCGGTTTTTGTTTCAGAACAGCAATACATTGGATAAATCTGACAGTGAGTTTTGTCTTCTATAGGTCACATTCCTGGCTACAAATCTAGCACAGGCTTTCTTCAAGTCATCTACTAACCTCCGAGATTGAGGTCTCCGAGAAGATCTAGAAGCTCTCCTCCCACGGTGGACTGCTTCGGAGGTGGTGCGGTGGGGATGACCAGCTGAATATCATTTCCTCCTAACAGGTCTAATAAATCATTGGCCTAATGGGGGGAGAAAGAGAAACAGATGTATTATGTGAGCAAAACAACATCTTCCTGAGTGTGGATGACTCAGCAGCCAGACGAATATTACCTCCAGCTGTGTGTACCAGCAGCCTATAGAAACCCTCTGCTGGTCAATGGATTACCTTTATTGGATTCATTCAATTCATAAATCTCAACAGAACCAATACAGTAAAGAGCCGGTTCACACCACATGCAGTCCAGTGCGTTTTTTTTTTTCTGCATCAAAAACGCATGGAAAGTAGGATATATGGTCTTCAATGGCATAGAACATGAAAAAAATAAAACATGCTGCATTTTACCTGCACTGGAACGCTGTAAAAGGCATCAAAAATGCACCGGAACGCACCTAAATGCACCAAAAACGCACTGGAACACACTTGTCCTTATCTAAGGTTAATAAAAAAAGAGGGGTAAAAAAAGCACTGGACTGCATTAAAAACGTACCAAAAACGCACTGGAACGCGTCAAAAACGCACATGCAAAAAAGCACCTGGAACGCATCCGGATTGCGTTTCTATGGTGTGAACTGGCCACATGCAGTCCAGTGCGTTTTTTTTTCTGCATCAAAAACGCATGGAAAGTAGGTTTTATGGCTTTCAATGGCATAGTTTACACCAGTGCTTGCAGTTCCAGTGCGTTCCAGAAAAAAAAAGTATAACATGCTGCATTTTACCAGCACTGGAACGCTGTAAAATGCATCAAAAACGCACCGGAACGCACCAAAAACGCACTGGAACACACTTGTCCTTATCGAAGGTTAATAAAAAAAGAGGGGTGAAAAAAAGCACTGACTGCATTAAAAACGTACAAAAAAAAAAGAAGCACCGAAACGCGTCAAAAAGGCGCATACAAAAAAGCACCTGGAACGCATCCGGATTGCGTTTCTATGGTGTGAACTGGCCCTAAAGGATGAAGATCATTGAGTTCAGTCACTCTGTCCAATTTGGATGGGGAGGGGAAATGGTCAAACATCTAAAGATTTTTCTTCTGTTTGGGATTCACAATAAGAATATTTTCTTCACATTGTAGTCACTTGAAGACCACGCCCTTTTCTGGCACTTTTTGTTTCCATGTGAAAAATCTTTTTTTTGCTAGATAATTACTTAGAACCCCCAAACAGTATATATATTTTGAAAGCAGAGGCCCTAGAGAATAAATTGGTGGGTTTTTCCATTTTTTTTTTGGTCTCACGGTATTTGTGCAGCAGTTTTTCAATTGCAATTTTTGGGAAAGCAATTTTTTTTTAGTTTTAATGCAACAAAACATAACCCAAATTTTTGGTAAAATATAAAAAGATGTCACGCTGGGTATACACCAAACATGGCTCACTTTTAAATTGGGCATGTCTGCACAACGGAGACAAATGACGTACATTTTACTATCCGTAGGTGACGCTTTAAAAGTCTTTACAGGTTACCACTTTAAATTTACAGAGGAGGTCTGGTGCTAAAATTACTGCCTATGATTTGACATTCCCTCGCATGTGGGATGATCACTGTTTGTCTGCCTTTGTGCACTAGCGGGGGGGGGGGGGGAGGAGGCATTGCGCCCCACCGTTTGCGTCGTCGGGACGAGCCACGTCCCACCGCTTGCGTCGTCGGGACGAACCGCGCCCCACCGTTTGCGTCGTCGGGACGAACCGCGCCCCCATTTGTTGGTATCAACAGGCAGAATTGAGCCCCATCGTTGTCATTGGGAGGAATTGTGCACCCATCATTGGCGTCATTGGGACCAACTGTTGGTGTCATTGGGAGAAATTATGCCCCATTGTTGGCACGAGTGGATAAAATTAGGGATGCGCCAGTACCGAGTATTTTCACGAGTACTCGTGAAAATGCTCCCGAAACCAAAAACTGATACTTTGCGGTGTGATTTGAGCCCATACAAAATAAATGTGCGCAAAGTGCACTGCAAAGAATCGCATGCAATTTAAAACCCAAATGCGGTGCAATTACGGTCTGAATCGCATGAGGTTTCCGGCACCGCTCCTGCGAACCCGGGCTGAAATCACTATGACAAGCCTGGGTCCACACAAGAGCGGTGGGGAAACCACATGCAATTTGGACAGGAATCACACTGCATTCCTGTTCAAATCGCATGTGATTTTTTGCAGTGCAAATTGTGCTCATTCATTTTGTATGGGTGCAAATCGCACAACAAAGTATCGGTACCTGCCATCGCTGAGTACTTGACCGATAAAAAATGGGCATCGGTACAACCCTCGATGAAACCCTAGATGAAATGGTGCCCCAAGGGCCAGATAAAAAGCAAGCTAAGGGCTGCAGTTTGGAGACCACTGCAGTATACAGCGCTGTGTTCTGGCAGTAACACCGGAACTTCCCATCCCACTACCAGAACAAAATCGAGTCGGGCTAGCACTCTTGAATGAATACAAAGCTTTCCTCTGATTGGCTGAGGTGAAGATTGTGACATCCATCCGCCTCAGCCAATCAGAGGAAGCCTTGTACTCAATTCATAGAATACAAAGCTCCCTGTGATCAGCTCTCTGCCAACTCAATTTGGTTTGGAAAGCAGGACAGGAAGTTCCCATCCACTACTGGAACGCAGAGCTGTATACTGCAACACATACAGTTTTTACAGCGCTCACAGCCGCTGAATCGGTTAATAAAGTAAATCGCTCGTTTAGTCCAGCAAACCGTTTTAAATTCACTTAAGTTGTGCTCCAATTACCTGGCTGACTGGTTGCTGAGTGGGTGGGATTGGTTTGGTGTCTATTATTCCAGGTTCAGCCTCGCCATTCGTTTGCGCTAGGTCTGTTGGTCCATTGATCATTGACTTCTCCATTATAGGCATTCTTTCCAGCAGTGCAGACCTGAAAAACAGCAAGGGAGCAGAATAAGCTTCAGAGCTTCACGGACAGCAATGACCGATGCCACCTAGGAGTGCGGTCCGGTATACACCTCACCTCATGTGGTCATACTTCTTGAACAAAGCGTTATATTCCACAGCCCTTTGTTGCAGCTCCACATCAATGCTGCTTCCATAAATAGAGACAACCTTCTTTATACGGCTGCAGAGAAGACAAGACAGTCAGGTAAGGGAACAGATTGGAAATAAGGAAGCCAAGTCTCAAATTGTCTTAAAAAGTGATTGTAAAGCTTTTATTTATTTTTAACAAGATGTTCTACTTACCTGCTCTGTGTAATTGTTTTGTACAGAGAACCCCCTCGATCCTCCTCGGGTGCCCCACAGGTGCTTCTGGCTCCTCCCTCCCCAAGTGCCCACCATAGCAAGGCACTTGCTGTGGGGACACTCATGCAGGCTCGCTCCCAAGCTGGCTCTGTGTGTCCATAGACACGCAAAGCTTAGCCCCACCCCATGCTCCCTCCTCACTGGCTGTGATTGACAGTAGCAGGAGTTGAGCCTGTGTCTGAGCCTGAGGTGGCAGAGAGTGGAGATCGGGCTCAGGTAAGTATAAAAGGAGGGCTGGGGGGGGGGGGGAGTAGGAGGAGAGGAGAGGGGGGCTGGGGAGGAGGAGGAGGAGGAGGAGGAGGAAGAGGAAGAGGAAGAGGAGGAGAGGGGGGCTGGGGGGAGGGAGGAGGAGGAGGAGGAGGAGGAGGGCTGGGGAGGAGGAGGAGGAGGAGGAAGAGGAAGAGGAGGAAGAAGAGGAAGAAGAGGAAGAAGAGGAAGAAGAGGAAGAAGAGGAGGAAGAGGAGGAAGAGGAGGAGGGGGAGGAGGAGGAAGAGGAGGGGGAGGAGGAGGGGGAGGAGGAGGAGGAGGAGGAGGAGGAGGAGGAGGAGGAGGAGGAGGAGAGGGGGGCTGGGGGGGAGGGAGGAGGAGGAGGAGGGCTGGGTAGGAGGAGGAGGAGGAGGGCTGGGTAGGAGGAGGAGGAGGAGGGCTGGGTAGGAGGAGGAGGAGGAGGGCTGGGTAGGAGGAGGAGGAGGGCTGGGTAGGAGGAGAGGAGAGGGGGGCTGGGGAGGAGGAGAGGAGAGGGGGCTGGGGAGGAGGAGAGGAGAGGGGGGCTGGGGAGGAGGAGAGGAGAGGGGGGGCTGGGGAGGAGGAGAGGAGAGGGGGGGCTGGGGAGGAGGAGAGGAGAGGGGGGCTGGGGAGGAGGAGAGGAGAGGGGGGCTGGGGAGGAGGAGAGGAGAGGGGGGCTGGGGAGGAGGAGAGGAGAGGGGGGCTGGGGAGGAGGAGAGGAGAGGGGGGCTGGGGAGGAGGAGAGGAGAGGGGGCTGGGGAGGAGGAGAGGAGAGGGGGGCTGGGGAGGAGGAGAGGAGAGGGGGGCTGGGGAGGAGGAGAGGAGAGGGGGGCTGGGGAGGAGGAGAGGAGGGCTGGGGAGGAGGAGAGGAGGGCTGGGGAGGAGGAGAGGAGGGCTGGGGGAGGAGGAGAGGAGGGCTGGGGAGGAGGAGAGGAGGGCTGGGGGGGAGGAGAGGTGGGGAAGGGGGAGGAGAGGTGGGGAAGGGGGAGGGGGAGGAGAGGTGGGGAAGGGGGAGGGGGAGGAGAGGTGGGGAAGGGGGAGGGGGAGGAGAGGTGGGGAAGGGGGAGGAGAGGTGGGGAAGGGTGAGGAGAGGTGGGGAAGGGGGAGGGGAGGAGAGGTGGGGAAGGGGGAGGGGGAGGAGAGAGGTGGGAAGGAGAAAAGGGGTGGGGAGGGGAGAAAAGGGCTGGGGAGGGGAGAGCTGCAATCAGGTTTTTACCTTTAGGCTACTTTCACACTGAGCCACCCGTCCATTCGCACTAAAGCGCTGCTCGTTTTAGTGCCATTTAAGCAGCGCTTTTGCGTCACTAGCGGTGCGCTTTTTGTACCCAAAAAAGGGTTAAAAAAGTCCTGTTTTGCGGCGCTTTCAAAGCGCTTTTCAGGCCGGGCGTTTTGGGAGCGCTAAATACAGAGCTCCCAACCCACCCCAAAGATGCTGTTTGCAGGACTTTTCGGAAGCACCCCGCCCTAGTGTAAAAAGACACACTGGAATTAATTGGAGGCGGTTTTCAGGTGCTTTGCAGAGGCTATTTCTAGCGCTAAAGTGCCTGAAAAACCGCCTCGGTGTGAAAGGGGTCTAAGAGAATGTGTTAGGGTAAAAAAAACAAGCCTTTAGAGAACTACTTTAAAAAGATTTCCAACGGTCATGCAAAAATATTAAAGCAAATGTAAAGGTGTTTTTTGTATTTATACTTGTAGGTAAGTCTATGAAAAGGCTTACCTGTAGGTATAGTAAATATCTCCTAATTGTGTACAGTTTAGGAGATATTTCCTTGCGCATGTGCACTACACTCTCAATAGATCATGTGCCATTCATTGAGAGCGCTGTGCAGCGGCCGTGACTCGGCCAATCAGATGGCTGCAGCTTGCGAACACGGAAGACCAGGGGAAGATGGAAGCCCTGTCAGCAGTGACAGCGGCGCCGCTGGAGGGCTTAATTTTTCGGCAAGTCTTTCATATTTATGACATTAACTTGCAGTGAGAAGATTAACTTGTAGGGATAAGCATGTGATTTAAATGTCTTCTGATGGCTTGACCAGTTTAGTTATATAACAAATTTATTTTAAAGCTAAATTCCAGGAATTCAGCCTTTTTTTTGTCACAAGTGCAGGCATGCTACGAGTTAAGTCCAAGGAAGTGCATGACATCTCCTGAACTTATCTCTATTATTTATATCTGACAGGTTTATGGCTCTGCCAGAGCACACACTGACACATGGGGCAGTGAGGGAGGAGAGAGGCACACAGAGCAGCTATGCCTGCCCCTCCCCTCTGCTGCATATTCAGAGAAGCCTTTGTATTTTGTGAATGAGTTCATATAATACAAAGGCTTCTGTGATTTGTCAGGAGGTGAGGAGAGGTGGGCATACCAGCTGCACCGACTCTAAAGTTAAAGCTGCCGAGACCTGAAGGATCAGTCGGGGTCCCTGAAAAAACAGCCATAGTGCGCCTGGAATGAGAGGGGTTTAATGAACACTGTGTAAAAGTGAAAGTCTTACAGATGAACTCCGGGGGAAATTCGAAAAGGACCCTTTCAGTGGGGGTCCCCTGCACGGCAATGGTTGAAGCTGAATTCAAATTATTTAGTTAATTTGCTAAAACAGCAGGCATACCATAAGTGGAGTCCAACGAGCCGCCTGCCACCTCAGACTTTTCTCTATGATTCACATCTGACAAATCTATTGCTCCAGGAAGATAACTTCTGGAGCTCCAAAGCTGCTCACTGTGGTTCTAAGTTCCTTCAAGAGCAGAGTCGCTGAAACTGCTATGCCCGCCCCCTCCTTCTGCCCATTCACTGAAGCCTTTGTATTATGTGAACTCAATCACAAAGGAGCTGGGATGACCACAGTATTCTAAGACCCGGATGTTGTCAGTTTATTGAAGATCAGCACAGCGAGTCAGCCGATGGATCACTCAGTAATCATCATTCAACAATTTCCGGGGCCTGTGCATGAAATGGAATTAAAGGGGGTTGTAAAAAGGCAGAAGGTTTTTTTGTTTGTTTTGTTTATCTTAATGCATGAAGATAAAAAGCCTGCGTGCAGCAGCCTCCCTCAGCCTCTTACCTGAGCCCTATTTCTGTCCAGCGATGTCCAAGAG
This sequence comes from Rana muscosa, assembly GCA_029206835.1. Classification (NCBI taxonomy): domain Eukaryota; kingdom Metazoa; phylum Chordata; class Amphibia; order Anura; family Ranidae; genus Rana; species Rana muscosa. The sequence continues at coordinate 305,516,286 of CM055119.1, forward strand.
TCCCTCGGTCGTCCGAGACTCTCCCTCCTGATTGGCTGAGACACAGCAGTGGCAGTTTACTACTGCTTTAAGAGTCACAAGCCATAAAGTCACATATATTTCATAGATATATAGATAGATAGATAGATAGATAGATAGATAGATAGATAGATATATATATATATCTATCTATCTATCTATCTATCTATCTACTGCGCTTGGATTATACTGCACCAGATTTCCTGTACTGTGAACAGCGGGTTTAAAAAAGCAGGCAGAGAGCAAGGGACTGGTCACCAGTAGTGCTCGTGGCCTCCATGCAGCAGATCTCTCCCCCCCCCCCCCGATTACGCACTGCATCTGTATAGATGCAACCATCTTGCTAGAGGCGGGGCTTTTGCTTCCTTACGTCAGCCTCCAGCAAGAAGGCGGGAGAATAGTTAGCAGAACTGCAGTGACATCAACAAATCTCACTCAAAATCTCCTAAGACTACCAGTCAGAAACATCCCAGATATCCAGCTATGAGGTTGTAGTCACAGGAGTGCCTAGGCACCTCCTCACATACCAGGAAGTGTCCCAACTTCTGTTCCAGTCCCCGATCAGCTCTATGGTCAGCCGGGAGAACCGTGGAAGGCGGCGCAGGGGTTGTTGGGTATGAGGCTTCCACTCACGCTGCTTGTAAAAGCAATCCAGCAGCTAGTTAGCCACTAAGATTGCTGTTACAAGAAAGCCTACCGCCAGCTGAAAAACGCAACACTGGGATAAGGACTGCAGCTGCAGGCATCATCCCAGCATAACCACTCAAAGTCCAGCAACGTACCGGTATGTCGCTGGACAGCGACTGGTTAAACACAATATTTTCTGGATGTTCCCTACAACGTAGCAAGTTTTCACTTTCTAAAGTTCAGGTCCACTTTAAGAGATGTCATAAGCAAGACCAATAAAATCAGTTACGGAGACTGGTAAAAGTTGGTTGCTCTGACTGACCAGTAGGGCTGAGCGATTTTCCCCCAAAAAAAAATCTGCGATTTTTTTAAAAAAACTCGATTTACGATTCGATTTTTTTTTTTTTTATTATATTAATTAAAGTGCATCAACAAACAAAATTGCAAAGGCAAACCCTTTCTCTAACTTCCAAGTCAGTGTGCAAACAAACACACAATATATTCCAGCGCCCATGGAACATACATTATTAACTATTGAAAACTCTGTGTGCGATTCCTTCTGTCCCAGCCTTGCTGCGATCCTGGCTCTGCATCCTTTTGGGTTGGAGGGCCCTCCACACGCTGGTCTGCCTGTTGTCCATCATTCAAGGTACTGTGCTCACACGGAGATCATGCCACAGGCTTTGTTTTGACTTTTTTAACCCCTCCTTGCTCCACGGATGTCACTGCAAGTTTAACAAGTTTGTCACCACTGGCAACTGGAGAGTTAAGATTCATTTGCCCTCTGCACATTTGGGATTGGATGGATCCCTCTCTTTATTGTGATAAATGGACTAAGCTTTTTTTATCAATTCTTCAAGAGTTTTCAATAGTTAATAATGTATGTTCCATGAGCGCTGGATTATATTGTGTGCATGTTGTGTATTTTGTACTTCTGGGTACGGATTTTTTCTTGCTGCGCTGGATCCTGTTTTTTTCCCCCTTTTTGGATACTTTGTACTTCCCAAAATATTTGGGATTTTTTTCTTATTATTATCATCCATTATATTTTTTTCTTTATCCACCAATTTAGCACTTGTGACCTTTTGTTGTTTTTTGCAGTGTGCAACAAAGATTGTTAAACATCCAAATTATTAATACTGTATTTGGATTTAGCTAATAAAACAACAAAAAATCCTGAGGTTACTCTTAGTTGAAATGAACTGTGCCCGTGTCTCACTGTGCCCGTGTCTCACTGTGCCCGTGTCTCACTGTGCCCATGCTTCAATCACTGTGCCCGTACCTGATGCAGATTTTCATGAGATACGGATTTTACTGCTACACCGGTGGCCATTCCAGTATTCAAAAGCCGCGCCTCCTCCTCGTCTGTGATAGGCGGAACACTCAATTTCCCAGCATTCAGTGTTCTGCCTATCATGGTCATCCTCATAACACAGACGAGGATGAGAGGATGTCCGTGATAGGCTGAATACTGCCTGCTGGGAAATTGAGTGTTCCGCCTATCACAGACGACGAGGACTCGGGAGGCGCGGCTTTTGAACACTGCAATGGCCGCCGTCTGTCTGCATGACACGCTGATCAGGTAGGCAGACGGCGGCTGCAGCGAGTAGATGTAATTGGGGGTAACGCTGCCCAGTGCCATTCCGGATACGCCCCCTGCAGTCCTGCTATGGAAACTTTGAAGGGAAAAAATTTTTTTTTATTTTTTTCAAAAAAAAAAAAAAAAAAAAAAAAAAAATCTAAAAAAATCGATTTTCTTCAAAACTGAATCGATTTGAGCTCAAAACTCGATTCAAGATTAAAATCGATTTTTTTCCCAGCCCTACTGACCAGCTCCACACTAGACAGCGGAGGTCCAGCTGAGGGGTACAAGCCTGGGAGAGGAGCAATTTTCTCCAATTTTCTCTGAAATCTGAACACAAAGCACTTTTATCAGCATATAAAAATAAAAAAAAAGTTTTTCGCATTTGGTGACCGGTACCTACTTGACAGTGTTATTGAACCTAGTTGAGTTTTTCATGATGGCCGTCAGAGCAAAGCCTCGTGTAACGGATGCAGACATGTTGGAAATCAGAACACTTTCTAGAATATCCAAAACCTCGTCCTCTGTGACCTAGATATAGATAACATGCATTATGTACTGCCAGGAGTGTCAGTTTTCACCTTTTGCCATGTGATGCTGTCCTACCTGAATGGGCTCCTCCTCTTCACATTGGCCAGATATTAGCAGGTCTCCATATTCTCCAATGCACCAAGAGGCGACCTGGACCATCGGTTGCTGTGGGACAACAATTGCATCACATTTCATATACAACTGCTGGAGAACAGCACCATCAAGTGGACACACTGAATACTACATGTATTAAAAGTATAATCTAAATCAGGGGTCTCAGAACTTTCTAAACAAGGGGCCAGTTTATGATGTTTCAGACTTTAGGGGGGCCGGACGTTGGTATCAGTGGGAAGAATTGGTGCCCCATCGTTGGTATCAGTGGGAAGAATTGGTGCCCCATCGTTGGCATCAGTGGGAATAATACCAAGAATTTAGTCATTTTGCTAAAACAGCAGGCATACCATGAGTGGAGTCTAACGAGCCGCCGGCCACCTCGTAGACTTTTCTCTATGATTCACATCTGACAAAATGTATTGCTCCAGGAAGATAACTTCTGGAGCTCCCAAGCTGCTCACTGTGGGTCTCAGTTCCTTCAAAGAGAAGAGTTGCTGGAACTGCTATGCACGCCCCCCTCTTTCTGCCCATTCACTGAAGCCTTTGTATTATGTGAACTCATTCACAAATGAGCTGGGATGACCATTCACAGTATTCTAAGACCCGGGTGTTGTCAGTTTATTGAAGATCAGCACAGCGAGTCAGCCGATGGATCACTCAGTAATCATCATTCAACAATCCCGGGGCCTGTGCATTAAACAGAATTAAAGGGGTTGTAAAGGCAGAAGGTTTTTTATCTTCATGCATTCTATCCATGAAGATAAAAAGCCTTCTGTGTGTAGCAGCCTCTGGCACCCGCTGCTGTCAAAGTCAGTTAGCCAATCATGAGAGAGAGGGGGCGGGGCTGAACAGCAGCTCCGTGTCTGAATGGGAACACAGAGCTGCTGCTTGCCTCGGGTGCCCCCATAGCAAGCTGCTTGCAGTGGGGGCACGTGACGAGAGGGAGGGGCCAGGAGCACAGAAGAGGTACCCGAGAAGAGGAGGATCTGGGCTGCTCTGTTCAAATCCACTGCAACAGAGCAGGTAAGTATAACAGGTTTGTTTTTTGTTTTTTTAAACAAGACTTTACAATCACTTTCAAATAGGGATACCACCTACTATGGAGGTTTTAAAGCAAGAGAAGGATTAAAAAAAGAGCAATTGATACTGGGGTTGATTTACTAGCAAGTGCAGTTGCTCCACAGCTTAGTAAAGTACCAGAAGCTCTGCTGACTTACATCATCCAATCACGTGCAAGAAAAAATGCTGTTCTTTTCCTTGCATGCGATTGGGTATTCTTTGCAAAGTGAAGCTTCTTATTTACTTTATTTTCTTATCTTATTTACAAAACTCTGGAGCAACTGCACTTGCAAAGTGCAGTCTATTTGCCTTTAGATAATCAATCCCACTTTTACTTAACCCACCCCTCACCCAGCAAGGTACAATCATCTATTAACGTTCCCTCACCACCTGCCCTGTGAGAGAGGAGAGAAAAGGTACACAGAGCAGCTATTGCCCGCCCCTTCCCTCTGCTGCCCATTCAGGAGGGGCAGGCATAGCAGCAGCACCGACTCTAAAGTTGAAGATGCCGAGAACTGGAGAATCAGGGTCGGGCTTCTGAAATACAGTGATAGCTGTCTTTCGGGAGTGCAATAAAACCGAGATGTAAAAAACAGGAGACAAGTCCAGGAGATGTCACCTCCTTGGACTTAACTCATAGCGTGCCTTTACTTGTTATAAAGGAGACAAATTCTTAGAATCCAGCCTTAGAGTATGTAAAACCTACCAGTAACAAGACTTCGGTTCGGCCTGCCTCAAAAGCTTATTCCGTTGGCCGTTCCGCTGTCTGTCTGATGGACCCGATAGGCAGGCTAATGGCCAACTGTAGGAGTGCATATGGCACACTATATAGTGGCTTAGCATTGTCAGCCTGCAACACAAACTGCTGTCCCTGCTATGGTCTCCAGGTAAAAAAAATAAACATTAAAGAGGATCTTTACCCCCACCCCCCCCCCCCCATCTCCCTTTTTTTCCCTTGCTTACCTGATGCTGGGTTGTCCTCAGTTCAGATACCTACCCAGCGGATCCAGCGCTGTCCTGCTGAAAACTTCTTCTCAGCAGCCACTGCTCAAATCCCACGGCAAAAACTTCAAAATGTGAAGTCATCTGGAGGCAGCCGACTCTTCCGAGTTTAGATGGAGCCTTCTGATGACACACCGCTGGGCCTGACCCCCTCCCAATTTACTGAATGGAATGACATGCAGCGCTCCCGTTGCCTCCTGGGATATGCACGTCAGATATCCCAAGAGGCACAGATGCCATTTGCAATCTCAGAAATGGGGGGGGGGGGGGAGGGGGTGCCAAAAACTTTGCCAAGAAAAAAAACAAAATAAAAAATCAATAAGCAAATAGGCCTATTTGTGTAGCAGAGGGGGGGGGGGAGCTCAAGAGGATGAAAGCTGATTTAAAGGGTGAAAATTGGCTTTTAAGAAAACTGTACACAGTGGGGTATGATGCCAAAACATAATGAAATGTTGGCTTATTAAAGCCTAATAAACTTTATTCCTGATATATATATAAAAAAAGCACAAAAGAAACTCGATTTTGGGTTTACATACACTTTACAACTAAGTGTGAGTACTAAGTGATTAGCTGTTAGCCTAGTTTACCTGGGAGATGTCATCCAGAATGGCCTTGTAGAGCTTCTGTACAGTATATTCATGCATCTCCGCACTATTCGTGATCAGTTGAATGAGATTAGGAACGGCGTCATCCCGTACGTAGCTTCCAGCCTAGAAAAGCACAAAAAACAAAAATGGAAAAAAAAAATCAGGACAGACCGGACTCAAACCCGACTAACACAGGCCTTGTAAAATTACTGCCTCTTTAACCACTTAAGGACCGCCTCACGCCGATATACGTCGGCAGAATGGCATGGCTGGGCACACCAACGTACAGGTACGTTGCCCTTTAAGAGCCCAGCCGTGGGTCGCGCGTGCCGCCGGCGGCGCACGACCCGGTCCTGAGCTCTGTGACCGTGCCCGCGGACCCGATTGCCGGCGATCGGGTCACAGAGCTGAAGAACGGGGAGAGGTGAGTGTAAACAAACCTTTCCCCGTTCTTCTCCGTGGCATGTCAGTGATCGTCTGTTCCCTGTCATCGGAACAGACGATCAGTGACGTGTAACGAGTAGCCCAGCCCCCCTACAGTAAGAATCACTTCCTAGGGAACACTTAACCCCTACAGCGCCACCTAGAGGTTAAACCCTTCACTGCCAGTGTCATTTTCACAGTAACAGTGCATTTTTATAGCACTGATCGCTGTAAAAATGACAATGGCCCCAAAATGGTGTCAAAAGTGTCCGATGTGTCCGCCATAATGTCGCAGTCACAATAAAAATCGCTGATCGCCGCCATAACTAGTAAAAAAAAAAAAAAATTATTATAAAAAATGCCATAAAACAGTCCCCTATTTTGTAGAAGCTATATTGCGTTTTTTTTTACCAAAAATATGAAGAATACGTATCGGACTAAACTGGAAAAAAAAAAAAAAAAAATGTTTTTATATATTTTTGGGGGATATTTATTTAAGCAAAAAATATTTCATTTTTTTCAAAATTGTCGCTCTATTTTTGTTTATAGCGCAAAAAATAAAAACCGCAGAGGTGATCAAATACCACCAAAAGAAAGCTCTATTTGTGGGAAAAAAGGACATCAATTTTGTTTGGGAGCCACGTCGCACGACCGCGCAATTGTCGGTTAAAGCGACGCAGTGCCAAATCACAAAAAGGGGCCTGGTCCTTTAGCTGCATATTGGTCCGAGGCTTAAGTGGTTAAACTACAGAATAAATAGATAGCTAGATAGATATCTTTTTTTTTTTGCAAACACCCTAGGGAATAAAATGGCTGTCATTGCAATACTTTATGTCACACCGTATTTGCACAGCGGTCTTCCGAACTGAATTTTTTGGGGGAAAAAATAAATAAGAACATGATGTTACGCCGAGTAAATAGATACCCAACATGTCATGCTTTAAAATTGCGCACACTTATGGAATGGCGCCAAACTTCGGTATTTAAAAGATCTCCATAGGCGACGCTTTGATTTTTTTTTTTTTTACAGCTTACCAGTTTAGAGTTACAGAGGAGGTCTAGTGCTAGAATGATTGCACACGCTCTAATGCACGCGGCGATACCTCACATGTGTGGTTTCAATGGCGTTTACATATGTGGGCGGGACTTGCGCGTGTTCGCTTTTGAGCACGAGCTACCGGGGACAGGGGTGTTTTACATTTTTTTTTTTTTTTTTTTACACTTTTTTTCCTATTACAAGGAATGTAAAAATCCCTTGTAATAGAAATGGTATGTGACAGGTCCTCTTTATGGAGAGATGCAGGGTCAATAAGACTCCACATCTCTCCTCCAGGCTGGAAAGCATGAGATCGAGAACAAAAATTCACCGATCTCATGCCGACAGCTGTGATCGCGGCTTTGTTTACATTCGGAAAACCGGGCGTGACGTCAAAACGTTGCGCCCGGGCCTCCGACGGTCATAGAAAAATCTCTATCGTTGTCATCCGGCACCGGCCGATTCTCTCTCTCCGGGCCCCCCGATGGCACGAGAGTGCCCGGAGAAGCACCGGATTGTGGCTGGAGGAGGGGGAACTGCCGTTGTGATCGTTCTAATGGTGCACAGAATCGCCGGCTAGAAAGAATGATATCTGAATGATGCCTGTAGCTGCACCCATCATTCAGATATCCCAGCACAAAGTCAAGGACGTCATATGACAGCATGCGGTATTGAAGTGGTTAAGACAATTGGGCGGAAGTGACATTTGACTTCGCTGCCATCATTCAATGGTGTGGGGGCCATCATTGCCTCACTCGACTTCCTGGCCATCAGGGGATAGAATCGGATTGTCTCCGCTGCTACCGATGCCTCCGGTAAGCGGCGGAGACGACCGGGACGGGGCCATCTCACCCGCCGCCGATAAAGTGATCTTGCAGCGAACCCGACACGGAGACCACTTATCTTAAAGCGGACCACCCACCGTTGAAAATATCTGCTGCCATAACAGCGGTATTTAACATCAAAGGACCGACTTGACGGGCGGTCCAGAAGTGGTTAAAGTGGTTCTAGAGGTACAAGGTTCAAATTACCTTAATGCATTCTATGCATTAAGGTAAAAAAAATAAAATAAAAACTTCTGCATGTAGCTCCCCCCCAGCCCGATCTCAAGCCACTGCATCTCTCTCGCTCCCTCTCCCTCTTCCTCCCGGCGAGCCGCACTCTGTGTGTCAATGGACACTCAGAGCTAGCTTGGGAGCAAGCATGCATGAGTTCCCACATAGCAAGTGGCTTGATATCAGGACAGGTAAACATAACAAGTTTGTTATATATAAAAAAAAAAAAAAAAAGAAGAAAAACGCTTTTTTTGCACTGCATTATTTTAACTGACAATTACGCGGTCATGCAAAAAAACTGTTCACAAACAGAAATTTATATCATTTTCTCCCACAGATAGAGCTCTTTTGGTGGTATACGATCACCACTGGGTTTTTTCTTTGAGCTATAAAACGATAAAAAGACTGAAAATGTTGAAAAAATTATAATTTTATTAGCGTCTGTATAGCGTCTATTATGTGAACTCAATCACAAATGAGCTGGGATGACCATTCACAGTATTCCAAGACCCGGGTGTTGTCAGTTTATTGAAGATCAGCACAGCGAGTCAGCCGATGGATCACTCAGTAATCATCATTCAACAATCCCGAGGCCTGTGCATGAAACAGAACTAAAGTGGGGGATACCAGATCCCGTGCTGTTTTAAGCAAGCAAAAGCTTCAAAAAAAGGGCACTGGACACTGGGGTTGATTTATGAAAGACAAATAGACTGTGCACTTCGCAAGTGCAGTTGCTCCACAGCTTAGTAAACGAAGGGAAGCTCTGCTGACTTCCACCATCCAATCATGTGCAAGCAAAAATTAATTTATTTTTTTCCTTGAATGCGATTGCGTATTCTTTAGCTTTGTCTCATTTAATAAGCTCTTTTAATAAGCTTTAATAAATCAACCCCACTGTTACTTCGTCCACCCCTTACCCAGCAAGGTACAATCACTGATTAACGTTCCCTCCCCACTGCAGGAGTCCAGCCTAGTAAGCTACGCAGATTAAAATTCAGCCGGTTCAGCAGAAGAAAGAAGGGGGGAAAAATAAAAACCAGGAAAATTTTGAAATTAAAATATTTCGGTAAAAAAAAAACATATCCAATAATTTTTATTTTTTAAATCAAATTTCTTCATAAAATTTAGGCCAGTAGAATACTGCTACTTATTTTTGGTAAAAAAAAAAAAAATCCAATAAAAAACGTAAATTGATTGGTTTACGTACACGTTATAGCGTCTACAATCAATGGTATATATACTGGAATTGTTATAAAAAAAAAAATTTATACTAGTAATGGCGGCGATCAGCGACTTATGGCGGGACTGCAATAGTGTGGCGGGCAGTCTGACGCTAATATTATACAGGATTTATATTGCGCCAACAGTTTACGCAGCGCTTTGCAGGCACCAGTAACACCAAGACCCCTTTCACAATGGAGGCGTTTTTCAGGCACTTTAGCGCTAAAAATGGCGCCTGTAAAGCACCTGAAAATTGTCTCTCAATGCTCCCTGCAAGCAGCATCTTTGGGGTGCTTTAGGGGTGGTGTATACAGCACCCCTGCCTATTGAAATCAGCGGGCAGCGCCGCCGAAGCACCTTGCAAGCTGCGCTTTGAACCCTTTATTCGGCCGCTAGCGGGGGGGTTAAAAGCGCCCTGCTAGCGGCCGAAAAGCACCTCTAAAACGACGGTGAACATGGCCGCGCTGTCAGTGTGAAAGGGCTCTAAAAAAGTGATCAGTGCTAAAAATATGCACATCTAGGGCGATCAAAGGGTTATCGGTCTGCCCAACATTGCTTGGTGTGTTTACTGTGAGGTGCTTTTACTAAGGGATGTGCTTTGCAGAGAACCAAAAACCGGCAAATCCCAGCCGACAGGACAGAGCTCTGCATTGTTTACATTGACAGCTCTGGCCTGTCTTCCTACCCACAGATCAGCAGGTACCGGCCTTCATCCATTAGCCGGCACCTGCTGATCAGCTTGTGTTGTGACTAATCACAGCGCCGGCGGAGTGCACCCCCTACTCGAAGTGCTGGATTACGTACTAGGTACATGATCCGACACAGGAGAGTCGCTCTGCCGCCGCACTAATACATGAGGCGGTCAATAAGCAGTTAAAATCATTTTCATTTCTACACATCCAAGATCATGAGTGCATTATACTTTATGCAAATTACCTGATACTTACCGTAGTGAGGACTCTCATTATGGTGTCTATGTGCCACCGCTTTGAAGGTGCGTACCTGAAAACAGTTAAAAGGCAGAATGAGATTTATTGTAAGGCTTAATGCTTCAGACGTGTGCATTGCTCTGTGGGGCTGTGCAGAGTGACAATCGCTGACAGCGCTGTGGGAAGACACGTACTTTTCTGCTGCTAAGAAGATGCCCGAGGCACAATCTGATTTAAATTCTGGTTCACAGGAGTCCAAGAAGTAAAGCAACTCCTTCATCATGCCGCGGATGTTGTTGCCATTTACCAGTGCAAAACTCAGCTCCATGGCTCGCCTGGAATGAGAAGAGTTTAATGAAGACTGTATGAGAGTGAAAGTCTTAAAGATGAACTCCAGGGGAAATTTAAAAATGTCCCTTTCAGTGGGGCTCCCCCTGCACTGCAAGGGTTAAACCTTAATTCCAAGAATTGTTACTTTGCTAAAAAACAGCAGGCATAGCAAGAGTTGAGTCTAACGAGCCGCCTCAGACTTTTCTCTATCCTTCATATCGGACAGATTTATTGCTCCAGGAAGATAACTTCTGGAGCTCCAAAGCTGCTCACTGTGGGTCTCAGCTCCTTTAGGTGCAAAGTCGCTGGAACTGCTATGCCCGCCCCCCTCCTTCTGCCCATTCACTGAAGCTTTTGTATTATGTGAACTCATTCACAAATGAGCTGGATGGCCATTCACAGTATTCTAAAACCTGGATGTTGTCAGTTTATTGAAGATCAGCACAGCGAGTCAGCCGATGGATCACTCAGTAATCATCATTCAACAATCCCAAGGCCTGTGCATGAAACAGAACTAAAGTGGGGATACCAGATCCTGTGCTGTTTTAACCACTTGCAGACCACCTCTTGTAGATATACGTCGGCAGAATGGCACGGACAGGCACATCAACGTACCTGTACGTCCCCTTTAAGTGCCTGTCCGTGTGGTCGCCGGCGCGCTCGCGACCCTGCCCCCATCCCCGTAAGTCGGACCGCGGGTCCCGCGGACTCGATCGCCGCAATCGTCTCACGAAGGTATAGAGCGGGGAGATGCTTGTGTAAACAAGGCTCTCCCTGCTCTGCCTAGTGACAATGACACGGATCTCGGCTCCGTGTACTCGGAGCTGAGATAGGTGTCAAGTGACACAGAGCCCAACCCCCCTACAGTAAGAAACACTATGCAGGGAACACTTAACCCCTACAGCGCCACCTAGTGGTTAACCCCTTCACTGCCAGTGTCATGTTCACCGTAACTAGTGCATTTTTATAGCACTGATAGCTGTAAAAAGGACAATGGTCCCAAAAATGTGTCAAAAGTGTCCGATGTGTCCGCCATAATGTCGCAGTCATGAAAAAAAATCACTGATCGCCACCATTACTAGTAAAAAAAATATGCCATAAAACTATCCCCTATTTTGTAGACGCTATAACTTTTGAGCAAACCAATCAATAAACGCTTATTGCGATTTTTTTTACCAAAAATATGTAGAAGAATACGTATCGGCCTAAACTGAGGAAAAAAAAAAAAATGTTATATATTTTTTGGGGGGGATATTATAGCAAAAAGTAAAAAATATTGAATTTTTTTCAAAATTGTCGCTCTATTTTTGTTTATAGCGCAAAAAATAAAAACCGCAGAGGTGATCAAATACCACCAAAAGAAATCTCTATTTGTGGGGAAAAAAGGACGTCAATTTTGTTTGGGAGCCACGTCGCACGACCGCACAATTGTCAGTTAAAACGGCGCAGCGCCGAATCGCAAAAAGTGGCCTGGTCTTTGGCCAGCCAAATGGTCCGGGGCTGAAGTGGTTAAGTAAGAGAAAGCTTCAAAAAGAACACTGGATACTGGAGTGGATTTACTAAAGGCAAATAGACTGCTTTGCAAGTGCAGTTGCTCCACAGATTAGTAAATGAGAGGAAGCTCTGCTGACTTCCATCATCCAATCATGTGCAAGAAAAAAATTTTATTTATTTTTTCTTTGCATGTGATTGGGTATTCTTTGCAAAGTGAAGCTTCATCTCATTTAGGGCTCATTTACACTTGCTTCGGCTTCAACAAGGCTTCAGACAGGCTTTTTTAAAGCTCTCTGAACGCCAGTCAAAGCTCCTGTCACTAAATAAAATGGTTAGCTTACAGTCCTGTTTAGACCTGCTTTTGCTTCAAAAATTATACCCCATGTAGCTTCAGTGGTGCTTCAAAGCTTCTTTCTTTTGAAGCAAAATGGAAGCAAGGTGTAAACAGGACTGTAAGCTAACCATTTTATTAAGTGACAGGAGATTTGACTGGCGTACAGAGACCTTTAACAAAGCCTGTCGGAAGCCTTGTTTTGAAGCAAGTGTAAACTAGCCCTTACTAAACTCTGGAGCAACTGCACTTGCAAACTGCACAGTCTACTTGCCTTTAGTAAATTAACCCCACTTTTAACTTAGCCCAGCAAGGCACAATCACTGATTAATGTTCCCTTACCACTGCAGAAGTCTACTCTAGGAAGCTAGGCGGATTGAAATTCAGCTGGTGCAGCAGGAACCGGAAGAATTTCGATCCATCTATGGGCAGGCTGAAGTAGATCGATTGATTGCCTTTAGAACAACCAGCCTGTCTGCTTCTTTCTTTGTTCAATAACTGTCAGCGGCTATACTATATTCTGATGGCGGAGAAAACTCCCGCTGTCCGAATACAATAGCGCAGCGGGAGGGACTCCCCCCTCCATCAGCACTGACTGTTGGAGGAATTCAGCAATTTTCTTTCCTTCAACCTGTGAAAACAAATTGCATAATGTATGACCTTGGTTATTTGGTGAGGGGGGTGCACACTTGACACCTTCTCGCTGCCATTGTGCTATTGATGGGTGTCCAGTCTGCCCATGTGCCTTTAAGGAGGAGTGAGCTCCCTCCAGGCATACCTGCCCTCAATCTATCTATTATTATATATGTGCTCCTACTATGGAGGCTCTCAAAATTTATAGGGTTAGGACTGCAGATAATACTGAGTGCCTTGTCGTGGCCTCTGCAGCTTACGCATGTATTTGTAAATGTGCGCAAACTAAAACCCTGTTAACATGCTAGACAGGACAATTCGGTATGATGCAGGCTGGCTGGTAAGTGAGCTGGGAATTTTTTTGTTTGCCATGTGTCGCCCTTCCATGTGCTCCTTGCTGTTAAGGCCAGTTATAGGTTGGGGCAGTTGCTGTTTGAATAATGTATGACCTGCCTTACCCTGGTGGATAAACATCCCTACCCAACTTCTCACCCTGGCGACTGCTTGCTCAGACCTGACCACTCTCTTTCATCTGACGGACGATAGGAGCTGCATTATCTTACTCTATGCACAAGAGTATATGAGGACCTGGATCAAGAGGACATACCCGTTCCTTGTTGCGTGCGGTCATAGTGATTCTTTGATAGAGACTATAGTCTGTGTCCAACACGGATGCAACTTACACTTGGAGGGATATACTGTCCTTTCTGATGAGTCCACATTATCTTGAGATACGTCATAACTAAAGTAACAAACCTATGTCCTATACGCTCACCCTGACATGCGGGAGCTATCTGGGTCCATGAAGCTGCAGCCAACATATATGTGCGGTTGAGGAGCCACTTATTTGCGCTTTTTTTTTTATCATCGTTCATTGGTCGGTGAAACGTATACATTTGGGATTTAAAGTGGATGTAAAGCCACTCTCATCCTTTCTAAACTACTGCCATAGTGCTGATCTATAAGGATATGGATGCCTCCTGCATGTATCCTTATCTGTCAAATGTCTCCCCTCTGTTATAAGAACTGAAAAACTGCAGATTCTGTGGGTGGATCTGTTGTCTGGAGCTCGGTGGGTGGAGTCGTGATGTCAGTAGACTCCCCGCCCACCTCTACACTCCCCTTGTCAACATGCATTTTCTCCTGTGTATTCCTTCTGCTATGATCACTAACATCCAGTCAAAATCCAGAAAAGTAACCACATGACTTCAGAAAAGGAGTGGGGGTGGGAATTAAAATATAATGCCCGTCTCAAGCTAGTGCACGAGATATGTAAATAACCTGTCACTAAAACCAAAGGGGAAGAACGACAAAAGTTTTCTCCTGTTTGTCCGTTTATCTCAGTAAAAAAAGAAAAAAAAAAAAAAAAAAAGAGGATTGCTCAGAGCTGGATTAACTCTTTGTGGCAAGACTGGGCACAGATAATAGGAAATCGTATACTTTACATTGTGACAGCAAAAAAATAAATAAAAAAATTCGGATTTAAGTCACAGCTTTGGAAGCCTCAAGCCCTTTCAAACCCTGAAGAAGTTCTACACCAAGTGTTTTTTTTGAAAAACGTTGGACGCTCTGTGACAGTTTCCGGGCTTCTTTCTCAGCTGGTTTACACTTGTCCCCATTCTTATGTGTTTGTTTTTATCATTGTCCAATTTATAGTGTTTCGTGTTTGATTATGTGTTATGCAATTTTCTTATATCCATTAATAAACTTGTAATAATTTTTATAAAATTACTGCCTGTGGTCCATCTAAAATCCCAATTAGAGGAAAATTTCTTTACTATACGTAGTCGGGATGGGATCCACAAGCAGTTCAGTCGATCATCTGGGGTAAACCTCTCTCATATTACGCTCACATGGGAGACTTTATGTGCTCCTCCATAAAAGGAAGCCCTGCTCCTTTATAGCAACGGAGCAAAAGCTCAGATGGAGCAGGAGGGTGAGAGATTAGGAGCATGGACGGGTGAGTGAGTATACCTCGCTGGGCTAATCGGGAGACACGGTCACTTTGCCCTGAACATTTGAATGAGCGTAATGACAGGGTTTCTTAAAATACTCTGTCACCTAAAAAAAAAAGCCTCCTAAAGAGCTACTCTTTATAAACAAACCAAATTTGACCTCTTTATTGAGACATCCAAATCCTTTAGACAATCCACGATGGTGCTGCGGTGCCTCTGTACTGCATTGTGGTCAGTCTGTACAGTTTTGAGAAGGGACGTCAAAGCCACATATCTGAAAATATGACAAGTCTGCCGTTACTGGGAGCCCACAGAACATCACAGACTCCAACACAATAGTATTTAGGCCTACATAGGGCTTACCTAATATTCTTGTCATTATTTAATAAAAACCGTCCTAGGATATTAATAGCTAGAACCTGTACGGAATAAGAGAGTAAACCGATGAATACACAAGTGAGGAGAATAGCAAGTAGACATAAAGAATAGGAACTAGTATGAAGATAGTTTTCTAGACTTGCTGGGAAGCTTATTATGGTGCTTATGGTTTAACCGCTTCCGGACCGCCCCACATACATTTACTGCGGCAGGGCGGCCCGTGTGCGCAAAATCACATACCTGTACGTGATTAAGTGCACATGGTTTAGGGAGCGCGTGCGCACGCCGCTACCACTGTTATTGGACACAGCGGGAGTCAATCAGCGGGTTCAGTGCCGCGACCCGCCGATCGTTCACATGAGAGACGGAGCAGCGGTGTGCCGATGTAAACACACCGCATTAAAATCAGAGGCGATCAAAGGGTTAACTATGTGCCTAGCCAGAGTGTTTATGTACTGTGGGAGGCTCTTTTACTAGGGGGAGACGTGGATCCATGTCCCTGCTTTACAGAAACACAGGAGCCAAGTCTCTCCTGACATAACGGCGATCTGCCTTGTTTACATAGGGAGATCGCTGTTCTGCCTCTGTGCTGGATGATCAGCGGGTGTGGGCGGACATCAAGTCCACGGTAAACAAAAAAAACCTTGCGCCAAAGAAAATTAATAATCTTTAAGACAATTGCTAGCAGCAGTGTAAATGTGAACTAACTAGCGTCACTAAGTAATGAAAAGGTAGAACACCGCGCTCAGCAAATGCAAATAGTAAACATATTAAACATAAAAAAAATATCACACATTATTCAATAAAACATCCCACCAGTGAAGTAAAGTGCTCTTGCATAAATGGATATCAGGTGCTCCAATATTTGGCGTTTAGACAGAGGTGCCCCACATGGATGTACACTCACCCCTAAACGTTGACCAGCTATCGCTAGAGTGGGCGCTTTGTGGGGGAGATTTCTGACGACGGGCTTTCCTATTGGCTGAAACGCGTCGAGGCTTGATCACATCATCGCGACACCAGATCTGCCCAAAAATCAAACACAGGGAACGAGCCCCACCGCGAAACAATGGTGTCTAGCGGAAATTGGCCGGATTACCGTATACAATATACACATGCCGATCACACCATGTGCGAGTACATCTCTTGTATTCTATTCTTGTTTTGGTATAATAAATTACGGTTTTACACTATGGGAGCCCCTCGTCTGTCATTTTCTCTTCCTATCCATGGAGGATTATGCTGACTTTGGATAAAGCCATCTAGGGGTTTATACTCCCCACAAAGCGCAAGTGACCACTCTAGCGATAGGTGGTCAACGTTTAGGGGTGAGTGTACATCCATGTGGGCCACCTCTGTCTGAACACCAGATATTGGAGCACCTGATATCCATTTATGCACAAGCACTTTACTATACCAGTGGGACGTTTTATTGAATAACATGTGGGATTTTTTTTTATGTTTACGATTTGCATTTGCTGAGCGTGGTGTCCTACCTTTTCATCAAGCCCACGGTACCTGCAGATCAGCTCCCGCTGTGTATAATCACAGCGGGAGCGGGTCGCCGGTGGCACGTGTACGTGCCCCAGACACGGAACTGTTGGATCACGTACTAGGTATGTAATCCGGCGCAGCAGTGCCACCTTGCCGCCGTATACGTTATACAGACGGCAAGTGGTTAAATGTAGATTTACTAAAGCGCTGCATTCGTTTGTATCCTTTACATCTGCCTTAGGTTCAGCTTTAAACCCAGCAGTTAAAATGCAGTTAATAACAGTTGAAATAAACATAGCATGAGATACAGAGCAGTAGAAAAGGAAAGTACATAACATGAGATGAGGAAACAGGAAAGCAAAACCAGAGCGGAAAACTCAGGCTCGGAGGAAGGACAGAGAGAGGGAGGTCACTGGCAATTAGCTTTTCAAAACACACACCCGCAGGCCACTTTCTGACTTTATGTCCATGATTGTTAAGACGGTTTCATACAGGATGGCGTTACCAACGTTTTTGCTGGTCTCTGTGTTTGTAGCAACCTGGAAAAGAAAGAAAATGTAAGGTAGCTCAGACGATTCCCATATCTCATGTTACCAGAAAACATATTTAACACATCCAAAGTAGACAACCTCAGATTACAGCAGCGGGGTGTTTGGTAGTTTCACAAAGTGCTGGGAGGGCCCCATACTAGTCTACGGGGTGCAATGTACAGGGGCTGCCGGAGCCAAAGAGGATTTCTACCTGTAACAGAGGTAAGTAAGAAGCTGGGTGTGTTAACTCAAAAAAAAAAAAGGAATGGTAGGGTTGCTTTAGACCATGTGTGTTCAACCTGTGGCCCTCCAGCTGTTGCCGAACTACAAATCCCACGAGGCATTGCAAGGCTGACAGTTAACAAGCATGACTCCCAAAGGCTGAGGCATGATGGAACTTGTAGTTCAGCAACAGCTGGAGGGCCACAGGTTGAGCACCCTTGCTTTAATAGACCATGGGTGCTCAACTTGTGGTCCTCCAGCTGTTGCGGAACTACAAGTCCCATGAGGCATTGCAAGGCTGACAGTTACGAGCATGACTCCCAAAGGACAGGAGCATGATGGGACTTGTAGTTTCACAACAGCTGGAGCGCCACTAGTTAGACACCCATGCTTTTGGGGATTTCATTGTAAATATAAAGAATATGGGCTCACTGAAAACGCACTTTAAAGCTGAATTCCAGGAATTCAGACACTTTGTAAAAAGTGAAGGCACATTATGAGTTAAGTCCAAGGAGGTGCATGACACCCCCTGAACTTATCTCTATCATTTATATCTGACTATGGCTCTGCTGACACTTAAAGCGGAGGTTCACCCTGAAATTTTTTTTATATTAAAAATCCTTAAAAAAATAATAAAAAAAAATGAATAGAAAAGATTTTTTTTTTATACTCACCTGAAATGCCCGTTGCTATGCGGAAGACCCCTAATCTGCCTCTAATGTGCCTCTTCTCATCCGCGGTGGGTCTCCTTCCGCTTCCTCTTCTTGTGAATGGGGCGCGCTGCCTTCTGGGAACCGTGTGTATCCCAGGAGGCAAGCCGCCCATTCACAAAGCGCCGTGCGTGTGGCGCATGCGCAGTAGGAACGGGCACTCGCGGGCGAGTAGGACAGGTAACTGTCCTTATTAAAAGTCAGCAGCTACACTGTTAGTAGCTGCCGACTTTAAAAAAAAAAAAAATAATTGCGGGTGGACCTCAGCTTTAAGGCTGTGAGAGAGGAGCTATGCCTGCCCCTCCCATCTGCTGCCCATTCAGAGAAGCCTTTGTATTTTGTGAATGAGTTTATATAAAACAAAGGCTTGATTGGTCAGGAGGCAAGGAGGGGCGAGCATAGCAGCTGCACTGACTCTAAAGTTGAAGATGCTGAGACCTGAAGGATCAGTGTCGGGCTCCCAGATTTATTGTGCTCCAGGAAGAGAACTTCTGGAGCTCCAAAAGATGCTCAATGTGGTCTCAGCTCCTTCAAGAGCAGAGTCGCTGGAACTGCAATGCCGCCCCTCCTTCTGCCCATTCACTGAAGCCTTTCTATTATGTGATCTCATTCTCATGAGCTGGGATGACCATTCACAGTATTCTAAGACCCGGATGTTGTCAGTTTATTGAAGATCAGCACAGCGAGTCAGCCGATGGATCACTCAGAAATCATCATTCAACAATCCCGGGGCCTGTGCATGAAACTGAATTAAAGTGGGGATACCAGATACCATGCTGCGTTAAGCAAGATAAGGCTGCAAATAGAGCACTTGATACTGGGGTTGATTTACTAAAGGCAAATAGACTCTACAGCTTAGAAAATGAGGAGAAGCTCTGCTGACTTGCATCATCCAATCATGTGCAAGAAAAAAACAGCCCCCCCCCCCCTGCATGTGATTGGGTATCCTTTGCAAAGTGGAGCTCCATCTTATTTACTAAACTCTGAAACAACTGCATTTGAAAAGTGCACAGTCCATTTGCCTTTAGTAAATCAACCCCACTTTTACTTAGCCCACCCCTCACCTAGCAATGCACAATCACCGATTAACGCTTTCTCACCACCTCCCCTGTGAGAGAGGAGAGAGAGGCACACAGAGCAGCTACGCCCCTCCCCTCTGCCCATTCAGTGAAGCCTTTGTATTTTGTGAATGAGTTCATATAATACAAAGGCTTCCGTGATTGATCAGGAGGCAAGGAGGGGCGAACATAGCAGGTGCACCAACACTAATGTTTAGACCTGAAGCATCAGCATCCGGCTCTCGGAAATACGATAGCCCTCCTTCAGGAGTGCAATAAAAATGGCCCAGACCTGGAAAGAGGCTGAACTGGAAGCGAGGGATGGATAGAGGACGGAGAGAGTCCGTGGAGCAGAAGGGGGCTCTTGTGAATAGCAGTTTGAAGAGGACACATATGTGGTGATTACCGCTGGAGCGTAATTTTGAACAAGGAGAGAGTCATACCTGGGTTTGTTACATCCACTATCCGGTCTGCTGCTACCAAGTGTATGAATATTGATGGGCTACCTTCTTACCTTATTTTACCCTACACATGCTGATGTGACCTTTGTGATGAGGGTCCACTACAAAGTGTAAGTGGCTGTATTGTTGGGTGCTGGTGACGGGGTCTTTCTATCCCCTGCCCATCATAGATTGAGCTACCATTGAACATTTGTTCCTGGACTGAGTCTTTTTTGGAATATTATTTAAGCGCTGCGCCATAACTATATATATTTTTTATTGACTTTATTCCAATATTGTGCTGGCTGCTGGTGTTTTATTGAATCGACTGATACCAAGAATCTTAAGAACAACATATTTTATTTTTATTTAGTCAGTTACTACCCACCTGTGCCAAAATATCATTCATGGCTTCACTCGAGTCATCGTCATTTCTGCCGAGAATTCGAAGAAGCCTTAATATCCGCACCTAGTAAAAAGAAACGCAAAAAAATCCAGTTACTCAGATCCCCCCCCATCATGACCGCCCCAAACCACAAAGTATGCAGTCAAGAAGGGCAGGAACAGCGGCTGATGTGACCGATACTTGCCTGCAGAAAGGGGTCGCTGATTCCGGACACGTCGTGTTCTGGAGAATATCCGGACATAATTAGATTTTTAAGAATACGAACTAGCTGAGGAACAAGCTGTAGGGAAAACCAACAGAACACCATGTAATTTAAATAGGTAAAACTATATATATATATTTCCATAATAAAATTATATACTTACACCAGCACTACAGGAAGTTTTAGAGTCTTGAATACACAGATTACCTCTTAACAGATTTTACTTCTAATAGTTTTACAACTGTCACCATAAAAAAGGCAATAAGCTTTGGGTGCCACTCCAGGTCTGCAAAAAGCTCCGGTGGAAGGGTGGCGGCGTGGATGGAGCCCAACCTGGCTCAACGTGTATGTAAACAAGAGGTAAAGACCAAAACGCTGCACACCAAGATCCCAGGTATCAATCAAGTAAAAGCAGCTTCATCCGAGCTCCATCCAGGTCACGCCCCCCTCATTGACGCGTTTCGCCCCACCCACAGGGCTTAGTCATGGAGTCCTCCATTACTTTGCCATGTTGGAGGGGCAACATGCATCGGAGGGGGCGTGATCTCAATGGAGCCAGACTAAAGCCACTTTTACTTGATAGGTGTGGAGCGTTTGGGCTTTTCTTCTTGGTTTTACAACTTTTATGCTGCTGATTTAGTGCATCCTAATATATATATTATTATTATTCTGTATTCTACTGGGGCTTGTATCAAAGGAGTTGTAAAGGCAGAAGGTGCATTCTATGCTTGAAGATAAAAAACCTCCTGTGTAGCAGCCTCCTCAGCACCCTCTAATTATTCACCTGAGCCCGATCTCTCTCCAGCGTTGTCCACATGTGTAAATCCATCTGGGACACTCCTCCTGACTGGAGGAGACACAGCAGCGGCGCCACTGCTGTCAAAGTCAGTCAGCCAATCATGGGAGAGAGGGGGTGGGGCCGGGGCTTCATGTCTGAATGGACACACGGAGCTGTGACTCTGCTCCAGTGCCCCCCATAGGAAGCTGCTGACTGTGGGGGTACTCGATAGGGAGGGGCCAGAAGCAGCAAAGAGGGACCCGAGAAGAGGAGGATCTGGGATGCTCTGTGCAAAGCCAACTGCACAGAGGAGGCAAGTATAACATGTTTGTTATTTTATTTTTTTTAAACAAGACTTTACAATCACTTTAACACAGCTGTAGCTCAAGGTCTTCCTGGCAGTGCAAAAGAATAAAGAGGTCCACAGTAGGCACCAACATTGCCAAGAAGGTCACGACCTTTGGCCTATCAGTCTAGCAAAAAAAAAACAAAAAACGCAAGCATAATTTTTTTTTAGATATGGTTTCCAAAAATGGTGACCAACATGGCAATGTACCTCAGCTGGCATGTGGTGACGTTTAGGTTTGCAGGGCTTCATCTTTAGAAGTCACTTCAACCAGTACCAACGGGCTGCAAGCCTTCTGAAGATGTAGCAGCAAGCAAAATGCATCAGTATTCCCAACACAAACAGGAATATAGTAATGGTGCTCAGGAGCGAGCCCGCATGAGTGCCCACATAGCAAGCGTCTTGCCATGGGGGCACTTGGGAGGGGAGGAGCAAGGAGCATCAGCTGGGGACACAAGAAGAGGAGGATCAAGCCTGCTCTGCGCAAAATCATTACATAGAGCAGGTATGCATAAACCAGTTTATTTTTTTTTTAAAACACGATCCTTTGCAATCACTTTAAACGTTCTCTTAAAAATCAAATCATTAAATGAACAGCACATTCAGAAAGCAGTGTTGTTCTGGTTACAAGTGAACAGCAATGTTTAGAAAAGGAAATCTAGCGAGTCTTACCTTCTCATTCTAATATACAGCAGGATCCCAAGCAGACAGAGAGGAAAAGACAGGAAGCAGGTGTTAGGATGGCTGATCAGAACGTGGACACGCTGCTCCAATATGGAGGATTGCATACATGTCAGACAAAGACCTACCTATCGCTGCCTCACATCCACTACAAATCACAACACCCTTCAAGTCTGCAACACTTAGAGATTGCTCTGCTGCCTGGGACATACCCAATTCAGGGTTTGGGGGAGATTCAAAGTGTATGTGAACCCTAAAAGAATAAACTGCAGAGCTTCAAGTCCGTGCACCTCTGCAATGATACCGATTATAAACGGGATTTCATTTGTTTTGTCCTAATTTTAGATAACGTTGCTTCTGATTTTTTGGTGACAACATTTTCTGACTGCACTGCATATAGTGGCAGCGATGTGACCAAGGATGCACCGATATGTTGGATGCCGAAAATAAAGTTATCGTCGTTAAAAAGAAGGTGCCGATAATAGCACGTTGCGTCCCACTAACAGCAATGCGAAATCCCGTCCCATTTTCTGAATAAAAACTTTGAGTGATCAGTACCGATCGCTCCTGTGAGCATTCATAACTGAAGCATAGTAAACCGCTTCCTAGGATTCAGATTATGAACAAGAAGCCTCTCAGCACAGAGCACTTCTCATTCATTGTCCAGTGCAGCTGAGGCTGCAGAGAAAGGGACTAGGGAATCTCTGCCCTCATATCTCACTAAAGCCCCCCAACAAACGGGCTCCTAAAAATAAAATAAAAATTTATATTTATATATATATATATATATATATATATATATATATATATATATATATATATATATATATATATATATATATATATATATACACATACATATATACACACACACACACACACACTCTTTTTTTAGAGCTTTGGGGTGCAAACCCCAATGCTATAGGCTGCGCACATCTATGCTGCTAGGATCACCAGTTAACTTTCCCTGTAATCTAATCAATGAATGATTTCCTGGGCAACAGCAATGCCCCTCCATAGTGTGACCGTTCTTCCCCAGGAGAGATTCCTAAACTGCTTAATTTTCCAGCAGGGGGGAAATCTATTAGTGTCAGAATTTTGAAAGCTTGTGTAAATAGTTTAGTAAGTAAAAACAGCTCGACTCTTTATTTACAAATTTTTCATTCATACTGTA
Organism: Rana muscosa; assembly: GCA_029206835.1. Classification (NCBI taxonomy): domain Eukaryota; kingdom Metazoa; phylum Chordata; class Amphibia; order Anura; family Ranidae; genus Rana; species Rana muscosa. Next base: position 305,539,632 of record CM055119.1, read on the forward strand.
TTCAGCAAAAATGGCTTTACAGGATGGAAGAAGTACACAAGCACAAATGTCACAGGAAGTCGTAGCCATGCACGTGTACAGCAGCCCAGGCTGGGGTCCCTGGAGGAGGGGGAAGGGGTCCATGCAAACACTTTTAGAAAGATGGAAAAGGGTATTTCTGCCTTACCTTGTGGTTTAGTCTTAAAGGCCTTTTATTTTGTAATTAGAGTTCAGATATACTTCATCCAATTACAGTGATGCTTTGTTGGATATTCACACCTCCGGAATATTGAGAGCATAACAGTAATGGATAAATGTGTTTATTCCTGTGCAGTGTGCTGGGTTCACCCTGTAGGGCACACGTGGAATGTGTCATACGGTGTCTTTTCTTTCAACCTTAAGGGCCCTTTCACACATGCGGACCGTAGGTCTGTTCTTTCATCCATCCGTTTACAGATGAAAAAGGGACATACATGTATCCCTATGGGACTGCGGATGTCAGCGGATGAACCTCCACTGACATCCGATCTCATCAGGCTCCGTTTCTGCAGATTGAGGAAAATCCTATTTTTCCATCCGTCTGCAGAGCGGATCGGATGAACACGGACAGACGGTCCCGTGTTCATCCGATCCTCCCATAGAGGAGAGCGGAGATCTGACAGGGCGGTCCCTGCACAGTGTGCGGGGACCGCCCAGTCATCCACTGGCTCAGCGGGGATCAACGGAGCGATCCCCGCTGAGCAAGCGGATGTTTAAAGGTACGGGTCCCTACGGGATCCGCATGTGGAGTTGAGAGGTATCTTAATATAGCACGGTCTTACCCTGAGGGTCCCGGCACGCATAGCAGAGTTCCTGGGAAAGGAGGACCCAGGAACCAGAAGCAGCACAGAGTGGCAGAAAGGGTGGAAGAGAGAGGCTACGCATGTCTGAAAGGGGCCTTAGTTTTTGTTTCCCCAATAAAGATGGTTTAAATAGAATAGAAGTCAATGCAAGCCACAATGGAATCGCAAAAAATAGGCATCAGTTGCAGCACAGGAGTGTTTGCACAAGTACCCGCGCATTGCTTAGTATCGGCACCGATATCGGTATTGAGGCAACACTGGAATATGAATCTTTTAATCAAACCGGCCTTGCAGAGAACGATTTTCAGGGGAGGGGCCGCTTCTTATATTCTCTAGAACAGATATATATGGCGGTATCTTCAACAACCACCAGCCTGCCTGTCTCTAGGGCCAATGTCAGTTTAGGGCCAGTTAGCTGGAAATCAGGGACCAAACACCCTTTGTATGTAAAACAGAAAAGAGTGGTTAATAAAAAACCAATAAGAATTCATCTTTCAGAAGCTGGGAGGGAACACTGCAATGAAAGTAGGGCTGGGCGATTTTCCCCCAAAAAAAAATCTGCGATTTTTTTATAAAAAACTCGATTTACGATTCGATTTTTTTTTTTTATTATATTAAAGTGCATCAACAAACAAAATTGCAAAGGCAAACCCTTTCTCTAACTGCAAAGTCAGTGTGCAACAAACACACAATATATTCCAGCGCTCATGGAACATACATTATTAACTATTGAAAACTCTTGAAACTCTGTGTGTGATTCCTTCTGTCCCAGCCTTGCTGTGATCCTGGCTCTGCATCCTTTTGGGTTGGAGGGCCCTCCACACGCTGGTCTGCCTGTTGTCCATCATTCAAGGTACTGTGCTCACATGGAGATCATGCCACAGGCTTTGTTTTGACTTTTTTAACCCCTCCTTGCTCCACGGATGTCACTGCAAGTTTAACAAGTTTGTCACCACTGGCAACTGGAGAGTTAAGATTCATTTGCCCTCTGCACATTTGGGATTGGATCCCTCTCTTTATTGTGATAAATGGACTAAGCTTTTTTATCGATTCTTCAAGAGTTTTCAATAGTTAATAATGTATGTTCCATGAGCGCTGGATTATATTGTGTGCATGTTGTGTATTTTGTACTTCTGGGTACGGATTTTTTCTTGCTGCGCTGGATCCTGTTTTTTCCCCCTTTTGGATACTTTGTACTTCCCAAAATATTTGGGATTTTTTTCTTATTATTATCATCCATTATATTTTTGTCTTTATCCACCAATTTAGCGCTTGTGACCTTTTGTTGTTTTTTGCAGTGTGCAACAAAGATTGTTAAACATCCAAATTATTAATACTGTATTTGGATTTAGCTAATAAAACAACAAAAAATCCTGAGGTTACTCTTAGTTGAATTGAACTGTGTCCATGTCTCACTGTGCCCGTGTCTCACTGTGCCCGTGCTTCACTGTGCCCGTGCTTCAATCACTGTGCCCGTACCTGATGCAGATTTTCATGGTATACGGATTTTACTGCTACACCGGTGGCCATTCCAGTATTCAAAAGCCGCGCCTCCTCCTCGTCTGTGATAGGCGGAACACTCAATTTCCCAGCATTCAGTGTTCCGCCTATCATGGTCACCCTCATAACACAGACGAGGATGAGAGGATGTCCGTGATAGGCTGAATACTGCCTGCTGTGAAATTGAGTGTTCCGCCTATCACAGACGACGAGGACTCGGGAGGCGCGGCTTTTGAACACTGCAATGGCCGCCGTCTGCATGACACGCTGATCAGGTAGGCAGACGGCGGCTGCAGCGAGTAGATGTAATTGGGGTAACGCTGCCCAGTGCCATTCCGGATACGCCCCCTGCAGTCCTGCTATGGAAACTTTGAAGGGAAAAAAAAAAAATCTAAAAAAATCGATTTTCTTCAAAACTGAATCGATTTGAGCTCAAAACTCGATTCAAGATTAAAATCGATTTTTTTCCCAGCCCTAAATGAAAGCACAGCAGCCGGTGTGCAATGTAATAGAATGTCAGCAATTAGGTTAGGTTTCCACTATGGCGACCTGAAAGTCGCAAGATTTAGCCGCGACTTGAAGCAATGCCTGCGTATTCTAGATGTCTATGGACCTCAAGTCCCATCAAAGTGGGACCAAAGCAGTGCCGGGACTACTTTAAAGTCGCACAGATATGATCGGTACTCATTGGAAATTATGGGGTACGACTTGTCAGTCCCAAGTCACTAGTGGAAACGTAGCCTTAGTTGCACTTGTCTCATGAAACAGGTGCGCCTTACTCCTTGACAAATACCACATGTCCATGGCCAAGACTCCCGTTTTACAAATGGTTGAGAACTAGTTCCACAGCCCACTAAGGCCTCATTCACATAAGTGCGAGGGCAGCGTTTGCCTGCATGGGAGGTGCACAGGTGTCTTCTGCATCCCTCTGAAGGTGGTCCCAATCATGTCAACTGGGCGCAGTGGTCCCAATCATGTCACAGGGTGTTCCATTAGTGTCCGCACAGTCAGCCCCGTTCATATCAATTGGGTGCAGCGGCTGCACAGACAAAGCCACTGCTCCCGATTTGATAGTTGTGCCGGTACACAGAGTGTGCGATTTTATGTCAATATTACATTTCCATCCAACATTGGGGCACTATTCCTCCCACTGACACCAACGACGGGGCACTATTCCTCCCACTGACACCAACGACGGGGCACTATTCCTCCCAACGACGGGGCACTATTCCTCCCAACGACGGGGCACTATTCCTCCCAACGACGGGGCACTATTCCTCCCAACGACGGGGCACTATTCCTCCCAACGACGGGGCACTATTCCTCCCACTGACAGGGCACTATTCCTCCCACTGACGCCAACGACGGGGCACTATTCCTCCCACTGACGCCAACGACGGGGCACTATTCCTCCCACTGACGCCAACGACGGGGCACTATTCCTCCCACTGACGCCAACGACGGGGCACTATTCCTCCCACTGACGCCAACGACGGGGCACTATTCCTCCCACTGACGCCAACGACGGGGCACTATTCCTCCCACTGACGCCAACGACGGGGCACTATTCCTCCCACTGACGCCAATGATGGGGCACTATTCCTCCCACTGATGCCACAACAAAGCCTACTCCCAATGGCCACAGTCCGGCCCCCCTAAAGTCTGAAGGACAGTAAACTGGCCATTTGTTTATAAAGTTTGGAGACCCCTGGTATAGGTGATAGCGCTGTTAATTTTCTGAGATATACATTGGGAACATCGGCTGTGCCCATGCACCCAACTGACATGAATGGGACTGCCTGCATAGGGGTGACCTGTGCATCACCATGCGGGCAACACAGGTGAATGGTAGCTCTATCATGCATACAACAGAAGGACTCTGAAAAGGCACAACTTCCACCTGATTCAGGAGACAACTTAGAAGAAAGCAAGACAAACCAGACTGGTGGATAGGAGCAGCCAATCACAAAACAAGAAGAACTCTTTGGAAGAGAAATGAGTGAGAGAGGATGTGGGAGTGCAGAAGGGGGAGGAATGCTGTGATCCCTACCTTTCTAAAATGCAGTAGCATGTCCGGGCTCCGCTCACACATCTCGGTCAGTAGCACGACGGACGTGTGCAGCACGCCTGCCAACAGAAAAACAAAGATCATCAACACAAACCCTTTATATATAAAAGACATGAGGAGCCTCAAAACACATCAAGACAGAAAAGAAAAATCAAGCTCACCGTGGTTTTTCTCGTTAAGCAGGTTCTTTGTTGCGGGTAAAAACATTTCCATGAGTTCTGGGACCTTTCGGATGACGTGGACAGCGCACAGTGCCGCCTTGACAAACAGACAGTTTTGTACAGATGATTTTTTATCTGAAAGTGACAGTTGCTTGGCTGTGTCTGGCTGCAATACTTTATGGAAAACACAGACCCTAAAACAAGCATGCTATAAATGAGTCTCCGAATTCCTTCTCTCTATCTCTGATTCAGGCCTGTGGCCCAGAAAGTACTGAAACTGAATCACAAGCAAACTCGCAAGTCAGAAAATTTTCCAAAACGAGACACCAGAATTGCTAGAATTTATAATTCTCTCATAACAGGTGTACTTAAAAGTGGTTGTAAACCTCAGACATGAAGTATGAACAAAGCATATCCCTTTATAGTGTGTACTTGTTTCAGTCCAGAGCACTAAGTGTCACTTCTGTCTGCTGCCTCCTTCCTCTGCGATCAGCAAGAGTCATTTCTGACAAGTTTTCCTGACACCAAGAGATAAATGGTGACAGGAGCGAGCTACAGCAGATTGACGGCCTCAGCTCTGGTCCTGTGTGCTTTGTGAAGGGGTGTTCCTTCCCTCCAGTCAGCTCAGAGCTCTGTGTGAATTTTCAGCTCCCAACCCCTTTCTTCTGACAGGTCAGACAAGCCTTATAAGTTCTGCACTTTAAAAAGGAAAGGTACAGCCTAAGCTTGTTTGGCTGTACTGCTGTGGATCACAGGAGTACAGTTCGTTCTGCACTCCTGTGACCAGTTTTCAGCAGACAGCGGACTGAGGCCTGCTGTCAGCTGATGTCACAGAGCTGGTCCAGGCTCAGGTAAGATCGCGACAATGGAGTCGGGATCCGCCCACATGCCTGGACAGGCAACCTGGCTCAGCCTTCTCAGCAAGCTACTGGGATCCTGAGCCGGCCGCTCCCTCCACAGCCCATTGTTCCAGTGAGCGTGGAGGGGTGAAGGGCAGAGCAGAGAGCTGCTGACTGACAGCCACCAGCTCTCTGTTCATGAAGCTGTGAGAACAGAGTGATCGGCGGTGTTCGATCGCTCGGTTCTCAGTTAGAGGCGCCGGGGGGGGGGGGGGGGAGCGATGCTGAATCCTTAAACAGATGTAGATAGAAAACTGCAGATTAAACAGGTACAGCTTACGTAGGAGGATTCATTATAACCTCTGGGTATCACCTGAGGCCAGTCACTTTGAATGGATGTAAATAGAAGACTGCAGATAAACAGGTACAACTTATGTAGGAGGGTTGTTTCATCTCTGTGTATCACCTGAGGCCAGTCTCTTCGCTGGGTATATGGAAGGGGTTTACAACCACTTTAAGTAAAAGTAAACTTTGCATGGCAGCACTGTTGCTACGCCAAGAGGCTTACCTTCTTCCGAAGATAAGAATTTGATGTTTTAAGGAGCTTCTCCACCTCCCCTGCCAGGTCTCTACACATCTCTGCCGATCCCATGCAGCCCAGTGTACACAGCGCCAGGCCTTGAACGTACTGAGTGCTATGATTCAGATCACTAGGGGGAAAGAGGCGGCAAAATTAGTACAAAATACCAACACAATGCTAGAAAATTCACCTATGAAACAAATGAAAGCAGACCTATATTTAAAAAAATGACCCACCTATCCAGTTCAGGTCCGCCCCATAGCAGTTTTACTGCTACAGGGCAGCACCTGTGTGGCGGATCACACACACGTATATACATATATTGTGTCATCTGGCTCTTCCGGGTGGGGGTGCCCCGCGGCTGGTACCGCGGACTCAATGTCTGCCGGCACCCGCCGAAGATCCAGCAGAGAGGCAGAACGGCGGTCTGACAGGAGGGAGCCTGTGTTCCTGCAAAGCAGGGACTAGGATCCATGATCCATGTCTTTTACTCCCTAGTAAAAGCACCTCCCCCACACTGTAATGAAACACATTGGTTAGGCACACATTTAACCCTTTGATCGCCCCTGATGTTTACCCCTTCGCAGTCGGTGTCATTAGTACAGAGATAGTGTCGATTTTCAGCCCTGATTACTGTCACTGGTTCCAAAAAGAGTAAAAAAAAAAAAAAAAAAAGTGTCTGAATGTCCGCCGCAATATCGCAGTGCTGCTATAAAGTCGTCGATTGCCCCATTACTAGAAAAAAATAAAATAACCCATAGTTTGTAGATGCTACACCTTTTGCGCAAACCAATCAATATACACGCATTGGGATTTTTTTTTACCAAAAATATGTAGCAGAAAACATATTGGCCTCAATTGATTTAGAAATTCAATTTTTATTTTATTGAATATGTTTTATAGCAGAAAGTAAAAAATATTTTTCTTCTTTCAAAATCGGCGACAATTTTTTTTGTTTATAGCGCAAAAAATAAAAACCACAGAGGTGATCAAAAACCACCAAAAGAAAGCTCTATTTGTGGGGAAAAAAAGGACATCAATTTTATTTGGGTACAACGTCGCACGACCGCGCAATTGTCAGTTAAAATGGTTGTTTTTAACCTTGCGCCTTTACAACCCCGTCCCCCCCCCCCCCCAATAATTATCTGAGCCCCTCTCGATCCAGTGATGTCCATGAGAGCCTTGCCTCTCTGGGGATGCGCACTTCCGATTGGCTATTGGCAGCAGCGGGATCCATTGGCAGCCATCAATCACAGCCAGTGAGCCAATCAGGAGAAGGGGGAGGGGGCCAAACCACGGCTCCGTGTGTGAATGGACGCGCGGCTCAGGTGCCCCCATAGCAATAAACATAAGGCTGAGTACCTCTGGTCTAGATAGCCAATCATATGGAAATGTGATCTGGCCTATTAGCACCTACTCCTCCCAGCCATTCTAAGAAGGACACCAGGGATTCCAAGGTGGCTTAAAGTGTTACCAAACCCACAACAGTAAAATTGGTCTGTTAATGCAGCAAAGCATGCTTCTTATACTCACCGTGGAACCTAGGAAGTTAATCCCCCTGCATTGCATAAAAAGGCTGCCTGATCCTGTCTTCTCTGATCCTCCCCTTCTGCCACTATCCCCTGATAATTTCCCGATAACCCAGAGCCTATGGAGTCAGGCTGCACATGCTCAGTTTGGTCAGAATTGCTAGAAACGTTATTTGTTTTCTTGGGAGGACGCATGTGATCAGCACAGGGCCAATCAGCACTGTCCAGACAGAGGGTCAGGGCTCTTGCAGTCTCATAGGTCAGTCAGAAAACTCCTCCTACAAGCTTTAACCAGGGATTGGCTGAACATTAATAGAAGTTACGGGACTGCTATATACTGCTGATGACAAAAAGGTATTTAGCAGTTTATATTTACTAAAATAATTGCATTAACATGTTCTGTGGGAGACCAGATATAGGAAACGCAGGATCCTGGGTTTAGTAACACTTTAAAGTCGCAGCGACTTTAAAAAAGGTCCATGCGCTACTTTGATGAGACTTGAGTGCCATAGACTGCAATGTAAACTCATCTTTATGTCATCGATGCAAACTGTTAAAGCCAAAGTCGCATCCACGTCGCACCCATCCAAAGACGAAATGGGGTTTACTGTATATACTCGAGTATAAGCCGAGTTTTGCAGCACATTTTTTTGTGCTGAAAATGCCCCCCTCGGCTTATACTCGAGTCACCTTCTTGCGCCTGATCGCCCGAAATTTGGGGACCCAAACCTGGCACACATGTAGTCCCACTTTTCCTCTACAAGTGTGCAAAGTTTTTTATTCGGGGGACTTGCGGCCGGGGAGCACCGATTTTTCAAAGCCGGGCACCCCTTCCATAGACTCCCATGTTAAACTGTAATTTCTCTGGCAATTTTGGGGACCCAATACCGGCCAGTCGTAGGTCTCCTGGACCCGGAACTTGACACACTTGTAGCCCCATATCTTCTCTATAAGTGTGCAAAGTTTTTCATCTGGGGGACTTGCGTCCGGGGAGCACTGATTTTTCAAAGCCGGGAACCACTTCCATAGACCTCTTATGTTAAAGTCAATCTAGTCATGGGCACAGTGAGGCATGAACACAGTGAGGCACTCAGATGGACACCCTAGGCTTATACTCGAGTCAATAAGTTTTCCTATTTTTTTGTGGTAAAATTAGGTGCCTCGGCTTCAAGTTAGGGTCGGCTTATACTCGAGTATATAAGGTATTTACTAAAGCTGGAGTGTGCAAAATCAGTCTCACTTCTGCATAGAAAACCAATCAGCTTTTAACCTCAGCTTGATCAATTAAGCTTTGGCACTAAAACCTGAAAGCCGATTGGTTTCTATGCAGAAGTGAGCCTGATTTTTGCACTCTCCAGCTTTAGTAAATAAACCGCATTGTAAAAGTAGTAAAAGAAAAAAAATCGCACGATTTTGGAGTTGCACAAGTGTGACTGGAGCCTTAGGCCCCTTTCACACGGGCTATCCGATCAGGTCTGCCTGTCAGTTTTTCAGGCGGATCTGATCAGACCCTCCAGTCTCTTCTATGGAGCAGCGAATGTAAGCCGACACGCGACCTGCCGACACACGATCTGCTGATCCGATCCTGTCTGCCAAAAACGGACGGATGGTGGTCCTATTCCCCCATCTGTCTGGCTTGGATGGGATGGCATAGGATGGAAATGGACATGTGGTTCATTTCCATCTGATTTCCCCACAGAGGAGAGCGGGTCTGTGTCTGCATAGCGGCACGGACCTGTCATCCGCCTGCTCAGCGGGGATTAGAGGGAAGATCTCCCGCTGAGCAAGCGTATTCCGCTTAGCGGAGGCGCCTGTGTGAAAAGAGACTTAGAGCCCCATCACACTGCCTTTCAGCCACGTTAGCAGCAAAGCACCGCTTTTTGGCTGCTAGCGAGGGGGGGGGGGGTGTTTAACCCCCGCAAGCGGCTGAAGAAAGGGTTAATACCGCCCGAAAAGCGCCTGCAAATGGCAGGGGTGGTGTATACACTGCTTCTCCACCGCCCCAAAGATGCTGCTTGCAGGACTTTTTCCAACGTCCTGCAAGCGCACCGCCCCCCCCCCCCCCAATGTGAAAGCACTCAGGCTCTCACACTGAGGCTGCAGGGAGGCTTTTTTTTTTTTTTTTTTTAGGTGCTTTACAGGGGCTATTTTTACCCCAAAAGCGCCTGAAAAACGCTCCAGTGTGAAAGAAGTCTTAAGCCCCATTACGCACGATCGGATTTTCTGCGGACAAATCGTAGGACTTTTGTCCGAAGGGCGTGGGCCATGAATTGGTCTTGCATACAAAATGACAAATTGTCGGCCAACAAACACAACTACGTGTTTTTTTTTCCCAGCTCTTTAGCGCCACCCTTTGGGCAACTTCTGCTAATGTTGTGTTATAGTTAGCATTGCTTCTAAGCATGTGTGTTTGTACTTTGTAAGTTTTGTCCGATGGACTCCTGTACACACGATCGGATAATCCTACTACACACATTTGTTGGCGGACAATTTTAAAAGCATGGCTATCCAACATTTATCCGCGGAAAATCCGTCAACTATTGTCCAACGGAGAATACAAACGGTCGGATTTTCCGACAACAGCCTGTCATCACACAATTTCTCGTCGGATAATCCGATTGTGTGTAGGAGGCTTAAAGGGGTTGTAAAGGTTTGTTTTTTATTTTCTAAATAGGTTCCTTTAAGCTTGTGCATTGTTGCTTCACTTACCTTTTCCTTCCATTTCCCTTCTAAATGTTTTTTTTCTTAGTCTGAATTTCTCACTTCCTGTTTCTCCTCAGTAAACTTCACACCATCATCCGAGTGGTGTGGAGTCAGCCAGAACAGCTTACTGAGGAGGAACAGGAAGTGAGAAATTCACACAATGAAAACAAAAGAAAACAAACATTTAGAAAGGAAATGGAGGGAAAAGGTAAGTGAACCAACAATGCACGAGCTTAAAGGAACCTATTTAGAAAATAAAAAACAAACCTTTACAACCCCTTTAAGTGTTCTAGTTGTTACCGCAGTGAAATGAGACTTCAGCAATCCCATGGCTCTTACTTCTTTATACAGTTAGTCATTAGCAGATGGACGTCTTGTCTCTCATCCAGCAGCAGCATCGCACCAAGGTAGCCAATCCTCTTGTCTGTGAATTTCTGAGAGGCGATTAGTTTCAGGCACTCCAGCTGCAAAGAAGAAAAAAAAAACAGACTTTAAAGGTCACACTAATCTTAGCCCGATCACTACGCTCACTTAAAAAGGTCCCATTTTACATCCTGTGCGTTCATTTGCATTCAGCAGACCAATGAGTTCCTCTCCTCTCTGTAGATCAGAAAACTCCTTGTCAACACATGAACACTGAGGCACAACAGACATGACTCCTTGCTCTGCTTCTCCCTCTAGCAGTCTAAGCTCTGTTGTACAGGAACTGCAAAATACTATTCCCAAGTCATACTTCGGTACTTACAATGTTTGCATTAATAATACAATAAATGATGAATTCGTAGAAACAAAACTGCATTCATTTGTGTCTGTTTTATGCGCCTGGAGTTCAGAACGCGCTAGACAGCACTGAACAATTCTGCGTCCGTTCAAAATAAGGAAGAGCCGGAGTCTCCCACTAAGTACCAGAAAGTACCAGCCCAAAAAACAAAGCTGTGACTCAAAAGAATTCCCCACTTGATTGCAGGAAGTAGGAATTGTGTTCCTGACTGGCCGCTGCATATTGATGGTGTTCTTAACCGCTTCAATACCGGGCACTTTCACCCCCTTCCTGCCCAGGACAATTTTCAGCGCTCACACCTTGAATGACAATTGCGCGGTCATACTACACTGTACACATGACATTTTGATAATTTTTTTTTTTTTTTACACACAAATAGAGCTTTCTTTCAGTGTTCTTTAACCAGTTCCTTACTGGGCACTTAAACCCCCCTCCTGCCCAGACCAATTTTCAACTTTCAGCGCTGACGCACTTTGAATGACAATTGCGCGGTCATACTACACTGTACCCATTTTTTTCCCACAAATAGAGCTTTCTTTTGGTGGTATTTGATCACGTCTGCGGTTTTTATTTTTTGCGCTATAAACAAAAAAAGCGACAATTTTGAAAAAACACAATTTTTTTTACTTTTTGCTGTAATAAATATCCCAATTAAAAATGTTTAAATAATTCTCAGTTTAGGCCGATACGTATTCTTCTACATATTGTTGGGGGGGGAAATAAAAAAAAAAAAAAAACGCAATAAGCGTATATTGATTGGTTTGCGCAAAAGTTATAGCGCTTACAAAATAAGGGCTAGTTTTATGACATTTTTTACTAGTAATGGCGGTTATCTGCAAATTTTTGTCAGGACTGCGATATTGCGACGGACAGATCGGACACCTGACACCATTCACATTTATACAGCGAACAGTGCTATAAATATGCACTGATTACTGTATAATTGTGACTGGCAGGGAAGGGGTTAAAACTAGGGGGCGAGGAAGGGGTTAAATGTGTTCCCTGGGAGTGATTCTTACTGTGGGGGAGGGGACTGACTGGGGGAGGTGACCCATGGTTGTCCCTATGTACAAGGAACACAGCATTGGTCTCCTCTCCCTGACAGGACGAGGATCTGTGTGTTTACACACAGATCCACGTCCCTGGCTCTGCGACTGCCGATCGCGGGTACCTGGCGAACATAGTGGCCTCCAGAAACTCGCATCGGCACCCGTGTGACACAGCGGGCACAGCTTTTCCGTCCAAGGACGCCCTCCCGGCAGTTCAGGTCCGCGCAGCGGACGTCTTTCGGCTATAGCACGGATCTGAAGTGGTTAACCAGTTCCTGACCGGCTCACGCAGATATACTGTGGCACAATGGCTCTCCTGGGCGAAACCCCGTACGGGTTTCCCATTAAGTGCCGCCGGAGGTGCGCGCATGCCTGCTGCACGGGACCCGATGCGCGTGGCTGGCGATCGCGTGCACGAGAGCCAGCACAGGGATCTGTGTGTGTAAACACATAAACTCCCTGTTCTGTCAGGGGAGAGGAGACATGGTTCTTTGTTCCTACTAAGTAGGAACAACGATATGTCTCCTTCCCTAGTCAGTCCTATCCCCATACAGTTAGAACACACATTAACCCCTCGATAGCCCCCTAGTGTTAACCCCTTCCCTGCCAGTGACATTTACACAGTAATCAGTGCATGTTTTATAGCACTGATGGCAATGGTCCCAAAAATGTGTCACAAGTGTCTGATCTGTCCGTCGCAATACCGCTAAAAATCGCAGATCACCGCCATTACTAGTAAAAAAAAAAAATGCCATAAATCTTTCCCATAGTTTGTAGACGCTATAACTTTTGCGCAAACCAATCAAACGCTTATTGTGATTTTTTTTACCAACAATATGTAGAAGCATACATAGCGGCCTAAACTTTTTTTTAAATTTGTGGGATATTTACTATAGCAAAAAGAAAAATATATATATATTGTGAGGGAGTTAGCTCGGCAGCGGGTGTGTGTGACCCCCGGGATGGGCTCCCCACACAAAAACAGGCCCAGCAAACGGAGGTTGTGGTTTTCAAAATCAAAAAGGTGCGGTTTATTTTCTATTTACAGTGACAAAACACAGCAAAGCAAAAGAAACAAACAAAATAAATCCTGGTCAACTTGACCTCTGACTAAACATACAGGTTTCCTAACTAACAACTGGGATCAGCCTAGTGCTGTCCTAGTCCCTAAGTCCCTGGTTTTAAATGTCCAAGCAAATAGCCACACAGGCTTTGTCTCACCGCACAGGGGTTCACTCTCCCTAGACAGTCCACACAGGTCTGGGTCCAGGCATGAGCTAACACCTAATGAATCTGGGAGTTCTTATAGAGGCCTAAATGAGCTGACAAGCTTCAGCTGGTCTCATCAACTCCCTGTCTGCACGACGCCCCACACTCTCCCTAGAGGTATGAGTCATCCATGAGCCCACTAGCCTTATACAACTCTCCACCTAGTTGTATAAGTCGGCGTAAAGCCTGAATCTGGGCGAAATATATCTACCCCCCTGGATGCAACCAGGTGACTTTACCTTCCTGCTGTCACATACCCCCCCCCCCTCTTGTTTTAACCTCGGGGTTGGAACACCAGCAATCAGGCATTCATGTACTCGAGACAAAGCATCCACATTCCCCATTTGAACGCCAGGGCGATGCTTTACTGTGAAGTTGAATTCCTGGAGGGCCAGGAACCACCTATTCACTCTTCTATTTGTTTCCTTGTTTTGAGCCATCCACTTTAACGGAGCGTGATCCGTAACCATGTCAAAGTGCCTACCTAGCAGGTAGTACCGAAGGGAATATAGAGCCCACTTCACCGCTAAACACTCCTTTTCAACGGTGGCGTAATTTACCTCATGGGACTTCAACTTCCTGCTGAGGTAAATGACTGGGTGCTCTTCCCCGTTCCAGACCTGGGACAATACTGCTCCTAACCCCACATCTGACGCATCACTTTGTACGACAAAGTCTTTAGAGAAGTCGGGTGAGTACAACACTGGCTGGCTACATAAGGCTTGTTTCAAGAATTGGAATGCTGCCTCAGCCTCGGGGGTCCATTTAATCATGACCGACCCTTTCCCCTTCGTCAGGTTGGTTAGGGGCACAGCCTTAGAAGCAAAGTGGGGAATGAATCGCCGATAATACCCAGCGATTCCCAGAAAGGCTCGTACCTGCTTCTTGCTGTTGGGACGTGGCCAACTCTGGATGGCCTCGACTTTGTTGAGTTGGGGTTTTATTACTCCCCTCCCAATGGTGTACCCAAGATATTTGGCCTCCTCCTGCCCAATGGTACACTTCTTGGGGTTAGCCGTAAACCCCGCTTCCCGAACAGAGTCCAGTACTGCTTGCACTTTTGGCAGATGTGAGGCCCAATCTGTGCTATGGACAATTACGTCATCCAGGTAAGCCGCAGCATACTTCCGATGGGGCCTCAGCATCTGGTCCATTTTCCGCTGGAATGTGGCCGGCGCATTCTGTAACCCGAACGGCATTCTTTTATATTGGAACGCCCCGTCTGGGGTTACAAATGCGGTTTTCTCTTTGGCCGACTTGGCCAGGGGAATTTGCCAATACCCTTTTGTGAGGTCAAGAGTCGTCATGTATCGGGCTGTTCCCAGCCGGTCGATCAACTCATCTATACGTGGCATGGGGTAGGTGTCAAATTTTGTAACTTTGTTCAACTGACGAAAATCGTTACAAAATCGCCAGCTCCCATCCGGTTTAGGCACCAACACGATGGGACTAGACCAATCACTTTGGGACTCCTCTATCACCCCTAAGTTCAGCATTTTCTGTACTTCCTCCCGTATTGCCTCCCGTCGGGCCTCTGGGATCCGATAGGGTTTTAACTTCACCCTTTCACCGGGCGGGGTAATAATGTCATGCTCTACCCCAGATGTTTGTCCCGGCAGCTCAGAGAATACCTCCTTGTTGCGAAGCACAAACTCCTTAACCTCCTGTTGTTGGGGTTGTGACAAGGTGGCTGCTATTCCAACCTCAGGAATCACGCAACCAGTTTGAGCTGGTGACCAAGTGTCTGCGACTAGGGACTCTCTATCCCTCCAGGCTTTCAACAGATTAACGTGATAGATCTGTTCGGGCTTTCGCCTTCCTGGTTGTCTGACCTTGTAATTCACTTCGCTCACTTTTTCCATTATCTCATAGGGGCCTTGCCATTTGGCAAGGAATTTACTTTCAACCGTAGGGACAAGTACCAGTATCCTATCCCCCGGGGAAAAGGTACGGGTCTTAGCACAGCAGAGAGTGTACAACCGTGGAGCCAACTGCGCTTGGGCCAAATGTTCCTTCACGATGGGCATTACCTGTGCAATTCGGTCTTGCATCAGGGCGACATGCTCAATCACACTCCTGTGGGGAGAACTCTCACTTTCCCAAGTTTCCTTGGCAATATCCAACAGCCCTCTTGGGTGTCTCCCATACAGTAACTCAAAGGGGGAGAATCCCGTAGAGGATTGGGGCACCTCCCTAATAGCAAACATCAGATAAGGAAGTAGACAGTCCCAATCCTTTCCATCTCTATCCACCACTTTCTTCAACATTTGTTTTAGGGTTTTGTTGAATCTTTCAACCAGCCCATCGGTTTGGGGGTGATACACAGATGTACGTAATTGCGTCACTTTGAACAATTTACACAGCTCCTTCATAACCCGGGACATAAAGGGTGTACCTTGGTCCGTAAGCAGTTCTTTACAAATACCCACCCGGCTAAAAACAAGAGATAGCTCTTTGGCTATGGTTTTGGCCGAGGTATTTCGGAGAGGGATCGCTTCTGGATAACGGGTGGCATAGTCCATTATAACTAATATGTACTGGTGCCCCCTAGCGGACTTGATTATAGGCCCTACCAAATCCATGGCGATCCTCTCAAACGGGACCTCAATGATGGGTAGAGGGACCAGCGGGCTACGGAAATGTGGCATTGGGGCCGACCTCTGACACACAGGGCAGGAGGAACAATAATTTTCTATGTCCTTCATCACACCCGGCCAATAGAATCTCTGTAATACCCTCTCTCGGGTTTTCTCTGTCCCCAGATGACCTCCAAGAATGTGCCCATGGGCCAACTCCAACACCAACTTCCTGTAAGGTTTGGGCACCACAAGCTGCTCAACGGTTTCTTCTGCCCTTTTTGCCACCCGATATAGTAGGTCCTTCTCTACGCTGAAGTATGGGTAAGTGCAGGTATTATCTGGGTTCACTAACTCGCCATCTATTTTCACTACGTTTTCCCGTGCCTTTATTAGGGCGGGGTCTTTCAACTGTTCTGTGGCAAAGTTTTCCCTGTGAACCTCAAGATCAGAAAACTCCACAGACGGTAGGTTTTCGTCTGAGGAGGTGGGCTCCTCTCCAGTTTCTTGAGTCTCCCCTGCCAATACTGATAAGGGAAATTCCGGAGAGTCCTCACCACTCTCAGGGGAGTTCTGGCTATCACATTCCTGGTACATAGGGGCACCAGTGGGGGGCTCAGGATCATCCCACAGTTCCCAGAACTTCGGAAAATCCCTTCCCACAATGGCATCATGCGGTAACTGAGATACTAAGCCCACTGGATGAGAGAGGGTACCTTTGGGGGTCTCGAAACACACTGTAGTCACTGGATACTCTCGGGTGTCCCCATGCACACAAATAACAGCTACCTTGCTATTCCCAAAGACCTCTGTTTTAACTAACTCAGCCTTTATCAGGGTCACAAGGCTACCTGAATCCAGCAATACCACAACATTTCTACCATTAACACACATTTTGCATAAATGTTTCTCAGTTCCTCGAATGGCAGTGCATGCGACTGTCGCACACAGCGACTGACGTCTGCCCGTCAGAAAGTCACACTGCATGGGTTCCTCCACAACCGGGCAATTGGCTGCAATATGTCCCGCTTGCCGGCAGCGGTAGCAAACGATCCTTCTTGCCGCCTCTTGAGCCGCTGATTTCCCAGGCTGTTCTCGCCAAACTTGGGGTAGAGCTCCCACCCTCTCACTCTCTCCACCCTCACCCCTTGGAATCCTCTTATCCGCCCCTGGGGATGGTCTGGTCTTAGGGTGGAAAGTCTGAGTGTCTCTGGAAGAGGCCGTCAGGTTCTCTGTAGCCAAGTATTTCTCCACACGATCCACAAGACCATCGGCCGTCTCTGGGTCTCCATGGCTTACCCACTTTTGGATGGCAGTAGGAAGAGCTCTCAAAAACCGATCCATTACAACACGTTCCACAATCTTTGGTGCGGACAAAGTCTCTGGCTGTAGCCACTTTCTGCTCAGGTGAATGAGATCATACATTTGAGACCTGGGGGGTTTTCCAAGCTGGAAAGTCCAGTTATGCACACGCTGAGCCCGGACAGCCTGGGTGACACCCAGCCTTGCCAAAATTTCAGCTTTTAGCATCACATAGTCTTTTGCTTGGTTAGGCTCTAGGTCATAGTAAGCTTTCTGCGATTCACCAGTTAACAGAGGAGCCACCAGTCCAGCCCACTGCTCCTCAGGCCACTTTTCTCTTTCAGCGGTCCTTTCAAATGTGGTCAAAAATACCTCTGGATCATCCTCTCCAGTCATTTTTGTCAATAAACGACTCACCCCAAAGGACGCGGTATTAGTGGGACGGCTTTCCTCACTGGTCTGCGGACGTTGCTGCATTACTGCTTCCATTTGTTGTAGTCTCTGCTCTTGCTTCTGTAACAGGTCTATGAAGCGGGCCTCAGATTGCTGCTGGGCTTGTTGCTGAGCTGCAAGGCTCTGTTGATGAGCTTGCTGCTGGGCTGCAAGGCTCCTTTGCAAACCTGCATTTGTCTGCTGTTGATTGGCATTTGCTAGAGCCAGCTGTTTCAGTATCTCCTCCATGCTGGCTTAAAAAATAACTGCCTGCATTCTCCACCAACTGTGAGGGAGTTAGCTCGGCAGCGGGTGTGTGTGACCCCCGGGATGGGCTCCCCACACAAAAACAGGCCCAGCAAACGGAGGTTGTGGTTTTCAAAATCAAAAAGGTGCGGTTTATTTTCTATTTACAGTGACAAAACACAGCAAAGCAAAAGAAACATAAATAAAATAAATCCTGGTCAACTTGACCTCTGACTAAACATACAGGTTTCCTAACTAACAACTGGGATCAGCCTAGTGCTGTCCTAGTCCCTAAGTCCCTGGTTTTAAATGTCCAAGCAAATAGCCACACAGGCTTTGTCTCACCGCACAGGGGTTCACTCTCCCTAGACAGTCCACACAGGTCTGGTTCCAGGCATGAGCAAACACCTAATGAATCTGGGAGTTCTTATAGAGGCCTAAATGAGCTGACAAGCTTCAGCTGGTCTCATCAACTCCCTGTCTGCACGACGCCCCACACTCTCCCTAGAGGTATGAGTCATCCATGAGCCCACTAGCCTCAGCTGGGCTTATACAACTCTCCACCTAGTTGTATAAGTCGGCGTAAAGCCTGAATCTGGGCGAAATATATCTACCCCCCTGGTTGCAACCAGGTGACTTTACCTTCCTGCTGTCACAATAAATATATATATATTTCAAAATTGGCGCTTTTTTGTTTATAGCGCAAAAAAAAAAAAAAACGCAGAGGTGAACACCAAAAGAAAGCTATTTAAAAAAAAAAAAAAAAAGGACGCAAATTTAGTTTGGGTACAGCGCCGCACGACCGCGCAATTGTTAAAGCAACGCAGTGCCAAATTGTAAAAAGTGCTCTGGTCAGAAAGGGGGTAAAATCTTCTGGGGCTGAAGTGGTTAATCACCCCTAGGTTGTTTTTTTTTTGCTAAATTTAAAAAAAAAAAAAAAAAATTCATGGTGCGTTATAAAATTTGTAAAACAGGTAATTTTTCTCTTTCACTATTGTGCACTGATGAGGCTGCACTGATGGGGCGGCATTGATGGGCACTCATTGGCAGCACTGGCGAGCACTGAATCAGTGCTCACCAGGGCAATTGATAACTTACAGAAGATAGGAAGGAAGGAAGTCTTTGGTGCGGCTCACAAAAAGGGACAAGGACATTGCATATCCGGTAAGATCAACGGTATTTTATGAAAACCAATGCAGCCACCACATCTAAGGATTTCAAGATGCAACATATTGCATTTTTGTTCTTGGGTATAGTTACTTTAAAAAGGAGAAGTATGGCTTTTTTGGCCTTACTTCTCCTATGGATCACAGGAGTGTAGTTCGTTCTGCACTCCTGTGACCCGTTTTCAGCCAAAAGCGGGCTGAAGCCCACCGTCAACTGACGTCACTCAGACAGTCCAGGCTGTGGAAAGATCCTGACATTAAAGTCGGGATCCACCTGAGTGCCTGGACTGGCAGCTGGCTCAGCGAGCCTCCGAGAGCCTGAGCAAGCCGCTTCCGCACCCTCCACAGCCCAGCATTCCAGTGAGCGCTGGAGGGGCAGAGCAGAGCGCTCTCTGCTCACTGAAAACAGAGCCGAGCGATCAGCGGTTTTTGATCGCTCAGTTCTCAGTCTTTAAAGCAGCGGGGGACGGATGCTGCATCCACCCAGGTAGGTGTAGGTGTGTGTGTGTGTGTGCGCGCGCGTGTGTGTGTCACACACCTGGGTGTATATCACACACCTGGGTGTATATATATATATATTATAAAAAGGGTTATTTTTTTTACCCTATACTTTGCTTTTAAAGACCAAGTTACCCTTTGGAACATGTAACATGTCCCACCAGCTCCTGCCCCCTCTTCCCCCCTCCCTGTGACAGGTGGTGGGGGTTCTTCTCACCACACCCGCTGTCATTTTTTGAAAACAGCGCAACTGTGTGGAGCTCCGCCCACGCACCTGCCTCATTCATTCACAGATTCCTGTAAATGAATAAACTACAAGCACCATCTACCAGCGCGGCAGACAGACTTGTAGTTTCCTGTGGGGGGCGCTGTTGAGCACTCGCTGACAAGTCCTCTGGCTTTCAAGTAGAAAGTCCATAAGAGGTACATGCTGAAAGCCGGAGGACATGTCTGCAGGAGCCTACCTTGCACCTGTGATGATCACTGGTGCAATGATTTCTCGACTCCTGCAGATAAAAAGAATAAATGCAATTTTTTGTTCTGCAAAACTATATGCATTTATTATTTTTCTGTAAAGGCAAGCTTATCCTGCCACAGCTCTCAGCAACAAGGAAATACAGAGTTTGAATCAGTGTGGAGTGCAAACATTACCCAACACTGAAGAGAAGGTCTACTCTATGGTGAGATGGCACTTACCTGCCCAAAGTGAGCAGGGTATCCCAGCATGTGCATATACAGCAGCTTAGCCACATTGCGGCAGCGATATGTGTTATCTTCCTCGCGGAATGACGAGCGGATGGCGGCGCACTCTTTCTGGATCATCTCCCGTTCTTCGGCCTGTGTGCGCGCTGTCCGGATGGTGCGGATCAGCTCCCGCAGTCTGATAGGGGCCGGCATCCTCTGGAAAAGACACAGATGAGGATAAGTAAGCTTGCAGCACATATACAATAAAAGGATCCGAAAACTGAAATCGCCCCCCCCCCCCGACCAACTGGACATCAAAAAAGAGAAGCACCGGCTGCCCCCCCAGATTGGAAATGACAAAACTGGCTCCACCTGATGAATACAGAGTTGGCCCCAAACACTCAGACCGATCTAAGGACACAAATACTTCCCCACCTGTCATTTTAGGACAATATTTTCAACCCAAGATATACTATGATCTGTGCATCAGAACACAACCCTGCCAGGCAAGTTGGCAGGGCCAGGTTTGTGGTCTATATTTATTTGTATATACACTATATTACCAAAAGTATTGGGACGCCTGCCTTTACACGCACATGAACTTTAATGGCATCCCAGTCTTAGTCCGTAGGGTTCAATATTGAGTTGGCCCCGCCCTTTGCAGCTATAACAGCTTCACCTCTTCTGGGAAGGCTGTCAACAAGGTTTAGGAGGGTGTCTATGGGAATGTTTGACCATTCTTCCAGAAGAGCATTAGTGGTCAGGCACTGATGTTGGACGAGAAGGCCCGGCTCGCAGTTTCCACTCTAATTCATCCCAAAGGTGTTCTTTCGGGTTGAGGTCAGGACTCTGTGCAGGCCAGTCAAGTTCCTCCACCCCAAACTCGCTTATCCACGTCTTTATTATTATTATTAAGGATTTACATAAGGCTAACAGTTTGCGCAGCCTTTTACAATGTAGAAGCGGGGGACAGTACAATGTATTTAATTTTATTAGGCTTCAAGTACCCTGCTCCTGGTAACATGGACGTTTAGCCCTGGTTCACATTGATGCGGCTTTGAAATTGCGTTAAGTAGCAAGGTCAGCACGATTTTAGATGCTACTTGATAGACATTTGTGTGGCTTTATACACAGAGGTCTATTGAAGTTGCAGCTGAAAATCTGCAAAAGAAGTGCAGGTACTTCTGCAAATCAGTGTGGCGCCACAAAATCGGCCTTGCACTGATTGGAACAGTGCCATTGCCGCCAACTGGCTGCAACTTGTCATGAGATTTGATCTCTCAAATCACTCCAATGTAAACCTAGGCTTAGGAGCAGGTGGGCATTTTTTCAGCTGCCCCTGAACTCTCCTCTATGTTATCTTATCAATACATGTACACAGGATCCCCGATCTCTCCTCTATGTTATCTTATCAGTACATGTACACAGGATCCCCGATCTCTCTTCTCTGTTATCTTATCAGTACATGTACACAGGATCCCCGATCTCTCCTCTATGTTATCTTATCAGTACATGTACACAGGATCCCCTATCTCTCCTCTGTTATCTTATCAGTACATGTACACAGGATCCCCGATCTCTCCTCTGTTATCTTATCAGTACATGTACACAGGATCCCCGATCTCTCCTCTGTGTTATCTTATCAGTACATGAACACAGGATCCCCGATCTCTCCTCTGTTATCTTATCAGTACATGTACACAGGATCCCCGATCTCTCCTCTGTTATCTTATCAGTACATGTACACAGGATCTCTGATCTCTCCTCTGTTATCTTATCAGTACATGTACACAGGATCCCCGATCTCTCCTCTGTTATCTTATCAGTACATGTACACAGGATCCCCTATCTCTCCTCTGTTATCTTATCAGTACATGTACACAGGATCCCCGATCTCTCCTCTGTTATCTTATCAGTACATGTACACAGGATCCCCGATCTCTCCTCTGTGTTATCTTATCAGTACATGTACACAGGATCCCCGATCTCTCCTCTGTTATCTTATCAGTACATGTACACAGGATCCCCGATCTCTCCTCTATGTTATCTTATCAGTACATGTACACAGGATCCCCGATCTCTCCTCTGTGTTATCTTATCAGTACATGTACACAGGATCCCCGATCTCTCCTCTATGTTATCTTATCAGTACATGTACACAGGATCCCCGATCTCTCCTCTGTTATCTTATCAATACATGTACACAGGATCCCCGATCTCTCCTCTGTTATCTTATCAGTACATATACACAGGATCCCCGATCTCTCCTCTGTTATCTTATCAGTACATGTACACAGGATCCCCGATCTCTCCTCTATGTTATCTTATCAGTACATGTACACAGGATCCCCGATCTCTCCTCTATGTTATCTTATCAGTACATGTACACAGGATCCCCGATCTCTCCTGTTATCTTATCAGTACATGTACACAGGATCCCCGATCTCTCCTCTATGTTATCTTATCAGTACATGTACACAGGATCCCCGATCTCTCCTCTATGTTATCTTATCAGTACATGTACACAGGATCCCCGATCTCTCCTCTATGTTATCTTATCAGTACATGTACACAGGATCCCCGATCTCTCCTCTGTTATCTTATCAGTACATGTACACAGGATCCCCGATCTCTCCTCTGTGTTATCTTATCAGTACATGTACACAGGATCCCCGATCTCTCCTCTATGTTATCTTATCAGTACATGTACACAGGATCCCCGATCTCTCCTCTGTTATCTTATCAATACATGTACACAGGATCCCCGATCTCTCCTCTGTTATCTTATCAGTACATATACACAGGATCCCCGATCTCTCCTCTGTTATCTTATCAGTACATGTACACAGGATCCCCGATCTCTCCTCTATGTTATCTTATCAGTACATGTACACAGGATCCCCGATCTCTCCTGTTATCTTATCAGTACATGTACACAGGATCCCCGATCTCTCCTCTATGTTATCTTATCAGTACATGTACACAGGATCCCCGATCTCTCCTCTATGTTATCTTATCAGTACATGTACACAGGATCCCCGATCTCTCCTCTATGTTATCTTATCAGTACATGTACACAGGGTCCCCGATCTCTCCTCTATGTTATCTTATCAGTACATGTACACAGGATCTCCGATCTCTCCTCTGTGTTATCTTATCAGTACATGTACACAGGATCCCCGATCTCTCCTCTGTTATCTTATCAGTACATGTACACAGGATCCCCGATCTCTCCTCTGTTATCAGTACATGTACACAGGATCCCCGATCTCTCCTCTATGTTATCTTATCAGTACATGTACACAGGACCCCCGATCTCTCCTCTGTTATCTTATCAGTACATGTACACAGGATCCCCGATCTCTCCTCTATGTTATCTTATCAGTACATGTACACAGGATCCCCGATCTCTCCTCTGTGTTATCTTATCAGTACATGTACACAGGATCCCCGATCTCTCCTCTGTTATCTTATCAGTACATGTACACAGGATCCCCGATCTCTCCTCTGTTATCAGTACATGTACACAGGATCCCCGATCTCTCCTCTATGTTATCTTATCAGTACATGTACACAGGATCCCCGATCTCTCTCCTATGTTATCTTATCAGTACATGTACACAGGATCCCCGATCTCTCCTCTATGTCATCTTATCAGTACATGTACACAGGATCCCCGATCTCTCCTCTATGTCATCTTATCAGTACATGTACACAGGATCCCCGATCTCTCTCCTATGTTATCTTATCAGTACATGTACACAGGATCCCCGATCTCTCCTCTGTGTTATCTTATCAGTACATGTACACAGGATCCCCGATCTCTCCTCTGTTATCTTATCAGTACATGTACACAGGATCCCCGATCTCTCCTCTGTGTTATCTTATCAGTACATGTACACAGGATCCCCGATCTCTCCTCTATGTTATCTTATCAGTACATGTACACAGGATCCCCGATCTCTCCTCTGTTATCTTATCAATACATGTACACAGGATCCCCGATCTCTCCTCTGTTATCTTATCAGTACATATACACAGGATCCCCGATCTCTCCTCTGTTATCTTATCAGTACATGTACACAGGATCCCCGATCTCTCCTCTATGTTATCTTATCAGTACATGTACACAGGATCCCCGATCTCTCCTCTATGTTATCTTATCAGTACATGTACACAGGATCCCCGATCTCTCCTGTTATCTTATCAGTACATGTACACAGGATCCCCGATCTCTCCTCTATGTTATCTTATCAGTACATGTACACAGGATCCCCGATCTCTCCTCTATGTTATCTTATCAGTACATGTACACAGGATCCCCGATCTCTCCTCTATGTTATCTTATCAGTACATGTACACAGGGTCCCCGATCTCTCCTCTATGTTATCTTATCAGTACATGTACACAGGATCTCCGATCTCTCCTCTGTGTTATCTTATCAGTACATGTACACAGGATCCCCGATCTCTCCTCTGTTATCTTATCAGTACATGTACACAGGATCCCCGATCTCTCCTCTGTTATCAGTACATGTACACAGGATCCCCGATCTCTCCTCTATGTTATCTTATCAGTACATGTACACAGGATCCCCGATCTCTCTCCTATGTTATCTTATCAGTACATGTACACAGGATCCCCGATCTCTCCTCTATGTTATCTTATCAGTACATGTACACAGGACCCCCGATCTCTCCTCTGTTATCTTATCAGTACATGCACACAGGATCCCCGATCTCTCCTCTATGTTATCTTATCAGTACATGTACACAGGATCCCCGATCTCTCCTCTGTGTTATCTTATCAGTACATGTACACAGGATCCCCGATCTCTCCTCTATGTTATCTTATCAGTACATGTACACAGGATCCCCGATCTCTCCTGTTATCTTATCAGTACATGTACACAGGATCCCCGATCTCTCCTCTATGTTATCTTATCAGTACATGTACACAGGATCCCCGATCTCTCCTCTATGTTATCTTATCAGTACATGTACACAGGGTCCCCGATCTCTCCTCTATGTTATCTTATCAGTACATGTACACAGGATCTCCGATCTCTCCTCTGTGTTATCTTATCAGTACATGTACACAGGATCCCCGATCTCTCCTCTGTTATCTTATCAGTACATGTACACAGGATCCCCGATCTCTCCTCTGTTATCAGTACATGTACACAGGATCCCCGATCTCTCCTCTATGTTATCTTATCAGTACATGTACACAGGATCCCCGATCTCTCTCCTATGTTATCTTATCAGTACATGTACACAGGATCCCCGATCTCTCCTCTATGTCATCTTATCAGTACATGTACACAGGATCCCCGATCTCTCCTCTATGTCATCTTATCAGTACATGTACACAGGATCCCCGATCTCTCTCCTATGTTATCTTATCAGTACATGTACACAGGATCCCCGATCTCTCCTCTGTGTTATCTTATCAGTACATGTACACAGGATCCCCGATCTCTCCTCTGTTATCTTATCAGTACATGTACACAGGATCCCCGATCTCTCCTCTGTGTTATCTTATCAGTACATGTACACAGGATCCCCGATCTCTCCTCTATGTTATCTTATCAGTACATGTACACAGGATCCCCGATCTCTCCTCTGTTATCTTATCAATACATGTACACAGGATCCCCGATCTCTCCTCTGTTATCTTATCAGTACATATACACAGGATCCCCGATCTCTCCTCTGTTATCTTATCAGTACATGTACACAGGATCCCCGATCTCTCCTCTATGTTATCTTATCAGTACATGTACACAGGATCCCCGATCTCTCCTCTATGTTATCTTATCAGTACATGTACACAGGATCCCCGATCTCTCCTGTTATCTTATCAGTACATGTACACAGGATCCCCGATCTCTCCTCTATGTTATCTTATCAGTACATGTACACAGGATCCCCGATCTCTCCTCTATGTTATCTTATCAGTACATGTACACAGGATCCCCGATCTCTCCTCTATGTTATCTTATCAGTACATGTACACAGGGTCCCCGATCTCTCCTCTATGTTATCTTATCAGTACATGTACACAGGATCTCCGATCTCTCCTCTGTGTTATCTTATCAGTACATGTACACAGGATCCCCGATCTCTCCTCTGTTATCTTATCAGTACATGTACACAGGATCCCCGATCTCTCCTCTATGTTATCTTATCAGTACATGTACACAGGATCCCCGATCTCTCCTCTATGTTATCTTATCAGTACATGTACACAGGATCCCCGATCTCTCTCCTATGTTATCTTATCAGTACATGTACACAGGATCCCCGATCTCTCCTCTGTGTTATCTTATCAGTACATGTACACAGGATCCCCGATCTCTCCTCTATGTTATCTTATCAGTACATGTACACAGGACCCCCGATCTCTCCTCTGTTATCTTATCAGTACATGTACACAGGATCCCCGATCTCTCCTCTATGTTATCTTATCAGTACATGTACACAGGATCCCCGATCTCTCCTCTGTGTTATCTTATCAGTACATGTACACAGGATCCCCGATCTCTCCTCTGTTATCTTATCAGTACATGTACACAGGATCCCCGATCTCTCCTCTGTTATCAGTACATGTACACAGGATCCCCGATCTCTCCTCTATGTTATCTTATCAGTACATGTACACAGGATCCCCGATCTCTCTCCTATGTTATCTTATCAGTACATGTACACAGGATCCCCGATCTCTCTCCTATGTTATCTTATCAGTACATGTACACAGGATCCCCGATCTCTCCTCTATGTCATCTTATCAGTACATGTACACAGGATCCCCGATCTCTCTCCTATGTTATCTTATCAGTACATGTACACAGGATCCCCGATCTCTCCTCTGTGTTATCTTATCAGTACATGTACACAGGATCCCCGATCTCTCCTCTATGTCATCTTATCAGTACATGTACACAGGATCCCCGATCTCTCTCCTATGTTATCTTATCAGTACATGTACACAGGATCCCCGATCTCTCCTCTGTGTTATCTTATCAGTACATGTACACAGGATCCCCGATCTCTCCTCTATGTTATCTTATCAGTACATGTACACAGGACCCCCGATCTCTCCTCTGTTATCTTATCAGTACATGTACACAGGATCCCCGATCTCTCCTCTATGTTATCTTATCAGTACATGTACACAGGGCCCCCGATCTCTCCTCTATGTTATCTTATCAGTACATGTACACAGGATCCCCGATCTCTCCTCTGTTATCTTATCAGTACATGTACACAGGGCCCCCGATCTCTCCTCTGTGTTATCTTATCTTATCAGTACATGTACACAGGATCCCCGATCTCTCCTCTGTGTTATCTTATCAGTACATGTACACAGGGTCCCCGATCTCTCCTCTGTGTTATCTTATCAGTACATGTACACAGGGCCCCCGATCTCTCCTCTATGTTATCTTATCAGTACATGTACACAGGGCCCCCGATCTCTCCTCTATGTTATCTTATCAGTACATGTACACAGGATCCCCGATCTCTCCTCTGTTATCAGTACATGTACACAGGATCCCCAATCTCTCCTCTGTGTTATCTTATCAGTACATGTACACAGGGCCCCCGATCTCTCCTCTGTGTTATCTTATCAGTCCATGTACACAGGATCCCCGATCTCTCCTCTGTTATATTATCAGTACATGTACACAGGATCCCTGATCTCTCCTCTGTTATCTTATCAGTACATGTACACAGGATCTCCGATCTCTCCTCTGTTATCTTATCAGTACATGTACACAGGATCCCCGATCTCTCCTCTGTTATCTTATCAGTACATGTACACAGGATCCCCGATCTCTCCTGTGTTATCTTATCAGTACATGTACACAGTATCCCCGATCTCTCCTCTATGTTATCTTATCAGTACATGTACACAGGGCCCCCGATCTCTCCTCTATGTTATCTTATCAGTACATGTACACAGGATCCCCGATCTCTCCTCTGTTATCAGTACATGTACACAGGATCCCCGATCTCTCCTCTGTTATCTTATCAGTACATGTACACAGGGCCCCCGATCTCTCCTCTGTGTTATCTTATCTTATCAGTACATGTACACAGGATCCCCGATCTCTCCTCTGTGTTATCTTATCAGTACATGTACACAGGGCCCCCGATCTCTCCTCTGTGTTATCTTATCTTATCAGTACATGTACACAGGATCCCCGATCTCTCCTCTGTGTTATCTTATCAGTACATGTACACAGGGTCCCCGATCTCTCCTCTGTGTTATCTTATCTTATCAGTACATGTACACAGGGCCCCCGATCTCTCCTCTGTTATCTTATCAGTACATGTACACAGGATCCCCGATCTCTCCTCTGTTATCAGTACATGTACACAGGATCCCCGATCTCTCCTCTATGTTATCTTATCAGTACATGTACACAGGATCCCCGATCTCTCCTCTATGTTATCTTATCAGTACATGTACACAGGATCCCCGATCTCTCCTCTGTGTTATCTTATCAGTACATGTACACAGGATCCCCGATCTCTCCTCTATGTTATCTTATCAGTACATGTACACAGGGCCCCCGATCTCTCCTCTATGTTATCTTATCAGTACATGTACACAGGATCCCCGATCTCTCCTCTGTGTTATCTTATCAGTACATGTACACAGGATCCCCGATCTCTCCTCTATGTTATCTTATCAGTACATGTACACAGGGCCCCGATCTCTCCTCTATGTTATCTTATCAGTACATGTACACAGGATCCCCGATCTCTCCTCTATGTTATCTTATCAGTACATGTACACAGGATCCCCGATCTCTCCTCTGTTATCTCATCAGTACATGTACACAGGATCCCCGATCTCTCCTCTATGTTATCTTATCAGTACATGTACACAGGATCCCCGATCTCTCCTCTGTTATCAGTACATGTACACAGGATCCCCGATCTCTCCTCTGTTATCTTATCAGTACATGTACACAGGATCCCCGATCTCTCCTCTGTTATCTCATCAGTACATGTACACAGGATCCCCGATCTCTCCTCTATGTTATCTTATCAGTACATGTACACAGGATCCCCGATCTCTCCTCTGTTATCTCATCAGTACATGTACACAGGATCCCCGATCTCTCCTCTATGTTATCTTATCAGTACATGTACACAGGATCCCCGATCTCTCCTCTGTTATCAGTACATGTACACAGGATCCCCGATCTCTCCTCTGTTATCTTATCAGTACATGTACACAGGATCCCCGATCTCTCCTCTGTTATCTCATCAGTACATGTACACAGGATCCCCGATCTCTCCTCTATGTTATCTTATCAGTACATGTACACAGGATCCCCGATCTCTCCTCTATGTTATCTTATCAGTACATGTACACAGGGCCCCCGATCTCTCCTGTTATCTTATCAGTACATGTACACAGGATCCCCGATCTCTCCTCTATGTTATCTTATCAGTACATGTACACAGGATCCCCGATCTCTCCTCTGTTATCTCATCAGTACATGTACACAGGATCCCCGATCTCTCCTCTATGTTATCTTATCAGTACATGTACACAGGGTCCCCGATCTCTCCTCTGTTATCTCATCAGTACATGTACACAGGATCCCCGATCTCTCCTCTATGTTATCTTATCAGTACATGTACACAGGATCCCCGATCTCTCCTCTATGTCATCTTATCAGTACATGTACACAGGATCCCCGATCTCTCCTCTGTTATCTTATCAGTACATGTACACAGGATCCCCGATCTCTCCTCTGTTATCTTATCAGTACATGTACACAGGATCCCCGATCTCTCCTCTGTTATCAGTACATGTACACAGGGCCCCCGATCTCTCCTGTTATCTTATCAGTACATGTACACAGGATCCCCGATCTCTCCTCTATGTTATCTTATCAGTACATGTACACAGGATCCCCGATCTCTCCTCTATGTTATCTTATTAGTACATGTACACAGGATCCCCGATCTCTCCTCTGTTATCAGTACATGTACACAGGATCCCCGATCTCTCCTCTGTTATCAGTACATGTACACAGGGCCCCCGATCTCTCCTCTGTTATCTTATCAGTACATGTACACAGGATCCCCGATCTCTCCTCTATGTTATCTTATCAGTACATGTACACAGGATCTCCGATCTCTCCTCTATGTTATCTTATCAGTACATGTACACAGGATCCCCGATCTCTCCTCTATGTTATCTTATCAGTACATGTACACAGGATCTCCGATCTCTCCTCTGTGTTATCTTATCAGTACATGTACACAGGATCCCCGATCTCTCCTCTATGTTATCTTATCAGTACATGTACACAGGATCTCCGATCTCTCCTCTGTGTTATCTTATCAGTACATGTACACAGGGTCGTATCTAGGCAGCTGAGTTTAGAAGCATTTTTTGGAAATTGAGCCCTGAAATTTCCCTCGGTGGAGACGCGCTGTCCCTCTCCCCGGGGTTCTTGGCTCTTGATTGGATAAATATATAGCAGCGCAGCCATTGGCTCCCACTGCTGCCACTCAAATCCAACGACGCGGGCGTCGGGGCCAAGTCCTACATTTGGTGTCTATGGACGCCGAATACTGGACTTGGGAGCGTGCCCGCAAGGTAACCCCCTGGGAGAGGGCTTCTCCTAGGGGGTTATATGATGCGGGGAAGAGCTGCGATAGCTGCCGAGGGATGTGAGAATTTGAGGATCGAGGCCACTCTGTGCAAAACGAGCTGCACAGTGGAAGTATGACATGTTTGTTATTTAAAAAAAATATCTCTATCCCCATCTCTCTCTCTCTATAGAAGATTTACAATCACTTTAAATCATTCAGGAGAGGTTAAACAATGTCCGTGTACATGAAGCCTAACAGGTACTTGTATAGCAGGGATATGCAGTTAGCAGACCTCCAGATGTTGCAAAACTACAAGTCCCATCATGCCTCTGGGTGTCATGCTTGTGGCTGTCAGAGTCTTGCTATGCCTCATGGGACTTGTAGTTCTGCAACAGCTGGAGGTCCGCTAATTGCATATCCCTGTTATATAGCGTTATCAATGTACGCAGCGCTTGACATATATATTGCACATTCCCATCAGTCCCTGCCCTCCAGGAGCTTACAATCCAAGGTCACCTAATATGCATACACATAGTTTGTTATATAGTTAGCCTGATTGAAAAAAGACAAAAAAGGTCGGGGACATCACAGTCAATACATTGCACAGAGCAGGTAAGTATGACAGGTTTGTTATTTTTTATTTTACCTTTACAATCACTTTAAGGTAAAAAGATTTAAGCCCTTAGAACCACTTTAAAAAAAAAAAAAAAAAAAATGCTCTTTTAAAATTTCTTCTGTATTCTAAAAAAAAAAAAAAAAAGGGTAAAATTTTTACAAACACAAAAGCTACCTTTTAATCCAATGCAAGCATGAAATCTTATCTGAGAGCTTTTCATTTCTCTGCCCCGCCATTCGATCCAGCGGGTCAGCGACCTGTACTGTATTGTGGAGAGCGAGTGCAGAATGGAATAATGAGGGCCGAGTCGTCACAAAGACAGTCATGTATATTTCAGTCAGTGGCTGGGAAAGGCGGCAGCCTCTGTACTGTCACTGCTGTAATGTGATCAGACCGGAGCCAATAAGCAGAACTGTCCAGACCATCAACAGCAGGCACTAAATATTGACTCCCACGGCCTGTTTACTGCAGTGAAGTGGAGAGGCATGCAAGACGGTACAAACAAAAAGCTCCTCACTGCTGGCTATGCCAGACTCTGAAATACAGCATTTGTGTTAAAAGTCCTCAGACATGAAATCTGAACAAAGCATATCCCTCTATACTGTGTACTTATCTCAATCCAGAGCACTAAGGCCCCTTTCAAAACGGACGGACCGTTCAGGTCTGCCTGTCAGTTTTGTCGGCGGACCTGAATGGCCGATCCATACATCTCTATGGAGCGTCGGATGTCAGCAGAGACATGTCCGCTGACATCCGATAAAATCAGACGGATGGCGATACGTTCCCATCCATCCATGGCGGATCGGATGAGATCTGATGAAAACTGACATGCTGTCCCGTTTTTGTCCGATCTCTCCATAGGAGACAGCGGTGCTGGACAAGCCCCTCTCCGCTCAGTGAGCAGAGAGGGACCTGTCATCCGCTGGCTCAGCGGAGACCAACGGACTGATCTCCTGCTGAGCTGGCGGACTCCGTCTCATGTGGAAGGGGCCTAAGGCCCCATGCACACGAGACGCTGTTATTTGCTGTTGAACGCGCGTTCAGAGGCAGTTGGACGCTTTTTTCAACTGCTCCTGAACCCATTCAATGTTATCCTATGTGTCCATGCACACACTCTCGTTTTTTGGCGTTTACAAGCAGTTGCGTTTAACCTCGTTTTTCCAGAAGCAAAAAAAATGGGTTCAGACGCAAAAGTTTTCCACGTTTCAGACGCTAAACGCTGCTAAACGCGGCTAAACGCGGTACCGGCGTTTTGCCGCGTTTGCGTTTATAAGCGTTTTTAAAGGTGACCTATTTTTTAACATTAGAAATCTCAAAAATGATGGCAAATGATGAAAAACTATTAAAAAATATAAAAGAAAACTAATTGCTTGCATTGCGGACAATCCACAACTTGTGGCAGGTGATGTGGCCAGGTGACGTGGCCAGGTGACGTGGCAAGTGGACAATCCACAGCTTGTGGCCAGGTGACGTGGCCAGGCGACGTGGCCAGGCGACGTGGCCAGGCGACGTGGCCAGGCGACGTGGCAAGTGGACAATCCACAACTTGTGGCAGGTGACGTGGCCAGGTGACGTGGCAGGTGACGTGGCAAGTGGACAATCCACAACTTGTGGCAGGTGACGTGGCCAGCTGACGTGGCAGGTAACGTGGCCAGGTGACGTGGCCAGGTAACATGGCAAGTGGACAATCCACAACTTGTGGCAGGTGACATGGCACGTGATGTGGCCAGGTGACGTGGCAAGTGGACAATCCACAACTTGTGGCAGGTGATGTGGCCAGGTGACATGGCAGGTGACGTGGCAAGTGGACAATCCACAACTTGTGGCAGATGATGTGGCAAGTGATACGCTAAATACAAGTACACTGCTGCTCTCTCAGCTGCTGCTACTCACTCTGGTCTCACAAACTGGCTGAAATGGTTAAAATTTACTGTTTTTTGAGCTTAGGGAGGGTCTATGATGAAACGCTTATAAACGCAAACGCCGCTAAACGCGGCCGCAAACGCGGCAAAACGCGCGTTTATAAACGCCGGTTTCAGCGTTTAAAAACGTGTGTTCAGCAGAGTTTGCACCTGCGTCTCGTGTGCATGGGGCCTTAGTGTCATTTCCATCTGCTGCCATCTGCATGAGTCACTTCTGACAAGTTTTCCTGACACCAAGAGATAAAAAGATGACACAGGAGTGAGCTCCTGCACACAGCCTGTGAGTTACATCCTCAGCTCTGTTAAATGTTTGCTGTGTGGAGGGGGGGGGGGATGTCTCGTCCCTCCAATCAGCTCTCAGAGCTCTCCTCACTGATGTACCTTTAGCTCTCCGAAGGGAGCGAGTTAAACAGGGCCCTAGATTATTGGGATTAAGGAGGACATTGGGATAGGATAAGAAGTCCACAAGATCAATGGTAGCCCAAAGTGTCAATTGGTACGATTCATGAAGATAGGACAATGGGGCTATATTGGCTGCCGTGTGGTCAGTTTCTAATAGGAAAGCAGAGGGACTGGCAAGATCACTGGGAATTTCACATAAAGGAAGACTTTCTCATACGTGGTACAGCAGCCACATATCAGGAATATGAAGTGTTGGGGTAACAAACGCTTTAAAGGGGGTTGTAAACTATCGAGGTTTTTCACCTTATGCATTAAAGCGGAGTTCCGGCCACAGATTTTTTTTTTTTTTTTTTTTTTAGGCATCCCATCATAATGCTTCAATTACCCAAATAAAGTTTATAGATGTTTGCTAGTGGGTCTGAATTATATAGATTTTTTTATACTTACTAATAAAATCCTCTTCTGGCCGTTGCCATGATGATTGTGGGCATGTGAAGCCCAAGCACAATCTCTCCCTAGATTACCGATGGAAAGGTGCATGCTGAGTAACCAGCATGCACCTCTCGATATCGCGCACGCGCGATGCTCCGGCGGGCGTTGCTCCGATTGTTTAGAAAGTTGCTGTAACAACGGGCGGCGACGGAGGAAGGTCCCGCCCCGTTGTTATGGCAACCGCCTTAACGTGATTTTTGCTCACAGTACTGCCCACTGACTCCTGGGAAATGGATGACTCCCATTTCCCAGGAGCACAGGCGAGGGAGGAAGTGACGAGGAGCGCCGGACAAGGAAGAGGCAGATTAGGAGCACTATATAGCAACAGAGTGTTTCTGGTTAAGTAAAAAAAATAAAAATTCCCCCTCAAAATTTTTGTTAATACTATTAAAGGTCTGTGAATATGCGAAAATAAAATTTCAGGGTGGAACTCCGCTTTAAGGTGAAAATCCTCCTGCGATTATTAACTGCTTAAGGACGTGTGTGTGTGTGTGTGTGTGTGTGTGTGTGTGTGTGTGTGTGTGTGTGCGCACACACACACACATCGGCAGAATGGCACGGACAGGCATAGGCACGTAAAGGTACGTCCACTGTAAGATGGCGCACTCGCAACCCTGCTGCTTTCTCCGTGAGCCCGACCGTGGGTCCCGTGGACTCGATCACCGCGGGGACACCCGCGATCCTCTCACGGAGAGATAGAGCAGGGAGATGCTTAGGTAAACAAGCATCTCCACGCTCTGCCTAGTGACAATGACACTGATCACCGCTTCCTGTAATGGGAAGCGGTGATCACTGTCTTGTCACACACAGCCCACCCCCCCTACAGTTAGAAGCACTCATTAGGTCACACTTAACCCCTACAGCGCCACCTACTGGTTAACCCCTTCACTGCCAGTGTCATTTTTACAGTAATCAGTGCATTCTTCTAGCACTGATCGCTGTAAAAATGACAATGGTCCCAAAAATGTGTCAAAAGTGTCCGATGTGTCCGCCATAATGTCGCAGTCATGATAAAAATCGCTGAACGCCGCCATTATTAGTAAAAAAATAATAATAAAAATGCCAGAAATCTATCCCCTATTTGTAGAATCTATAACTTTTGCTTAAACCAAATCAATATACGCTTATTGCGATTTTTTTTACCAAATATAGGAAGAATACGTATCGGCCTAAACTGAGGGGAAAAAAAAAAAAAAAAAGTATATATTTTTTGGGGATATTATAGCAAAAAGTAACAAATATTACATTTTTTTTCAAAATTGCCGCTCTATTTTTGTTTATAGCGCAAAAAATAAAAACCGCAGAGGTGATCAAATACCACCAAAAGAAAGCTCTATTTGTGGGAAAAAAAGGACGTCAATTTTGTTTGGGAGCCACGTCGCACGACCGCGCAATCGTCAGTTAAAAGCGACGCAGTGCCGAATCGCAAAAAAGGGTCCTGATCCTTTAGCTACAAAATGGTCCGGGGCTTAAGTGGTTAAGCAGCACCCCAGAGCCCCCTTTTTTACTTACCTGACCCGGTCTTTCTAGCAATGGGGAAGAGCACACAAGCTCCAGCCG
Organism: Rana muscosa; assembly: GCA_029206835.1. NCBI lineage: Eukaryota > Metazoa > Chordata > Amphibia > Anura > Ranidae > Rana > Rana muscosa. The sequence goes on from CM055119.1 coordinate 305,575,453, forward strand.
GTGTCTCAGGTCCCGATTGGATAGATTGATAGCAGCGTAGCCATTGGCTCCCGCTGCTGTCAATGAAACCCCCCCCCAGTCCTGCTGTGTCAATGAACGCAGCAGCATGAGTGCCCCGAGGGAGAGTGATTCTCCGTCAGGGCACTCGATGTGGGGCGGAGCCAGGAGACCCCAGAATTGGAGGATCGGGGCCACTCACTGCAAAACCCTTGCACAGTGGAGGCAAGTATGACATTTTTTTTATTTTTTTTTAAATAACAAAGGGGATGAGACTTTACAACCCCTTTAAATATTTGTAAGCATGGGAGGAAAACCCATTTTAAAACAAGCAGAACAGGAAGTTAAAAATAAAAAGGAAGATCAGAAGGAACCAGAGACTGCCTTTTTCCACTGCCGGTAACACAATACAGAAGGCACGTCTTTCACCAGGAAGGCTCTGAACAGCTGTATGCATCAAGTACAAGGCTGCTAATGTGGAGGGATTACTCCCACCAATCAATGCACAAGTTATGATCACGTGGTGATACCCTTCCATAGTCCTTCTACTGACAGATGAAGAGGGTGATCCCCCGTACATCATAAATCTTATCACAGGAGGTTCCTGCACTGAGGCAAAGTCTCACACTGGATTACTGCACAGATCTGGATCTTTAGGAAAAAATAACTAAAACATTTTTTTTACTATAATAAAATATCAAAAAAAAAAAAAAAAAAAAAAAAAAAAGATTCATCAGTTCAGGACAATACGTATTCTACATTTTTTTTTTCAAAAAATATCGCAATGAGCGTATATTGATTAGTTTGCGCAAAAGTTATAGTGTCTATAAAATAGGGGATAGATTTAGGGCATTTTTATTATTATTTTTTTTTACTACTAATGGCGGCGATCAGCGATTTTTAGCGGGACTGCGACATTGCGGCGGACAGATCGGACACTTTTGACACTTTTTTGGGACCATTGACACTTATACAGCGATCAGTGCTACAAAAATGCACAGATTACTGTGTAAATGTCACTGGCAGGGAAGGGGTTAACACTAGGGGGCGATCAATGGGTTAAATATTCCCTAGGGAGGCGTTTCTAACTGTGGGGGGTGGGATTGACTAGAGGAGGAGAGAGATCGCTGTTCCTGATCACTAGGAACAGCGGATATCCCTTTACTGTCAGAACGGGGATACGTTTGTTTACATTGACAAATCCCCGTTTTGCCTCTCTGTGGAGCGATCGCGGGTGGCCGGCAGACATCGCAGCTATCGGCTCCCCCACAGTGCAGCGGGCCGCGCATGCCTGATGTACACCTATGGCGATTTTGCGGGACCGGCTGCAGTATAACGACAACGGCTGGTCAGCAAGCGGTTAAGCACACTATTATCCCCCTTCCTAGTCAGTGCGATTAGTATAGTAGATGATATACAAGTGCTTTGGATTACAAGCATGTTTCTGGAATGAATTATGCTCGTAATCCAAGGTACTACTGTATTGCAGAATATACAGCCTCATGCTACATAACCAAGCTCCATTTCATGCTGAATAAACCAAAATTATTATTGTATTCCTTAATAGAATACCATCTTTTTAGATAGATCTTTACTCCAAAAGCATTTTAAAGATTCAGATTTAAATAAAAAATTTGTATTTACGTTTTTTTTTTTCTAATCGATTTTTATCCACCCTGGTGTTGCATGACCACACAATTGTCAGTTAAAGGGGGATTCCACCCGCCATTTTTTTTTTAAAGTCAGCAGCTACTAACACTGTAGCTGCTGACTTTTAATAAAGACACTTACCTGTCCTACTCGCCCGCGATGTTGGGCCCCCGACGGCGATCGCTCGGTCCTGGCATGTCCCGGGGTCTCCATCCTGACTAAGGGAAACAGGCAGTGATGCCTTACGGCTTCACTGCCCGTTTCCTACTGTGCATGCGCGACTCTCGCACATCACTTTGTGAATGGGCAGCTGCTCTCTGGGATACAAACAGTTCCCAGAAGGCAGTGCGCCCCATTCACCAGAAGACACCGCGACAGAGGACAGGGAAGAAGGCCACCACGGTGGAGGAAGAGGCAGAAGAGCTACTTCCGCATAGCAACCACCCTTTCTGGTGAGTATATAAAAAAAAAAAAAAAAATTCAATTTTTTTTAAATATTTTTGGGGGAAAAAAATAAATAAAAAATCAGGGTGGAACTCCACTTTAAATTAAAGCGGCTGGATACCCGCTGACTTTTTTAAACCTGGAAAAGGCATAATGCCTACTAGCTCATTATGAAATGCTCACCTTAGAACAAGGTGTCGGTGTCCCTCCCGGTCCACGCTGAGGCAGCTGACATTATGCCTCGGCGTGTCTTCTGGGTATCGCGGCTCCAGCGCTGTGAGTGGCTGGAGCCGCAATGTCGTCGCATGCGCGTGGGAGACTTCCTTCTGGCAAGGTCCGACGTCCGCCAGGCCTTCAGCCAAGAATCCCCTGTGCGCATGCGCCACTGTGCAAGGGGAATATCTCCTAAACCGTAAAGGTTTAGGAGAATTTTTTTTTACCTACAGGTAAGCCTAAACAAAAACAAACAGTACACAACCGCTTTAAAACGCAGTTCTGAATAGCAATAAAAAAAAAAAAAAAAAAGAAAATGGCCTGGTCATGAAAGGGGTAAACCCTTCCAGGGCTCAAGTGTTTAAATAATAAAAAATAAAAAAAACTATCCTCTTAAAAAAGGAATGGACTAATGCACAAAGCACCTGCTAAGTATTCCTTACACACTTCTCATTATATCCTAAAATAATGCGAGGAATGCCAGCCTCTCACAAAAGCTGCAGAAAGAAGAAGAAAAAAACAAAAAAAACAAAAAACAAATCGCTGTATAGCAATTCCACAACTAATCAGCCAAGGAGTAATCTTTTACCATTAACAGAACCCTGCGTGCCTTGGCTCCATGGATCGGCGCCTGGAATGCGACTTTGTAACCTTGTCATTAGAGGCGGCCGGCCTCCGCTATTCCAGCAGCTTCTACTGAAATACACGCAGCCCTGAGACTGCACCATTACAGCTTGGCATCTCAGCGTGCCACACTATATACCAGGAGGTTCCCCATTCCCCCATACTTCCTACAAACAGCAGCAATCAGAGGAGAGCTGGAGGAGCCGGGAACAGCTGAGCCAAAAGGAAGTCCATCTTACAAAGCAGCCTTGTGTCTGGGGGGGGGGGGGGGAGAGGAAATCCACACACAGGAGTACAGATCCAATACTATGTGTCACCTCCACCCTTATCTCATATAATAAAAATCAATGTCCTGTCAGCCACACACCACTCCCTTTTACAAATGGTATGACCCGGCCATCCCATGCAATCAATACAGACTTGGAGCCAACACCAGCCTTGCTTTTAAAATTAGACTGGCAGAATTTTGATTGCTAGGAAATGCTAAAAATATCCACCAGGCATATCCACCACTGAATTTTATTGCTCGCTGTCACATCACCGAGCTGATAAAATACTAGCAAAGGCAGCTGCTGGATGGTCAGCCATTACCGTAGGCATGTACCCAGAACTACACCTCCCATGAGCCCTTTCTCTAGTGTGGGCAGGCTCTTAGTAGTCAAGGCAGCCCCACACACACACACACACACACACACACCTTACACTTTAAAAACAGTTCAGTATGAGAGAGTAAAGACCCAGAGTGCAGAAGAGAGGACGGGGGCAGCGCCAAAGAGCAGCAAAAAAAAAAAAAAAAAAAACCCCTTGCAAAAATGCTGCAAAACAAGGCGAAACTTGCGTTTTTAACCCAGCATTCTACAGCTAAGGCTACTGGCGTTTTTATGACGTCCAGCGGGCATGAGGCCTAAGACAGAGCGCCCCCCGCCGACAGGGCAGGAGGAGGACAGAGCGCCCCCGCCGACAGGCCAGGAGGAGGACAGAGCGCCCCCGCCGACAGGCCAGGAGGAGGACAGAGCGCCCCCGCCGACAGGCCAGGAGGAGGACAGAGCGCCCCCGCCGACAGGCCAGGAGGAGGACAGAGCGCCCCCCGCCGACAGGCCAGGAGAAGGACAGAGCGCCCCCGCCGACAGGCCAGGAGAAGGACAGAGCGCCCCCGCCGACAGGCCAGGAGGAGGACAGAGCGCCCCCGCCGACAGGCCAGGAGGAGGACAGAGCGCCCCCGCCGACAGGCCAGGAGGAGGACAGAGCGCCCCCGCCGACAGGCCAGGAGAAGGACAGAGCGCCCCCGCCGACAGGCCAGGAGGAGGACAGAGCGCCCCCGCCGACAGGCCAGGAGGAGGACAGAGCGCCCCCGCCGACAGGCCAGGAGGAGGACAGAGCGCCCCCGCCGCCAAGGCAGTGAGTAACTTTTATAGCGCTGCAAATGCGAACTAAATTGCCTCAAGGCGCTTTGCATCCAGTGTCTTTGAGATCCTTCAGAAGAGGTGGGTCTTTCGTTTTTTCCTGAAGGCGCAATGGTTTTCTTCCATGCGGATGTTCGTGAGAAGCGCATTCCATAGCATCGGTCCTTGGACAGCAAACCTTTGTTCTCCCTTAGCTTTGTAGCGAGTCTTGGGGATGTGGAGGAGGTTTTGGTTGGTTTATCGGAGGTCGCAAGTAGTGGTGTAGTGTTTTATTTTCTCGCATAAGTATTGAGGTGCGTTTCCTTGTGTGAATTTGTGCAGGACGGACAGAGCGCCCCCGCCACCAGGGCAGGAGGGACAGAGCGCCCCCGCCACCAGGGCAGGAGGGACAGAGCGCCCCCGCCACCAGGGCAGGAGGGACAGAGCGCCCCCGCCACCAGGGCAGGAGGGACAGAGCAAAAGAAAGAAAGAAAGAAAGAGGAGGGAGAGAGTGGATGAAGGAGGAAAAGCTCTTAACAAGAGCGACACAGAAAAAGAAGGGTGTATTGTCCCCCTACGGCTACAGCAGAATCATAGCGGGGTGACGGTGATAACAGAATGGTTGCAGACCATTAGATAAGCACTCGTCCTCCCGGTAACTAACCGCCCCTACATGAAATCACACCCTGCCCTCTAATAAAGCATTAGCCCCTCTGTGTTCCAGCTATTCAGTATTGCACACATTCCTCTTCAGATTATTTAACTCTGAGGTCTACGGCTTAAGATTCCAGTATTCCTGTGTGAATGTTGCCTCAACATTTGAAATTGAAATCTTTTTCTTTCCACAACGGCTGTGCAGAAGATAAAAATACCTCTACTACGATCGTTCAATTTTATCTAGCTGCACACCCAAATTTTCAGCCTTGGGGGGGGGGGGGGTTTACCCGGGCTTAACGAATGATCACACCGGTGATTGGTAGCTACAGGAGCCTGTACAGCAGTCCGCTACATAATATCAAAGGGAAAAAAAAAAGATTTCTACTTACTATAAAAATCACTCATCTGGTATGGCTGTAATAGGGAACCGGCAGTAAGTCCGGCCGTGTCGGGTTATTGGCATGCAGTTAATGAAGTAATCTTTAAACTTTAGAAGCTTGCTGATCCCAGCACTTCATTTCTAAGTCCAAATGTCTGTGCGACCTTTCCTAGCCCTCCGAGCAAAAACATTGCATCATCTCCATTAACTGGACAAGGCAGCTGGCTCAACTTCAACTCTACAACCCCCAACCTTCATCCAAGCACTGAAGTCACATCTCCGACAAGAACCGTGCTCACTTGGATGATTATTACAGGCCTGGACAAGGTTCCTAAAGTGGAGGTAAACCCTCCATATACCCAGTGAAGTGAACAGCCTCAGATGATACACAGGGATGAAACAAATCTCCCTACATAAGTTTTACATGTATATCTGCTGTCTTCACATTTATAGACTGTTTAGAAAGTTCAGCTCGGAAATTTTCTCTCTTTCTGTTTAAAAGATCAGTAAAAAAAAAATAACAAACCTGTTATACTTACCTCCACTGTGCAGCTCGTTCTGCAGAGTGCGATCCTCCTCTTCTGGGGTCCTTCGGCGTCGGTCTCGGCTCCTCCCCGCAATCACTCACCACCTATATACAAGCTCGCATGATGAGTGATTGCGGGCGCGCTCCAGTGATACGGCCAGCGGCTATTGCCGCTGGCTGTATCACTCAGCCCCGCCCCCCGGCGCGCCGCGTCATTGGATGTGATTGACAGCAGCGCGAGCCAATGGCTGCGCTGCTTTCAAGTCATCCACTGTAACTAATCAACGGCCAGGCTGAGCGGTGAAGAGGATGTCGGGGGCGAGCGCGGGACTTTCGGGGGGTCAGGTTAGTATAACGGGGGGGGGGGGGGGTTGCTGGGGGGGCCGGTATTGTTGGATGTTTTTTCACCTTAATGCATAGAATGCATTAAGGTGATAAAACTTTTACCTTTACAACCCCTTTAACACAGTGTGATGTCTGGGCATCCAGCCAAGATAGCTAAAGTTGCTGATTGGAGGAAAGGCACACACCACCTCTCATCATAGGCTCATAGGCAGAGACTCTCAGAGGTGCTTTGTAACAGGGCCAGCTCCCTGCTAATCTATTTTAGCAACCTCCCCAGACAGAAATGTCAGGCTGCTTTGATGTGTCAGAGAATTTGTCAGGAGTTATCAGGCTGATAACAGAGGAACGGTTCAGGAGAGAGCTATGGGACTTAGCTCTTTGAAGAGAGATAACAAAAAACACTACAGATATATGTGCCCAGCTCAAAAATTCATGAATTGGGTTTACATCCACTTTAAATTGAATGTATAGAGGATTCCATAATGGGCATAACTGAGCGATCAAAGACCGCTGATCGCTCAGTTCTCAGTCTCCAGTGACTGTTAGTCACCGGCTCTCTCCTCTGCCCCTCCAGCACTCACTGGAGCGGCCGGTGTTTCGTCAGATTAGGCGATGTCAGCGGACAGTGAACAGGTTCATTTAAAAAAATTAAAAAAATAAAAATAAAAACACGTTGTTGGTTCAAAATGGTCACAGGAGTGCAAAATGAAGTGACCTCCTGAGATCCCAAGAAGTACAGATAAAAGAGCTTTGACCCAACTTCTCCTTAAAAAAAAAAAAAAAAAAAAAAAAGGTTAAAAGTCAGGTTAAAGTGGTTGTAAAGGCGTAAGGTTACATTTCTATGCATGAAGATAAAAAACCTTCTGTGTGCAGCAGGCCCCCTAATACTTACCTGAGCCCCCTCTCGATCCAGCGATATCCAGGAGAGGCTTGACACTTCCGGGGGACAAGCTCCTGCTGCGATTGGACACAGCGGGAGCCAATCAGCAGGTCCACTGGGAACCGGCCCATTGTTCAGGAGAAAGGCAGAACGGCAGTCTGCCTATGTAAACAAGGAAGATCGCTGTTCTGCGAGAGGTGAATGTGCTGATCCCATGTTTCTGTTAAGGAGGAACAAAGATCTTTACATTCCCCCAGTCAAAGCATCTCCTCCACAGTTAGTAAGCACTCCCAGGGAACACATTTAACCCTTTGATCACCCCTGATGTTAACCCCTTCCCAGCCAGTGTCATTAGTACAGTGACAGTGCATACTTTTTGCTCTGATCACTGTATCAGCGGTCCCCAAAAAAGCATCAGATGTCCAATGCAATATCGCACTCCCGCTATAAGTCGCTGATCGCCGCCATTACAATATATAAAGAAAAAAAAAATCCCTCTCTCATATAGTATGTAGATGCGATAATTATACACTAAATCGCGATTTATTTATTTTTACCAAAAATATGTAGCAGAATACATTTTGGCCTAAATTGAAGAAAAAGTATATATATATATATATATATATATATATATTTTTTTTTTTTATTGGATGTGTTTTATAGCAGAAACTTAAAAATATTGTTTTTTGTTGGGTACAGCGTCGCATGCCCACGTAATGGTCAGTTAAAGTAACGCAGTGCCGTATCGCAAAAAAATGGCCTGGTCATGAAGGGGGCTAAATCTTCCAGGGATGAAGTGGTTAACCTTGTTTCAAATGCACAGTGTGAAATTGTCCAAATGTCCAGTCATATTTGTTTAACCCCTTCGATACCGGGCCATTGGGAAATGACGCCGGCAGGAACCCTCTCTCCCTCCGGGTGGACGTCGTATGACGTCCTCCGCTTTGGGGGGGATATCTGAATGATGGGGGCAGCTAGAGGCATCATTCAGATATCCTTGTTCAGAGCCGGCGATCCTGCGCACCATAAGAACAATCATAGCGGCAATTCCGCCGCTTAATCGTTCTTATAGGTGGCGGGAGGGGACATCCCCCCCCTCCTGCCGCCATCCGGTGCTTCTCCGGGCTCTCCCGTGCGATCGGGGACCCGGAGAGAATTGTCGGCGCCGGTGGTGGGTCACGTGATGAGCATAGAGATGACTGGTGACCAGATGGTCACCAGTCATCTCTATGATCGTCGGAGGCCCGGGCGCGATGTGATGACGTCTTGCCCGGGTCCTCAAATGTAAACAAAGCCGCCATTGCGGCTAGTAAGCATGAGATCAGTGAAAACATTTTCACTGATCTCATGCTTTCCAGCCTGGAGGAGAGATGTGGGGGGAGGGGGAGGTCTTATTGACCCCGCATCTCTCCATAAAGAGGACCTGTCACACACATTCCTATTACAAGGGATGTTTACATTCCTTGTAATAGGAATAAAAGTGATCAAAAAAAAAAGAAGTGTAAAAAAAAAAAAAAAAAAAAAAAAAAAAAAACACAAGTAAAATTTAAAAAAAAAAAAAATTATTTTTTTTTTAAAACGCCCGTCCCCAATAGCTTGCGCTTAGAAGCGAACACACACGCAAGTCCCGCCCGCATATGTAAACACCGTTCAAACCACATATGTGAGGTATCGCCGCGTGCATTAGAGCGCGTGCAACAATTCTAGCACTAGACCTCCTCTGTAACTCTAACCTGGTAACCTGTAAAAATTTTCAAAGCGTCGCCTATGGAGATTTTTAAGTACTGAAGTTTGGCGCCATTCCATGAGTGTGCGCAATTTTAAAGCGTGACAAGTTCGGTATCTTTTTACTCGGCGTAACATAAGCTTTCATATTTTACAAAAAATTGGGCTAACTTTACTGTTTTGTTATTTTTTAATTCATGAAACCATTTTTTTTCCCCCCCAAAAAAAGGCGTTTGAAACATGATTGCGCAAATACGGTGCAAGATAAAAAGTTGCAACGACCGTCATTTTATTCCCTAGGGTGTCTGCTAAAAAAACATATATAATGTTTGGGGGTTCTGAGTAATTTTCTAGCAAAAGAATGATGATTTGTACATGTAGGAGAGAAGTGCCAGAATAGGCCCTGGTATGGAAGTGGTATAAAAAGCCCGGTATGGAAAGGGTTAATATATGTGCAGGTTTGGCTTCCTGCTCATTATTCAGCACAGGTTAGGTCTGTGAGCGATCTCTTAGGGTTAGAATCTGTTGTATAAACAGTAATAATTTCCTCTAGTGAAAAAAGTCATTGTAAAAAAACACAAATGTGAATTTTCCATATAGTGCTGTAAAGAAGATTCCAGATGCAGGAAATGAGGAGGACTTCTGTGTTATCACAAGACGGAAACCGGATAAGCTTGCTCATCCAAAGAGGAATCGGCTCTTTTCATTTTGGATATAGTAAGGGAGGGTTATAACCCCATAGATTTTTTTTTAGTTTTTTTCACCATCTGTGCCCCACTTGGGAGATTTCCCTTCACTTCCTGTCCCATAGCCAAACAGGAAGTGAGAGGAAATCCCTGAAAATTAAGGGAATTCCTTGGGGACCCCCCCAGGTCACCAGAACCCAGGTGCCCATTGGAAGATTTCCCCTCCACTATTTTTCTGGGGACAACCCAAATTTTGGGATTTTCTTTTAACACGGTGTTGCCCATTCATTTTAATAGCCCCCCTCTGGGAAACGCTCTGGAAACATGCCTATATCGGGATTTTTTTTTTTTTGTAAAGCGGAACTTTGCTTTTTGCTTTGCTTTCACTAATCGACACTGAGCATGTTAAATGCTAGGTGGGGGGGGGGGGGGGGGTCAAGGTGATTTTTCAGCAAAAGAAAGCATGATTTGAGTTGAATATTAAAAATGAATTAAATAGCATTTTTGGTTTGCGGTGCTCCGAGGTTGTGTAGTTTCTGCTTTAAAGTGGAGCTCCACCCAAAAGGGGAGGTTCTGCTTTAGGGCTCGTCCCCCGCTCCTCTTGAAGAATTGGCACTTTTGAGGAGCCGGTACCCGATTTTGACAGGTTCCCGCTTCCCACTTCCATTCCGAACGCCGCGACAGTCATAAATGGAAGTTCTCCTCCCTCCTGCAGTCTTCTGGGACACTGACAGGTCCCCAGAAGACTGCATCCACTTTTCACGATGTGCAGCATAAAGCCCACGGCGTCGGGGACCGAAGACAGCGCGGGGGGGGAGGGGGTAGACTAGTGAGCACACTGCTGGACCCTGGGACAGGCGAGTGACTTTTTTTTTTTTTTAAGTCAGCAGTTACAGTTTTTGAAGCTGCCAGGGTGGATAAAAATCAACGATTTAAATAAATAAAGCCGGGCCGCCATACATGGTTCGAATTTCAAAATAATTTTCTTTCGAAAATCATATCAAAAGAATTTTCGTACGAATTTCGCACCGTTAGTGGGCTGCAGCAACAGCCGATTTTAGTGCGGCAATCAAATTTGAGGAATCGGACATGTTGGAATTTTTTTGAAAAACAAACGATTTTCAAAATCGATGATGGGAGAATCGTGCGAGAAATGTAATAGAAAAAAAAAAAATGCGCATGTGCAAGAACAGAAAATTCTCAGAGAGAAAAGAATATTCCCGGCCGAATTTTGAAAATCAATGGTGGCATCATCGGATCACAAAAAAACAAAAAAACAAAAAAAAAATTCTGATTTTGAAAAGAAAATTTGTTCGAAATTCAACCGTGTATGGCGGTGATGGCGAACCTTGGCACCCCAGATGTTTTGGAACTACATTTCCCATGATGCTCATGGACTCTGCAGTGTAGTGGAGCATCATGGGAAATGTAGATCCAAAACACCTGGAGTGCCAAGGTTCACCATCACTGGTGTATGGCCTGCTTAACCACCTGAGAGCCGGGCCATGTACAAAATGACGGCCTCAAGGTGGCTCTAGAAATCCAGGAGGCAGTCAATAGACGGCCTCGGCTATTCCGGCCACTGGGGGGCGGCGCGCGCGCCCGGTGCTTCACTGAGATGCCGATGCACGTGCCTGGCGGCCGTGATGTCCGCCAGGTAGGCAGACAAGGATGTGGATCTCTGTGTGTAAACACACAGATCCACGTCCTGTCACGGAGAGGAGACCGATGGTGTGTCCCTTGTACATAGGGACACAGATCGGTCACCTCCCCCACACAGTAGTAATCACTCCCAGGTTACACATTTAACCCCTTCCTGGCCAGTGTCATTTTTACAGTAACCAGTGCATTTTTATAGCACTGGTCGCTGTAAAAATGACAATGGTCGCAAAATGGTGTTAAAAGTGTCCGATGTGTCCGCCATAATGTCGCAGTCACAATAAAAAAATAAAAAAATAAAAATAAAAAAAAAAAATCGCTGATTGCCGCCATTACTAGTTAAAAAAAATATATATTAATAAAAATGCTATAAAACTATCCCCTATTTTGTAGACGCTATAACTTTTGCGAAAACCAAACGCTTATTGCGATTTTTTTTTTAACCAAAAATATGTAGAAGAATACGTATCAGACTAAACTGGGGGAAAAAATATAAAAAAAAAAAAAAAAAAAAATTGGGATATTTATTATAGCAAAAAGTAAAAAATATTGTGTTTTTTTCAAAATGGTCGCTCTTTTTTTGTTTATAGCGCAAAAAATAAAAACCGCAGAGATGATCAAATACCACCAAAAGAAATCTCTATTTTTGTGGAAAAATGGACGTCAATTTTGTTTGGGAGTCACGTCGCACGACCGCGCAATTGTCATTCAAAGTGTGACAGCGGTGAAAGCTGAAAATTGGCCTGGGAAGGAAGGGGGTTTAAGTGCCCAGTAAGCAAGTGGTTAAGGTAACCCTCTCGGGAGAGAGCTTCCCAGAGGGGGCTATCTGATGCGGGGGAGGAGCCGAGAGAGCCGCCCAGGGACCCCAGAAGACGAGGATCGGGGCCACTCTGTGCAAAACAAACTGCACAGTGGAGGTAAGTATGACATGTTTGTTATTAAAAAAAAACAAAAAAAAAAAACACACTATAGTATCACTTTAAGTGCATCACTAGGCAACATGCATTTGTTTTCTGCATGTGTTGCAGGGTGCTGAGGGGCAGCTGCATTTGTTTCCTCCATGTATGCGCGCTGCAGTGCTACTGAAAACAAAGGACAGAATGATGAATAGAGTCTATAACCTGGAAAAGAGTTGCCATGGGGGGGGGGGGGGGATTTTCTGCCATGGAGTTTCCCTTAATACACTTTTCATTCATCCCCCTTTATGTGACAGAGGTTTTATTCCGGGGGAGGGGGGGGGGGGTTGTTTTATTGGGGAGGCTGCTGTCTGCAGTGATATCCCGATCTATACAAACACACATTCGTTGTAAAATGATACAATATAGAACAGTAATGCCCTGTACACACGATCGTAGTGTCCGATGGTCTAAAATCCGATGGAATCTTTCATCAGAATTCCGTTCAAGCTTGTCTTGCCTACACACCGTCAGACTAAAATTCCAACCATCCTAAAAAGCGGTGACGTAAAACACTCAGACGAGCCGAGAAAAATGAAGTTCAATGCTTCCGAGCATGCGTTGACTTGATTCTGAGCATGCGTAGGTTTTTTCTCCGTCCGAGTTCCACACAGACGATAGGAATTTACTATCGTTCCCCCCCCCCCCCCCCCCATCAGAAAAATTTAAAACATGTTCTATTTCTAAACACTGATGGGAAAAAAGTCCGATGGGGCCCACACATGATCGGAATTTCCGATGAAACAAGTCCATCAGGCCTCGTACACACGGCCGAGATTCTCGTCGAAAAAAACATGCCGTTTTTTGAGACGAGATTCTTGGACAAGAAAATTGTCCCGGCCGAGTGTACACACGCTCGATTCAAAGAACCCGCGGTTCTTTGAATGGATCGTACGCGGTGACGTCATCGACTACGACGAGCATGCGCTCGTCACATTCGATGCCGTCGCCGCCATCTTGGTTCACCCTACCTATGCCTAGGAAGCTACCGCGCATGCGTCGAATTCATTTCGAACATGCGCGGGCTTCCGGGAGGACAGGTAAGTGTACACACACTCACTTTTCTCGTCGAGAAACATGCCGAGGAGAATCTCGACGAGAAATTAGAGAGCAGGTTCTCTATTTTCTCGTCGAGGTTACTTGTCGGTTTTCTCGACGAGAAACCATACACACGAACGAGTTTCTCGGCAAGACATCTCTGCCAGCAAGTTTCTTGCTGATTCTTGCCGAGAAACTCGGTCGTGTGTACGAGGCCTCAGACTCTTTTCATCTGAAATTCCGATCGTGTGTACCGGGCATAAGAATATAATGAACATTTTGCACCAAATTCTACTTTAGAACTCTATAGGAACGTTCTTTGTGCTCACCGAGAAGACACAACGTTTCCTTCTAATTGGTTTCTCCATCCACAACGGATATCTAACTTTGGGTGGGATGATGAAATGTTCTCATTGCATTGTGGGATATCCTAGACCCAACATAGTTACATCACTGCTGAGAAAATGTGACAACAGACAAAAAGTTGAGTTTCTGTACCCGGCACTCAGACACCTGAAGATCTCATAAAGCAATCAGCGTTTCAAAAATGAGTGAGTTTTTTTTTTTTTTTCTATAAGAGATATACCTGGGCAGAGGCTCCTAGAGCTGCCAGCCTTCCACACCGATCCTCCACCCTCCATATGTTCTAAGGACCCGTTCACACCACAGGAACGTGCTGTGCGATCCCGGGTGCAGTGCAATTTCAACCGATTCGTTTGACTCAGCTGCAATCTCGCCAGACTGCAGCCAAAGTACTGCATGCGCTACTTTGCAAGACGCAGATTGCACGGTACTTCTGTATCATGTGATTCGGTGCAGGCAAAAAACGCACTGCGTTAGCGACATTAGTATTGCACTGACACCCACTGCAGATCACAAGCGCAGTGTGCGTTTTGAACGCAAGTGAGCGAAAGGCACACTGAACGCGGGTTTCCTGCACTGCGTTCAGGTGTGAACTGGCCCCTAAGGCCCCATGTACACGGGACGCTGTTAAACGCGCGTTCAGAGGCAGTTGGACACTTTTTTCATCTGCCCCTGAACTCATTCAATGTTATCCTACGTGTCCATGTACACAGTCTCGTTTATTGCCGTTTTTAGGCAGTTGCGTTTAACGTCGTTTTTCTGAAAGCAAAAAAAAATGGGTTCAGACGCCAATGATTTCTACGTTTCAGACGCCAAACGCGGGTACCAGCGTTCAGCCACGTTTTCGTTTTTAAAGGTGACCTATTTTTTTTACATTAAAAATCTCAAAATGATGGCAAAGGAAAAAAATATTAAAAAAAATGAATTGCTTGCATTGCATTGTGGACAATCCACAGCTTGTGGCAGGTGACGTGGACAATCCACAGCTTGTGGCAGGTGACGTGGACAATCCACAGCTTGTGGCAGGCGACGTGGCAAGTGGACAATCCACAGCTTGTGGCAGGCGACGTGGCAAGTGGACAATCCACAGCTTGTGGCAGGCGACGTGGCAAGTGGACAATCCACAGCTTGTGGCAGGCGACGTGGCAAGTGGACAATCCACAGCTTGTGGCAGGCGACGTGGCAAGTGGACAATCCACAGCTTGTGGCAGGCGACGTGGCAAGTGGACAATCCACAGCTTGTGGCAGGCGACGTGGCAAGTGGACAATCCACAGCTTGTGGCAGGCGACGTGGCAAGTGGACAATCCACAGCTTGTGGCAGGCGACGTGGCAAGTGGACAATCCACAGCTTGTGGCAGGCGACGTGGCAAGTGGACAATCCACAACTTGTGGCAGGCGACGTGGCAAGTGGACAATCCACAACTTGTGGCAGGCGACGTGGCAAGTGGACAATCCACAACTTGTGGCAGGCGACGTGGCAAGTGACACACTAAATACAAGTACACTGCTGCTCTCTCAGCTGCTGCTACTCACTCTGGTCTCACAAAATGGCTGAAATGGTTAATAATACTGTTTTTTGAGCTTAGGGAGGGTCCTTATGATGTTTCTTAACTAAGCACTTCTAGACACAAACGCGGAAAACGCAGCTAAATGCGGCAAAACGGGCGTTTCTAAACGCCGGTTTCAACCTTCGTTCAGAAGACTTTGCACCAGCGTCCCGTGTACATGGGGCCTAAGTCACCACCCCATAATAAGTATACAGGGGTTGATTTACCAAAAACTGGAGAGTGCAAAATCTGGTGCAGCTCTGCCTAGAAAACCAATCCGCTTCCAGGTTTTAGCGTCGGCTCACACTATGTGGTGCGGGAACTGCATGCAAATTTAAAATAGGAACTGCATCGCATTCCTGTTCAAATCGCACGCAATTCTTCAGCAGTGCAATTTGAGAGATTATTCTGTATGGCTCAAATCACACAAATCCGCAAAAAAAAAAAAAAAAATCTAAGCAGGGCCCTTTTTTTTGACTGCACCAGAATCGAATCTCATGGGCGTTCACACCCCCATGCGATCAGATTCTGCAAGTTTTGCAAACTGATTTTGGGGTGTCGTTAACCACTTCAGCCCCGGACCATTTGGCTGGCCAAAGACCAGGCCACTTTTTGCGATTTGGCATTGTATCGCTTTAACTGACAATTGCGCGGTCGTGCGACGTGGCTCCCAAACAAAATTGACGTCCTTTTTTCCCCCCACAAATAGAGAGCTTTCTTTTGGTGGTATTTGATCACCTCTGCGGTTTTTATTTTTGGCGCTATAAACAAAAATAGAGCGACAATTTAAAAAAAACAATATTTTTTACTTTTTGCTATAATAAATATCCCCAAAAAATATATAAAAAAAATAAAAAATTACAGTGTCCTGTTACTAGGAAGAATGGGGAAATGCTTGTTTACAACAGCATTTCCCGGTTCTTCTTCACCATGAGACGATCGTGGGACTCCTGGCGGACATAGAGTCCGCAGGACCCGCGGAGCTTGTAGCGAGCGCGCCCACAATGCCGCATCTTAAAGGTGACGTATATATACACGTCGAACTGCCCAGCCGTGCCATTCTGCCGACGTATATCGTCGTGCAGCGGTCGGCTAAAAACCTGCAGCGATTCACATGAATGAGGTGAGATTTGGATGCAGTGCGGAAACCGCACAGAATTCGCAGCGGAGCAGTGTAAACCGGGCCTTACTGTCAAAGCTTAAAGTGATATTAAAGCTTTTTGCTATGAGGGCACCCAAGCAGGCGTGGTCCTGAGACGTGGCTGTGTGTCCAATCACACACGGAGCCACGGCTCGGCCCAGCCCCTCCCTCCTTCCGATTGTCTCAATGGCTGTGATTGACAGCAGTGAGAGCCGATGGTTCCGTTGCTACCAAAAGCCAATTAGAAGTACAAACCCCCGGAGAGCCAAGTCTCTTGTGGATATCGCAGGATCATAATGGGGCTCAGGTGAGCATTGGGGGGGGGGGGCTGGTGCACAAAGGTTTTTTTTAACCCTTATGCATAGAATGCAACCTTGCGCTTTTACAACCACTTTAACTGAACAAGCTGAAGTTAGAAGCGGATTGGCTGCCATGCACAGCTGCATCAGATTTTACACTCTCCAGTTTTGGAAAGGCCCCTTTCACACTTGTGCGACTTGTCCTGCGACTTGGGACTACAAAGTTGCATGACCATTCATACCCCACGATTTCCAATGAGTACTGTTCATATCTGTGCGGCTTCAAGTCGCACCGACTTAAAAGTAGTCCCTGTACTACTTTGATGCGAGTTGAGGTCACAGTTTACACAGGCATTCCATGAAATCGCGGCAAAAAAAAAACAAAACAGTAAAATCGCAGCCAAGTCACGGCAGTGTAAAAGGGGCCTAAAGTAAAACCACAGAGTAGATCTGACTTGTGTGTGCACTCCTTTTCTGGATCAGTAACTTAAGGCTGGGTTCACACTAGTGCGAATCGGATGTGATTTTCCCCCGCATTCAAAGTCGCAATACCAGGAGATTGTGACAGGCTGATTCACATATCTCTGCTGTGGCTCCGGTTGCGAATCTTCACCAGGTCCCGTTTGTCTTTTGGTCCGTTTCAGGTCAGAATTCAGCCAAAAATGTGGCCTGAAATGGTGAACGGGGACGCATCGGACCCCTGCTGTGAGCCGCATGCGGCTTAGATGTGAACCCAGCCTTAAAGTATGGAGAGCCTGGGAGGACCCACATGACTGCAAGGCAATTTGCATTTTCTGGAGGTCAAACACAGGCTAGGGCAGGGTTCGACAAACCCCGGGCGCCAGGGCGCCATTGCGACTAGAATTAGCGACCTGGCGCGGTGGCACAGCTGGGGTATCCTGAGTCTCTGTGCGCCCCGCCGCGCTATCATCTTGTGGTGGCCGTTGATATGACAAGACAACCAGCAATGCTAATGGAGCTTCCCCTGTCTGTTTTCACTGCCATCTCCTTCCCTCTAATTAGAACCCCCAAAGATTATATATATTTTTTATTCTAACACCCTAGAGAATAAAATGGCGGTCTTTGCAATACATTCTGTCAAACCGTATTTGCACAGCGGTCTTACAAGCGCACTTTTTTTGCAAAAAAATACACTTTTAATTAAAAAACAAGACATCAGTAAAGTTATCCCATTTTTTTTTTTATATTGTGAAAGATAATGTTACGCTGAGTAAATTGATACCAAACATGTCACGCTTCAAAATTGCGTCCGCTCGTGGAATGGCGACAAACTTGTACCCTTTAAAATCTCCATAGGCGACGTTTAAAAAATTCTACAGGTTGCATGTTTTGAGTTACAGAGGAGGTCTAGGGCTAGAATTATTGCTCTCACGCTACCAATCGCGGTGATACCTCACAAGTGTGGTTTGAACACCATTTTCATATGCGGGCGCTACTCACGTATGCGTTTTGCTTCTGCGAGCGAGCTCGTCGGGACGGGGCGCGTTCCTGGTTCCTAACGTTTTTTAGCTAAGGCTAGTCATGTTCACTTGGAGCATGCTACACACAGCTGTCTGAATACCTGAAGAGTGACTGCATCCGATTGGATGCAGTCAGTGTTCAGCTGACAATTTTCCACCCGGCTCCTTCCTTTTTTTTTTTTTTTTTTCAATTTTGGTCGGGATGTTTGTCAGGCCGGGTGGTGTCAACAGGGTCACCCAAGACAAGTCAGCAGGAGCAGAGAAAAAAACAAAAAACACACATGAGCCATGTATAGGCCAGCATATGCATTTCTCTAGAGCAGGGGCAGGCAACCTGAGGCCCTCCAGCTGTTGCAGAACTACAAGTCCCATCATGCCTCTGGGAGAAATTGCAACTGCCAGCCTTGCAATGCCTCATGGGAAATGTAGTTCCACAACAGCTGGAGGGCCCCAGATTGCCGACCCCTGCTCTAGAGACAGGGCTCATTTAAGATAGGATAAGGAAAGTTGGATTGCTTCCAAAGATACTACTACGTTTCCCCTTTCGGTGCACTCACTGGGTTCTCCTATACTAGCCAGTCACCTTTATCCAACGTGTCATCTGTTACAGTTATTACAGCCCTACCTCTTCCCTATTGCCTGTATAACGCATAGCATGGAAATCTGTCATCCTAAATTAGTACTATTGCCACATACACAATGAGCAATCCACCACAATACCTCCCCCATATAGAATGTAAGAAAAAAAAAACCTCCTACTCATCTGACTGCAATATACAATGAAAGGAAAGCTCAAGTAACGTAGAAGGGCCGGTTCACATCACATGCAGTCCAGCGAGTTTTTATTCTGCATTAAAAAGGAGAAGTACGGGGAAAGATCGTTTGGCTCAGCGCTCTAGGTAAAGAAAAGGGGGGGGGGGGCACAGCAGACAGCGGTGACTGACAGTCCTGAGAACCGAGCGATCAGTGATGTTTGATCGCTTGGTTCTCAGTCTTAGAGGCACAGATGCAGCATCCACCTAGGTAAGTATGAATATTAAATAAAACGAAAACCCATACTTCGCTTTTAAAAATGCATTGGACAGCGTTTAATGTATTCCAATTGTCCTAGATCGCTCTGGTAAAGACAACAAAAAGTAGAACATATTGAGTTTCTGTATGGAACGCACCGATAGTATTTATTTTTAAATCGGCGAGTACGTTTATCGGTGCAACCGATTCTTTGCGGTGCTATTTGAGCCCATTTATTTTGTATTAGCTCAAATTGCACCGCAAAAGGCATCAGTTTTAGGTATCGGAGCATTTACACCAGGGGACCCGTCCATTAAGGATGCACGGTCGCCGCCTCCCCTTTCCATCGCCGCCACCAACCCCTATCAGGATGCCGGGCGCATGAATTACAGCAGCAGAGTTTTTTTTTTTTTTAAAAGCAGAGTACCACCCAAAAATGGAATTTCCGCTTTTCGGAATCCCCCCCCCCCCCCTTCGGTGTCGCATTTGGCACCTTTCAGGGGGGGAGCAGATACCTGTCCAATACAGGCATTTTTCTCCCACTTCCGGGCATAGACAGACAGCCACCAGCGGGTATCTACGCCACTTCCAGCACCTTCTCCATCCCCCCCGCTGTCTTCTGGGAAACAGGTCCCAGAAGACAGCAGGGACCAGTGGGTTCACACAGCGCAAGTCGCGCATGCGCAGTAGGGAATCAGGAAGTGAAGCCGCAAGGCTTCACTTCCTGACTCCCTTACAAAAGATGGCGGCGCCTCTACCCGAGGGACAAATCGGCTTCGGGGCCTACATCGCGGGCGCCCTGGACAGGTAAGTGTCCTAATTTTAAAAGTCAGCAGCTGCAGTTATTGAAAAAAAGAAAAAATAATAATTTAGGCAGAACTCTGCTTTAAGCACCTGATTAGAGCCAGACGCTCCAATAGGCTTCAAAATGGGGTGGGCTCGGGGCACAGAAATTCACCCGGAGCCCACCCAGGTGTGTTAGAATAGCGAATATTTATTCCCTATTCTAACACTGAATCGCTTAAAAGGAGAAGTCCAGCCTGAGCTTTTTAGGCTGGGCTTCTCCTCTGGGTCACAGGAGTGGAGTTCGTTTTGCACTCCTGTGAAGTCCGCTCTCCGCTGACGTCACTGCCATCAGTTGGGGCAGCACGTCATCACGACTTCCAAGTTGGGATCCGCCAGCTGCACTGATTGATGGCAGTCTCAGCCAGTGCACGGGTGCACTAGTCAGATACAGTGAGGGGAAAAAGTATTTGATCGGCTGCTGATTTTGCACACTGACAAAGAAACGATCAGGCTATACATTTTAATGGTCAGTTTATTTTACCAGTGAGAGACAGAATAATATCCAGAAAAATGCATTAAAAGTTAAAATTGATTTGCATTTTAATGAGTGTAATAAGTATTTGATCCCCTATCAATCAGCAAGATTTATGGCTCCCTGGTGTCTTCTATACAGGTAACTAGCTGAGATTTGGAGCACTCTTAAAGCCCAGGTTCACACTGGGCTGCGGGAGTGAAGCCGTGCGAGTTCAGCTGAACTCGCACAATTTCACTCACTGGCAGTCCTGATTTCAGCCGCAATTACAAAGACATCTGTGTATGTTTCTGCACAGATGTCAATGTAAATCGCGGCCGAAATCGCAAAAAGTAGTACAGAAACTACTTTTTGAAATCAGTGCAGCGCCGCAGATGCGGCGTCGCACCGATTAGGACGGTGCCATTGCCGGCAATTTGCGGCAAATACCGGCGTTTTGACATGCGATTTGACATGCCAAATCGCATGTCAAAACGCACCAGTGTGAACCAGGGCAAAGGGAGTGCTCCGAATCTCAGCTTGTTACCTGTATAAAAAAAGACACCTGTCCACAGAAGCAAATCAGATTCCAATCTCTCCACCACGGCCAAGACCAAAGATCTGTCCAAGGATGTCGGGGAGAAGATTGTAGATCTACACAAGGCTGGAATGGGCTACAAGACCATCGCCAAGCAGCTTGGTGAGAGGAGACAACAGTTGGTGCGATTTATTCACAAATGGAAGAAACAAAAAATAACTGTCACTCTCCCTCGGTCTGGGGTTCCATACAAGATCTCACCTCCTGGAGTTTCAATGATCATGAGAACGGTGAGAAATCCGCCCAGAACTACACGAGAGAATCTTGTTAATGATCTCAAGGCAGCTGGGACCATCGTCACCAAGAAAACAATTGGTAACACACTACGCCGTGCCTTTAGCTTCCGCTGTGCCTGAGGAAGTGCAAGAATCCCCCTGCTTCCAAGCCTGGCAATTTCTGGGGTTTGGTGGGGTCACATTTCTCCTTACTGGAGAGGAAGCCGTAACTGAAGACCTGCAGTACAAGAACCACTCTGCTTCCAAGCCTGGAAATTTCTGGGGTTTTGATGTCATTGTTCTCCTTACTGGAGAGGAAGCCGTAAATGAAGACCTGCAGTGCAAGGACCACCCTGCTTATACTTCATTCCATGGATTCCCCTAATCTTCTCCTCCGCTTCTTAAATACTACTCCATCGGTCATCAAGAGGGCAGTTCCAAAATGAGGAAGCAGAGCCCTGCCTCTACCAAGATGGCCACCTCCACAGAGAGAGACAGTACAGAACAAGGCATGGCAAGTTAGTAATAGTCAGGATAATCAAGATCAGCTACAGGAAGCCTACAGGAAATGCTGGTGACTAGTCCATTGCTTGCTTTTTTTGGGCACAGCTTCCACATTTCAGGAACCGTTCCAGGAATGTGACTCACTAGGTAGTGAAAGCTGGATCAGAATAACCTCCCTGGGGCTGACACTATTATAAACCTAGACCGGTTTCTTTCTTCAAGAGGTTTTCCTTTTTAAATACGCAGATCTAGTTGGCTGATAACAGACCACTGTTTAAAATAAAAATAATGATGTGGTTCGGTGTGTGTATTAAATGATATAATACATTGAAGGTGGATTCTTATCAGCACTGCACCAGTATACTGAATATACAAACTTCTTCCCCGGGCTTATTGTTTTTGTGAAATTATCACCCTCATCTACATATGAACGGCCCAGTCATGGCAGAATAGGTGGACCGAGATATGAAGGCAGAAGCAAAAGGTGAGCAATCTGTCTCCTTGTCTCTCTAGAACAGGGGTCTCAAACTGGTGGCCCTCCAGCTGTTGCGAAACTACAAGTCCCATCATTCCATTGCCTGTGGGAGTCATGCTTGTAACTGTTAGCCTTGCAATGCCTCATGGGACTTGTAGTTTCACAACAGCTGGAGGGCCGCCAGTTTGAGACCCCTGCTCTAGAAGAATTTAACTTGATTGGTAGCTGCAAGCATATATGTTCTAACCCGATCCTCCTTTTTTTGGGCCCCCCCCGACGGAGCTCCTAGCCCCCTCCTCTTCATTGGGTGCCCCCATGCAGATCCGCTTTCCCTGGGGACACCCGTACAGGCTCTCCCCCGACCCCTGCATCTATTGATACAGACAGCAGGACTCGGCCCCGCCCCCCGTGTCACTGGATTTGACTGACAGCAACAGGAGCCAATGGCTCCTGCTGCTATCAATCTATCCAATGAGGACCGAGACAGTGGCTGGAGCGCCTAAGCTTGTGCTTGTCACTGGAAAGATCGGGTTCAGGTAAGAAGGGGGGGTGGGATCCGAGGAGCAGCAGAGGAGGGTTTTCACCTTATTGCATTACAGTGGAGGTCCCACAAAAAATAAAAATAAATTAAAAGCCAGCAGCTACAAATACAGCAGCTGCTGACTTTTAACATAAGGACACTTACTTACCTGTCCCAGGGCGCCCGCGATGTCGGAAGCCGAAGCGTCGCTCGAGGATCGGCTGCTACCGCCGCCATCCTCGTTAAGGGAAACAGGAAGTGAATCCTTGCGGCTTCACGTCCCGGTTCCCTACTGCGCATGCGCGAGTCGCGCTGCGTTTCCGAATGGCCCCTGCTGTCTTCTGGGACCCGTGTGTCTCCCAGAAGACAGCGGGGTGGGGGGGGCGTAACTCCTGTGGGGGTCTATGCCTGGAAGTGGGTGCAAATTCCTGTATTATACAGGTATCTGCACCCCCCTCCCCCAAAATGTGACACCGGGGGGGGGGGGGTTCCGAAAAGCAGAGGTTCCATTTTTGTGTGGGCCTCTGCTTTAACCCCTTTCATACCGGGCCATAGCAGAATGATGCCGGCAGGAACCCTCTCTCCCTCCGGGTGGACGTCATATGACGTCCTCCGCTTTGAGGGGGGATATCTGAATGATGCCTGCAGCTAGAGGCATCATTCAGATATCCTTGTTTGCAGCCGGCGATCCTGCGCACAATAAGAACTATCATAGCGGCGGTTCCGCCGCTTGATCGTTCTTATAGGCACTCCCGCCGCCATCCGGTGCTTCTCCGGGCTCTCCCGTGCGATCGGGGACCCGGAGAGAATCTTTGGCGCCGTTGGTGGGTCACGTGATGAGCATAGAGATGACTGGTGACCAGATGGTCACCAGTCATCTCTATGATCGTCGGAGGACCCGGGCGCGATGTGATGACGTCACGCCCGGGTCCTCAAATGTAAACAAAGCCGCCATTGCGGCTAGTAAGTATGAGATCGTGAAAAAAAAATTCGCTGATCTCATGCTTTCCAGCCTGGAGGAGAGATGTGGGGGTCTTATTGACCCCGCCTCTCTCCATAAAGAGGACCTGTCACACACATTCCTATTACAAGGGATGTTTACATTCCTTGTAATAGGAATAAAAGTGATAAAAAAATAAATTAAAAAAAATATAGTAAAAATAAAAAAATATATATTTTTAAAACGCCCATTCCCAATAGCTCGCGCTCAGAAGCGAACACACGCAAGTCCCGCACGCATATGTAAACGCCGTTCAAACCACACGTGAGGTATCGCCGCGTGCGTTAGAGCGCATGCAACAATTCTAGCACTAGACCTTCTCTGTAACTCTAACCTGGTAACCTGTAAAAATGTTCAAAGCGTCGCCTATGGAGATTTTTAAGTACCGAAGTTTGGCGCCATTCCATGAGTGTGCGCAATTTTAAAGCGTGACATGTTGGGTATCTTTTTACTCGGCGTAACATAAGCTTTCATATTTTACAAAAAAAAATTGTGCTAACTTTACTGTTTTTTCAATTTTTAATTCATGAAACCATTTTTTTCCCTCAAAAAAGGCGTTTGAAAAATTATTGCGCAAATACCGTGCAAGATAAAAAGTTGCAACAACCGTCATTTTATTCCCTAGGGTGTCTGCTAAAAAAAACATATATAATGTTTGGGGGTTCTGAGTAATTTTCTAGCAAAAGAATGATGATTTGTACATGTAGGAGAGAAGTGCCAGAATAGGCCCGGTATTGAAGTGGTATAAAAAGCCCTGTATGGAAGTGGTTAAGGTGAAATGCCTTGAGACTTTACAACTCTTTTAAAGCGAAATTCCACCTGGGTGAAAAAAAATTTTTTATAAAAAGGTCAGCAGCTACAAATACTGTACAAATCCTGTAGCTGTTGACTTTAATATAAGGACATTTACCTGTCCTGGAATTCAACCACGTCGGCACCCCAAGCTGACCCTGTCCATCGGCTCCGGGTGCCGGCATCCTTACTAAGGGAAACAGGAAGCAGAGCCTTGTGACTTCACCGCCTGTTACCTACTGCGCATGGGCGAGTCGCGCTTTCTAAAAAGTTTCGTAGATCGCTGCACAACAATGCAGCAATCTTACACAGAATTGGGATGGGAGCAGATACCCAAATGTTGCAGCGGAGGAGGCGGGGGGGCAGAGGGTGCGAACAAGCAGGGCTTCCACTTTTGGGTGGAACGCCGCTTTAAGGAAAGGGGGGGGGTAGGGGGGTGATAAAATAAATTGAAATAAAAAAAACAGGGGTGGCGGGTGCAGATCCTCTTAAAAGTATAACTAAAGACAAAACTTTTTTTAGTCTTGGACAGAGTGGAGAGGGATTAGAGCCCCTGTCAGTGTCCATGTTAAGGAGTTTCCTTCTCTATTTGTTTTGTTTACCATTATCATTGAATGTGAAAGAAAAATCCCCAAATTTGTTGTTTTTAGAACAGTAATAGAGGGGAGATCTTCCAATGGGGGGGGGGGGGGGGGTGGGTTCCCAAGGCATTCCCTTTATTTGCAGGGATTTCGTCTCACTTCCTGTTTGGCTATGGGACAGGAAGTGAAATCTCTCCAATGGGACACAGATGGCGAAAAAAAAGAAATCTGACAGAGAGAGGTTATACCCCTCCCTTATTTTATCCAAAAAAATAAATAAAACAAAAAGGTTAATGGTTCTACTTTAATCCCTGCCTATG
This sequence comes from Rana muscosa, assembly GCA_029206835.1. Lineage (NCBI taxonomy): Eukaryota > Metazoa > Chordata > Amphibia > Anura > Ranidae > Rana > Rana muscosa. The sequence continues at coordinate 305,600,759 of CM055119.1, forward strand.
AATCAGAAGCAGAGTTGTCTTCTGCCATGTGTCCTCAGTTGACCACTGAATTACACATCAGGTCTATCAGCCAGGAAGGTCACCTGAAGGAGGTCACACGGCGGGCTGAACACGCATTGGCTTTAAAAGCGGAGCAACACTCACCTTAACTCCAGCGACGCGGCATCCTCGAGGAACTCCCTGCCCGGCAGCTGATATCTTCAGGGCAACCGGCTTCTAGGCCCCGATCGCCGATCGCTGTCATTGGCTGGGCGGAGAGGACGTCACATGCAGGGGAAGCTCAGTCAGATTCGGCAATGCCAAATTTGTACAGTGAGCCCCGTGTGCAACAGGCCCCCATAGCCGTCTTCTGGCTATAGTGCGGATGGGAAAAAGGTAAACAGCTTAAGCTCTGACTCATAGTGGATGCATCAGACCTCTGCAGAGAGATCACTGCTTCTGCAGGCTGAGTAGAAAAGTCTGTCCCTCGCCATCATGCTGTAGAGCGGGGGGGGGGGGGGGGGTCTTCAAACTGCGGCCCTTTACTTGTATCCGGCCTTCGGGGCACAATTTTCATCCACAGATGCCAACAATGAGGCATGATCCCACCCCCCACTGACGCCAATGAAGGGACAGAATTCCTAACAAGGACACCAACAATGAGGCATGATCCCACCCCCTACTGACGCCAATGAAGGGACAGAATTCCTAACAAGGACACCAACAATGAGGCATGATCCCACCCCCTACTGACGCCAATGAAGGGACAGAATTCCTAACAAGGACACCAACAATGAGGCATGATCCCACCCCCCACTGACGCCAATGAAGGGACAGAATTCCTAACAAGGACACCAACAATGAGGCATGATCCCACCCCCTACTGACGCCAATGAAGGGACAGAATTCCTAACAAGGACACCAACAATGAGGCATGATCCCACCCCCTACTGACGCCAATGAAGGGACAGAATTCCTCCAAATGACACCAACAATGGGGCCCAATGACATCAACAATGGGGCATTGTTTACTGCCACTAACGTCGGGACACCTTCTACTCCCAAAGCCCACAGTTCGCCCCCCTCCTTAAGTCTGAAGGACAGTAAACCGGCCCCCTTGTTTAGAAGGTTTGGAGACCCCCGCCGTAGAGAAGTACCCTTGCTCTCTGTGTGGAAGCAGCGGTCTCTCTGCAGAGGCCAACCATTCCCCCTGTTGTTGAATGAGAGTTAGAGTTCTGCAATCAGCAGGGAGCACAAGCCTGTCGATTGAAGATCTCTTCTGACTCTGCAGGGGGCATACTGGACCTCGGTAGAGAGACCACTGCTTTCACACAGAGAGAGCTGGGGTCCTCTCTCTACAGCATGCTGGCAAAGGGCAGGCTTTTCTATTCAGGCTGTGGCTGCTTTCTAAAGAAATCCAACATCTAAGATTTTGTTTTCATGCCCCTGGAATGTATTTAGCAAATTTAGCAAACCTTCACAAAACGCATCATTTACGTTTGTTTTTTTTTGTCACCCCCAAACCCGGGGAGAAGGACGCAGTTTAGCTACACAACAAACACTGAAAAATGGTTACAAAAAAAAAAAAAAAAAAAAGAAGTTGCATGAAATGATCTGCAGCATTTCCTGGGTGTAGGGAAGACTACTTTAATGATTGGTGAGAATAAAACATGGATGAATGAGCCGCCCGACACTGGAGACTAAGGCGGCATTCACACCCGAGTGTAGTGTCTTTGGGCGCTTTTCCGGCGTTTTTTTGGGGCGCTTTTGGCACAATTGTATGCAACTTTTTTTGAGCTTTGGCGTTTTTTTTTGTTTTTTTTTTATAAGCCAATAGAGAAAACTATCATCTGTTGCATCATTTGTTGCTCCGTATTTCAGTTTTTTTAGCTTTTATTTCTTCTATTATTATTATTATAATAAATGTTTTTTATTAGGGTGAGGGGTTTGAGTTCAGTTTAGGGTTAGGATTTGGGGTTATTTTATTTTTTATTATTATACGAATAATAATAAATGAATAAATAAATGTAAAATAAAAAAATAAATTCAATAAATAAATAAATACCAAGTAACAAAAAAGAATTAACCCCTAAAGTGGTTGTATACCCCAGTAGGTGATTTTTATCTCCTAAACGGGGCCACACGCGATGGTGAGGGGTGAACGGGGCCCTCGCTCTTCAGGAACGGGGCCACACGCGATGGTGAGGGGGTGAACGGGGCCCTCGCTCTTCAGGAACGGGGCCACACGCGATGGTGAGGGGGTGAACGGGGCCCTCGCTCTTCAGGAACGGGGTGAACGGGGCCCTCGCTCTTCAGGAACGGGGCCACACGCGATGGTGAGGGGGTGAACGGGGCCCTCGCTCTTCAGGAACGGGGCCACACGCGATGGTGAGGGGGTGAACGGGGCCCTCGCTCTTCAGGAACGGGGCCACACGCGATGGTGAGGGGTGTACGGGGCCCTCGCTCTTCAGGAACGGGGCCACACGCGATGGTGAGGGGGTGAACGGGGCCCTCGCTCTTCAGGAACGGGGCCACACGCGATGGTGAGGGGGTGAACGGGGCCCTCGCTCTTCAGGAACGGGGCCACACGCGATGGTGAGGGGGTGAACGGGGCCCTCGCTCTTCAGGAACGGGGCCACACGCGATGGTGAGGGGTGTACGGGGCCCTCGCTCTTCAGGAACGGGGCCACACATGGTGAGGTGTGAATGGGGCCCACACGCGATGGTGAGGGGTGTACGGGGCCCTCGCTCTTCAGGAACGGGGCCACACGCGATGGTGAGGGGGTGAACGGGGCCCTCGCTCTTCAGGAACGGGGCCACACGCGATGGTGAGGGGGTGAACGGGGCCCTCGCTCTTCAGGAACGGGGCCACACGCGATGGTGAGGGGGTGAACGGGGCCCTCGCTCTTCAGGAACGGGGCCACACGCGATGGTGAGGGGTGTACGGGGCCCTCGCTCTTCAGGAACGGGGCCACACATGGTGAGGTGTGAATGGGGCCCACACGCGATGGTGAGGGGTGTACGGGGCCCTCGCTCTTCAGGAACGGGGCCACACATGGTGAGGTGTGAATGGGGCCCACACGCGATGGTGAGGGGTGAACGGGGCCCTCGCTCTTCAGGAACGGGGCCACACGTAATGGTGAGGTGTGAATGGGGCCCCCGGGGGCCAAAACAGTGTGAAGAGAGGACAGAAGAGGGCGCTGTCGTCTCCTATGAAGGATCGGTGACCCCGGCAGGACACAAATAAGGACTTCCATGGAAAGTCACCCCGAAGAAACCCCCCCCCCAACGAGGGCCCCGCGGGGGATGGGGGGGCCTCAGCAAAGACTGTCCCTCGAAGTTACCATTTGCATATCACCAGGGGCACCTGTGAGGTCCTCAGGGGCCCCAATCTGTCCCCCAGCCCAGCTGTAGGCTCAATGACAGGAGGAGTCCAGCACTGAGGGGCCACAGCCCGGATCTCAGGGGCCCCTCTGACAACTCTGAGGGTGTCAGTAATCCGCCCCTCCCCCCAACGATACCCCCTCAGCCCCCCTCCCCTCTGTCACACACCCTTCCCCCCTCCCAACCCGCTGTCACTCTCACCGCCCGGTGCAGCTGCTCCTTCCTCGGCTCCGGGACACCCAAAATGGCGGCTGACGGGCCGCAGCACCGCGGCTGTGCGGAGGAATCCGGCCGAGGCCTGAGCGCGGGCCGCCGCGGAGACGGGAGGTGTCCGTAGGTCCAACGGGGCCGGTGTGAGTCCAAAGGGCCGCCGCTGTGGGAGGGAGGAAGAACGGGCTCTACGTCACCAGCTCCGGGGGGGAGGGGAGGGGGGGACCGGAACTTTTTCTCAGCGGCGGAAGGATACCAGTGAGGCGGCCGAGGGCAGCCAGTGATGACGTCAGCTCAGTGCCCCGTCACTGCCAGACCCGGAAGTGAGGAGAGGGCGGTGCCCGCGGGGGGAGTGCTGTCAAGGAGCACGTGACGCCGGCACCTGAGGGCGGAGGCGGATGACGTTGGGCGAACTGTCAGTGAAAGGCGCCGCCCCCTCCTTCAGGTGTCAGCTGCTTGTAGGGAAGAGGATCCCATTCCCTGAGCTGAACCCAAATCCACACAAATCCCTTTATTTAACCCCTTCCTGCCCAAACCAATCCTGGCATTCCCCTCCTACATCATATTAATCAATAATAATAATAAATCATCATTTATTTTTTATAGAAAATTACTTACAACCCCCAAACATTATATATATATATTTTTTTTAGCAGAGACCCTAGAGAATAAAATGGTGGTCGTCACACGGTATTTGCGCAGAAATTTTTCAAACACAATTTTTTTTTTTGGGGGGGGGGGGGGGAACAGTTTCATAAATTAAAAAAAAACAAGCAAATCACTAAAGTTAACCCGATTTTTTTTTTATAATTTGACAGATGAGGGTACGCCGAGTAAATAAATACCCAACACGTCACGCTTTAAAATTGCGCACGCTTGTGGAATGGCGACAAACTACGGTACTTAAAAATCTCCATAGGCGACGCTTTAATATTTTTAACAGGTTACCAGTTTAGAGTTACAGAGAAGGTCTGGTGATAGAATTATTGCTCTCGCTCTAAGGATCGCGGCGTTACCTCACATGTGTGGTTTGAACACCATTTTTCTATGCGGGCGCAACCTACGTATGTGTTCGCTTCTGTGTGCGAGCTCGCGGAAATGGGGGTGCTTTAAAAAATAAAAAATAAAAATTCTATTGTTTATTTTAATTTATTTATTTATTTTTTACACTTTCTTTTTATTTTTTTACTTTTTGATCACTTTTATTCCTATTACAAGAAATGTAAACATCCCTTGTAATAGGAATGGGGCATGACAGGTCCTCTTTATGGAGACATCTGAGATCTACAAGACCCCAAATCTCTCCTCTAGGCTGGAAATCCTGAGATGAAAAAAAAACAAAAACAAATTGATCTCAGGCTTTCTAGCAAAAAAAAAAAACGTCAGTGTTTACATCTGCCTGCGCCGGAGGTGACGTCGCTTCCAGCCTCCGAGGGTCATAGAGATGACCGGGGACCATCTGGTCCTCGGTCAGCTCTATGGTAAATTTCCACCTGGCAGCAGGTTCAATTCTCCGGTGTTCTATCAGAATACCCGCTACCCATCAGAAAATGCAACGGAAGTGACGTTGCAAATAAAATAGCTTATTGCGCATGCGCTACGCGTTCCAACATGGCCGCTATGCGTTCCAATAGGTTTCCTAATCCGACAGAACACGAAGGCGGCAGCGGACATCTTCCTACAACCAGGAAAGTCTTCAATTTCACACTTATTTTAGCAGTTATTTCACCTTATATACTGAAATACACTATTTCACAGCGATGAGTGAAAGAGTCCATTTCAGTACAGTGGAACCTCGGATTACGAGAATAATCCGTTCCAGGATAATGCTTGTAATCCAAAGCACTCGCATATCAAAGCGAGTTTCCCCATAGAAGTCAATGGAAACTAAGATCATTTGTTCCGCATTGACTTCTATGGCATGCAATGCCGCATGTGGCCAGAGGTGGGGGGTGGCGGAGAGCCGCGAAAATGCTTGGGGACAGCTTGGCTGATCTCAGAAACCCTCGGAAAGATTCGGAACACTCGGGAACTGAGTATTTCCGAGTGATTACGAGTATTTCCGAACGGCTCCGAACCGTTCCAAGTGTCACCGGCGCCCCCGCCCCTCTGGCCAAATGCGGTACTGCACACCCCATTAGCTTGAATTCTGCTCGTTTTGCGAGACAACATCGAGTCAGGATTTTTAAAAAAAAAAGTTGCTCGTCTTTCAAAACGCTCGTTAACCGCGTTACTCGTGAACCAAAGTTCCACTGTATATAATACATTTTGGTGCCGAGCAGTGCAGGGTGTACCAAGATGGCCGTCGCCACCTTCTGCCTGCAGCCTTGTCGCTGCTTTTTCAAATGCAACATCAAAACAGTGTCACAGATGTAAAAATATTGTATTTCAGTATATAAGATGAGTTTACTGCTAAAATAAGTGTAAAATTAACCACTTGCTTCCCGGGCACTTAAACCCCCCTTCCTGCCCGGAGCAATTTTCAGTTTTCAGCGCTCTCACACTTTGAATGACAATTGCGCGGCCATCCAACACAATGTACCCAAATGACATTTTTATCATTTTACCCATATGGGTTTTTTTTTTTTTTATCTAAAGAAATTAAAGAAATACCGAAAATGTTGTTCATAGTTTGTTATAAAATTTGGAAAACAGGTAATTTTTCTCCTTCATTGATGTGCACTGATAAGGCGGCACTGATGGGCACTGATAGGTGGCACTGATAGGCACTGATGGGCGGCACTGATAAGCGGCACTGATGATGAGCCACTGATGGCATGCCCTGTGAGTGCCCGGCCGTGAAACCGAAAGCTGTCACGGCCGGATGCCCACAGTTTGAATGGAGGCACCGGCGGAGGGGGGGGGGGAGAGGAGTGACGCTCTGGGTGGACAGTGGAGCAGGTAAGTGTCTGTTTATTAAAAGTCAGCAGCTACACCTATGTAAACAACGGAGCTCTGCGTTGTTTACATAGGCAGAGCTCTGTTCTGTGTCCTTCCTCGCCAGTCAGCGGGTGCCAGCACAAGCAGCACGGCGGAGCGAGCGCGCGCACACCCCCCTACCCGGAAGTGCGGAATAATATACGCCCTGTAGCCGTGCTGTAAATCTGCTATAGGGCAGTCGGGAATCGGTTAAATTAAAGTGTATCTAAGCCCCGAATAAAAGTAATGTAACATGTTGCAGCTTAGCAGACCTTAGAGGGTCCATTTCCATGCTGCAGTACCGGGTGCGTTATAGGGTGACCACAAACTACCATTCAGGGACACCCTCCCTTCCCAAAAATCAGCTTGTGCTGTAACGAATCACAGCACAGTGATTGGACACAAGAGGCGGGATTTATGATTTCTCCAATCACAAGCAGGGGGCGGGGATTGTGCTCCTCCAGGCATTCCCGGCCAGGACAAGTACTGTCAGTGAGTGAAGCGGTGATGTGGCGGCCTTTTTTGGGGGGCATCAGATTGGCCCGGGGGGTGGTGGCTGTGTCAGTTTCATTCCGGGACACTGTATTGTCCTGGAATGAAGGTGCCCGGGACAGACCTGCAAAATGCGGGACTGTCCCGGGCAATCCGGGACACGTGGTCACCCTAGCGCGTTAACACGCGCACTATTGCAAATTGCGGCAGCAGGCATTACATTTTGCACCCCAACAAACGAAGGCGACGCATCTGGTTCCATCCAATCTCTTTCAGCTTTCGGGTGCGTTGGCAGTCCATTATTTTTAATGCATCCATGCACTGTAAACCTGCGTTCACCCACGGCACGTGCTGGAAACATCGCAGCAATATGGTGAAACCTTTCCATTCCCCCCAAGCGTAAAAAAAAAATTGTGGTACCTTCATAATCTGATCCATAATAATCTGCTCCATCATCCCTTTTCCACGCACTCCTTCCTTCTTCCTTCATGCAGCCCAAACAGCCGTGTCACCCAGACGGAAATTTAAACTTTTACAGTCAAAAGTCAACAGCTAAGCCTTCATCACCGTTTATAGCCCCTCCCCCCCCGACCTGTGATGTAGGCTGGGAGAAGTGACACCTGGATGTCACAGGAAGAACCTGCCTTGCACCCTGTGGAGGGAATATCTGGACCTCCGACTCCAGCACAATACGGTTCTGATTCTGGTAAACTAAAAAAAATAAAGTTTTGCATGCAGTTGGATTTCACCGTTTTCACTTCTGTGTTCCAGGCTCCCCCCCCCCCCCCCCCCCCCCACGCCTGCAGCAATGGACGGAAATAGCTCAGGTGACATTTCCAACAATAGGAGTGGCGTGTCACAGGTCAGCGAACGAAAGCTGCTGCAGCCGGTCGTTATACTCCATGTATTCTTCTGCTTTGGCTTTCATATAAAAAAATAATAATTGTGAAGCATGAAAACCAAATAGTTTTTTTTTTTTTTCGATTATAATTTTTGTGCCTTTGATCATTTTTTCACATTTTTTAAAAGGTGGACACGGCGCGCATGTCAGGTATTTATAAAGTCACGTAGCCTTAGCTGCATTCTATATATACGTCAGCCTTGAATTCTTTTCATTCATTTTCTCTTTATTTGTATTCAGTTGGGTAAAGGGCATAGGAACCCCAAGGCTGCGTTCACACCTATGCAGTTTTTCTTTTTGGCGTTAATCGCAGTTCTTTTTGCGCTTTATTTAAAGCGGAGTTCCACCCACATTTTTCACTCCTTACCCACAGCTCCCAACTGTCCCTGACTTCGAGGGACTGTCCCTGATTTGGAGCAATGTCCCTCTGTCCCTCTTTCCCTCTCATTTGTCCCTCATTTGTCCCTCATTTGTCCCTCATTTTGGTCTGATCTATAAAGTTGTATATAAAATGCACTTTTTATCTTTCAGAAAGTGTTTCCCGGTGCAAAACCATTCATCCATATTATAAGTTGCTGCATTTGTAAATTTTAAAAGGCAATATAAAGTAATAGCAGTGGTAAAAAAAAAAAGCCCTTGTGGATTTAATGAACCTTTTTTTTTTGGGGTTAATTCTCCTTTAAGGGGGGGGGGCGTGGCAGGGGGTGTGTCCTATGCCTACATACATTTGCTAGTAGGTGTCCCTCATTCCCATCTCAAAATGTTGGGAGGTATGTTTACCATGTAGCATGGTACATCGAGGCTCTTTACCGAGATCGGTGTAGCATACCTCCCAACAGGCACGGATTCTGCGTGTTTTTCCCGCATAGCACCCTCCTTCCCGCATTCCCGCAAGAGTTGCTCAATTCCCGCAGAGCAGGAAGTAGAGGAACAATGATCGAAGCAGCCAGCGCGGTGGAAGCAGATCGGAGGCAGCGTTGAAAAATGCGGCAATCCCCCCCTGCTCAACAACTTTCGTTGGCAGGGAAGAGGGGAGATCAGAATGTCCCGCAGTGGGACTTTGAAAAGTTGGGAGGTATGGTGTAGTGGTGTGTCAGACTGACACGCAGCACCACCGAACGCCGCGATGCATGCCCCCACGGGCATGCGGCGGTTGTTATCCTGCCGGACGTCATATGAAGCCCAATCAGGATAACTGAACCACCGCCCGGCCGTCATTCTGCTTTAGATCGGCAGGAAGTGGTTAAGCAGTTAAAATGAATTGGCAATTTATTTAAAAAAAAATTCTGTTTACTTACCTGATTTATGCCTATATCTAATTTCACTTCCTCTTTTAGGAGCCGCGGCGCCCTACGTCATTTGCGGTTTTGCAATGGCTCCTGGGAGATCTTGGTCAGCTTGGCATGGCACTGCTCCCGTAACATTTAACATTGGTGTCTATGGAAATTCTTGGTCAGCTTGGCATGGCTGGGACAACACTATCCCCTATTTTGTAGACGATATAACTTTTGGGCAAACCAATCAATATACGCTTATTGGGATTTTTTTTTACTAAAAATATGTAGAAGAATATATATTGGCCTAAACTGATGAATGCATTTGTTTTTTAAAATTTTTTTGGATATGTATTATAACAGAAAGTAAATTTATTTATTTTTTCTCAAAATTGTTGGTCTTTTGTTGTTTATGTAGCGGCCTCACCCCATCTCCTTTTTCTAGGGGTATGTCACGTGACAGGGTGAGATGCGCTACGGCCCATGTCCTCCCCATAGCTGTGGGTGAGGTGAAGGCCAGTATCAGTACATTCCTCGGGCCAATGTGTTTAGTTATGAAGCTCAGTCCTGCTATGCTGAAACCTCCCTTGCTCCCATTTACCAGAGTCCATACACCGATGCAGGGTCCAACACTTGTTTATTATACTTCCACAACAAACAGTTCTTTCACAGCCGAGTAGTTGCAACCCATAACATAATGCAAACGGTGGGATGAGCAGGCCGAGGCACTATCCTGATTTCAATCTAAACCTCTGTGGTTTCACCAGGGGTTATAGCAGCTTTGCTTAGCACAGAACATAGAACTTGTGAGTCTCTACCAGCAACTCCATAGAACACAGATGGGAGTCCTTTGCTGCGTTGCGGCCCCTATCAGGGGAAGATGTCCCTCTAAGGGAGTTACCAGAGGCCCATCCGTCACCGGGTTGATGCTGCTCCGGACTCTCCGGAAGGGTAACCTCCCCGTCCTCCTCACCTCAGATGCGGGTCCCCTCGCAAGGCGGCACCCTCGGATCACTTCGCCCTCGCGGGACCCAGTCGAAGTTACTGGGCCCCAGGCCTACGATATAGTACCTCACCCCAGGCTGAAGGTGCCTGGGATGGACCCCAACTTCATTCCGGCCAGGCCTAGGGCGCCTGGGCCGGAACTTTTAATCGCCTGCACCCAGACCTAAGGTGCCTGGGTGCGTGAAGAGAAAATCCTCGAAGACCTCGTGGTGAGGGCGTCTCCCCCTTTTATCTCCTCCCTTCAACACCACGGCGGGTTCCCCGCCCCAGCCGTACCATCTCCGGAAAGGGAAAAAAAGGGTAGCACTGCGGCAGTGATTCTACCTTGAGCCTGTAGGTACCCCGCCACCCACAGGCCAAGGAGAATATTACACCACCCAATCCTCCACGAATTACAAAAAGGGGTCCAGAACCTTCACAATTACACACCTGGGTCACACTACCCCCAGGTGTACCCCAACTAAATTTAAAGACCCCGCTACATACTCCCCCCTGTGATTTGACGCTGGTCCCCAGCGTCTGGTGCAACCCCATGTCTCCCAAGGAGTGGTGACATGAAGCGAGCCTCAGAGGCTATCCCTAAAATTTTTGAATCCCATGTGTGCCAAGACCTGCTCAAGGGGAAAGGGGAACCATAAAACAAATAAACTTTTGTATAAAACATCTATCATGTGCACATATACAATCCCTCCCGTCACTGTCTAAGAACCACCCCATACCCAGTAGTCTTGACCGACGAATCTCCTGCAGAAGGGAAACAAAAAAAACAGACAACATCCTAACATCATGTGAAATTTTGGAATGAATGGGTCCATCAGCCGAGGGACCCATTTGCTCCAACTAGTGTGGTGTAAAAGTGTGTAGAAAAACAAACATTGCACAACACTGCCACCTGGTGACAGCGCTGCGGTAATGACACTTGGTGCTCCTTCATTCTTCATGCGTCCCTACTCTAATTCTACCCCAAAGTCTGTCCTTGATTCATAGGAAAAGAGAGTGGGAAGAAAAAAAAAAAACAAATAAAAAAACAGGGTATTGTTCAGACGTTCTAGCAAAGGCTCTTCCAGGAAAATTTGTGACTGAAAACATACTCATGAGTCTCTCCTCACAAGTAAAACCTCGGATCAGGTAAGAACAACGGCTTCAGATGCTTATCAAACACTTCGACTGAATATTCAACATTCTCTCCCTCCTTTCTGCAGATAAGCACTTTATCAGCATGAATATGGCGCCCCAACTTCCAATCCGCTCTGCAGTCCTTGAATTTCTTGGACACAGGCGGCGAACAGGACAAGTATCGCCGGGCCTGAGGCACTTTGAGCTTCTCCCAGACAAATTCGTCGTACCATCTCTGTCGCAGGACCTTAACCTCATAAAGTAAGTCCCGAGGCAAGTAGCGGTACTCCCATCCGTACTCACGGGCGACTCTCTGGGAGAAAAGTCGTTGCAATCTAGCCAAAGGAGGCATGACATCCCGCTCACCTTCTCCCGGCTGCACGATGGCCTCCGGGTGCCGAGGTACCTTCACTACCTCGGGTGGCTTTGCCTTTGGCGCACGCAATGACGCGCGCTGCATCCCCACAACCAAAGCAGGTGATGTTGTGGAATGTGGAAAGTCAGTCAGAGGACTAGACTCCCTCCTGAGCTCCGGGGCCTGCGCCCGGGGCGTGCTGTCTTCTATAGACATAGGGGAATCCTGTGGTTTGCATAGCACAGGTAGTGGGCGTTTGTCCCAGCCCTTCCGGTGAAACAGTTCATCTATTTCCCCGTCATCCCCACAGTCCGACAGCGATTCCAGGTCGGAGGTGTCATACATCTCGGCGGGAAGGTAGTCTTTAGTAGACGGAGAACTACCCTCCCTTGCGGGCTCCACCTCCAGTGGACCCCCGACACCTCCAACCACCACCACAGTCCCAGCCCCTGGCTCACCTGGACCTTTTTCAGCACTGGGATGTCCAGGACTCTTCCAACCGGATCCATCCAGGTCCGGCAAGCGGCGGGGTGAAGCTCGACCACGACCATAGGAGGCCTGCACCAGGCCTATCTTCCTCTTCGGAGGTGGCAGCAGGGAATCTGTGGTGACCGAAGCAGCGTCCTCGGATTTTTCTCTCTCAGTCTCTGGTTGGGCAGTCCCGTCGCCCTGGTCAGCGCGTACGGGGACCTCCGCAAAGGCCTGGATCTCCCCTTCCGGAGTGGCGGTACCTGTGAGGCAATTGAGGCGAAGGGCCCGGGGCCTTACTGTGGATGGTTCGACCTCAAACAGAAATTCTTTACACGCTTCACAACGCCCAAATGGCTTTAGTTGGACCACCAGTCCCGAGCATCCGGGACAGATCACACCGAGGGCCTCCGTGTCTCTGCATGAGTACAAAGCCAACTGTCCTCGGGGCCTGAGTCTTATCCCCGTGTCTGTAAGGGGAGCAGCAAAAGCAGTCATCTTCGTGGGGTATGATACCGGCATCCACGGGGAGCTTGAGGCCATCCCGACCACCTACTGCTCCATCACGCGCTGACCACGCGCCGGAGTCTCCACGTGCATCTCCACACATGGCCAGACTCCTCCCACGACTTGCACGTTTTCGCGGGCTTCCCACAGTCCCCGCCCACGAATTGCGCAGTCATGGGGTGCCTCATGGCGCAGTGCAGCAAACACCTCCACATGTAGTACGTCACACGGCTGGGCTTTTCCCTCTTCCCGCTCTTTCTGCATGGGCCTTTCCCATCTTGGGGTCATTTCCACAACTTCGAGCACAGGGACGCACTTTGGCCAATCACATGGCCGACCTGCTCGGACCTCCTCCGGGCAGCAAAGTCCAGACACAGCCATTTCAAATTTCAAAGTCAACACACATTTTATCCCAGACTCACGAGCCCCCACGTGTAGCGGCCTCACCCCATCTCCTTTTTCTAGGGGTATGTCACGTGACAGGGTGAGATGCGCTACGGCCCATGTCCTCCCCATAGCTGTGGGTGAGGTGAAGGCCAGTACCAGTACATTCCTCGGGCCAATGTGTGTTAGTTATGAAGTTCAGTCCTGCTATGCTGAAACCTCCCTTGCTCCCATTTACCAGAGTCCATACACCGATGCAGGGTCCAACACTTGTTTATTATACTTCCACAACAAACAGTTCTTTCACAGCCGAGTAGTTGCGACCCATAACATAACGCAAACGGTGGGATGAGCAGGCCGAGGCACTATCCTGATTTCAATCTAAACCTCTGTGGTTTCACCAGGGGTTATAGCAGCTTTGCTTAGCACAGAACATAGAACTTGTGAGTCTCTACCAGCAACTCCATAGAACACAGATGGGAGTACTTTCGCTGCGTTGCGGCCCCTATCAGGGGAAGATGTCCCTCTAAGGGAGTTACCAGAGGCCCATCCGTCACCGGGTTGATGCTGCTCCGGACTCTCCGGACGGGTAACCTCCCCGGCCTCCTCACCTCAGATGCGGGTCCCCTCGCAAGGCGGCACCCTCGGATCACTTCGCCCTCGCGGGACCCAGTCGAAGTTACTGAGCCCCAGGCCTACGATATAGTACCTCACCCCAGGCTGAAGGTGCCTGGGATGGGCCCCAACTTCATTCCGGCCAGGCCTAGTTCGCCTGGGCCGGAACCTTTAATCGCCCGCACCCAGGCCTAAGGTGCCTGGGTGCGTGAAGAGAAAATCCTCGAAGACCTCGTGGTGAGGGCGTCTCCCCCTTTTATCTCCTCCCTTCAACACCACGGCGGGTTCCCCGCCCCAGCCGTACCATCTCCGGAAAGGGAAAAAAAGGGTAGCACTGCGGCAGTGATTCTACCTTGAGCCTGTAGGTACCCCGCCACCCACAGGCCAAGGAGAATAATACACCACCCAATCCTCCACGAATTACAAAAAGGGGTCCAGAACCTTCACAATTACACACCTGGGTCACACTACCCCCAGGTGTACCCCAACTAAATTTAAAGACCCCGCTACATTTATAGTGCAAAAAATAAAAACCGCAGAGGTGATCAAATGCCACCAAAAGAAATCTCTATTTGTGGGGAAAAAAGGACATCAATTTTATTTGGGTACAACGTCGCACGACCGCGCAATTGTCAGTTAAAATATTGCAGTGCCGTATCGCAAAAAATGGCCTGGTCATGAATGGTGGGGGGGGGGGTAAATCCTTCCGGGCCTGAAGTGGTTAAAGCGAACCTTTAGTAATTTTCTCATCTTTCCATCTATTAAATCTAGGCAACCCTAGGTGTCCCCCACCCCACCCCCTACCCTCATAATACAGAGATCAGTGTCACTGCCTTCTTCATAATACAGAGACCATTTTCACCCCCCTTCTTCATAGTACAGGGGTCAGTGCCCCCCCCTTTTGTAATACAGGGGTAAGTGTCACCCCCACCATAATACCAGGGCTCCCCATAGAGACCCCCATTAGATGAGTTGGACTCGAGGTATGTGTGTCCGGGTTTCAGGTGGACTGAAACTAGGGTCGCCACTTTTTATTCAAGCCAAGCTCGAACACTTTAGCGATTCACAGGAAAAAAATAAATTTTTTAGTATACACTAGAGTATTGTAACAGTCCTGGGACAACTTTGGGCACTCCAAAGTGTGACAGCAGGAAGGTAAAGTCACCTGGTTGCATCCAGGGGGGTAGATATATTTCGCCCAGATTCAGGCTTTACGCCGACTTATACAACTAGGTGGAGAGTTGTATAAGGCTAGTGGGCTCATGGATGACTCATACCTCTAGGGAGAGTGTGGGGCGTCGTACAGACAGGGAGTTGATGAGGCCAGCTGAAGCTTGTCAGCTCATTTAGGCCTCTATAAGAACTCCCAGCTTCATTAGATGTTAGCTCATGCCTGGAACCAGACCTGTGTGGACTGTCTAGGGAGAGTGAACCCCTGTGCGGTGAGAAAAAGCCTGTGTGGCTATTTGCTTGGACATTTAAAACCAGGGACTTAGGGACTAGGACAGCACTAGGCTGATCCCAGTTGTTAGTTAGGAAACCTGTATGTTTAGTCAGAGGTCAAGTTGACCAGGATTTATTTTATTTATGTTTCTTTTGCTTTGCTGTGTTTTGTCACTGTAAATAGAAAATAAACCGCACCTTTTTGATTTTGAAAACCACAACCTCCGTTTGCTGGGCCTGTTTTTGTCTGGGGAGCCCATCCCGGGGGTCACACACACCCGCTGCCGAGCTAACCCCCTCACAGTTGGTGGAGAACCAGTGGCAGTTTTTTTTTAAGCCAGCATGGAGGAGATACTGAAACAGCTGGCTCTAGCAAATGCCAATCAACAGCAGACAAATGCAGGTTTGCAAAGGAGCCTTGCAGCCCAGCAGCAAGCTCATCAACAGAGCCTTGCAGCCCAGCAGCAAGCTCACCAACAGAGTCTGGAAGCTCAGCAACAAGCCCAGCAGCAATCTGAGGCCCGCTTCATAGACCTGTTACAGAAGCAAGAGCAGAGACTACAACAAATGGAAGCAGTAATGCAGCAACGTCCGCAGACCAGTGAGGAAAGCCGTCCCACTAATACCGCGTCTTAGTTAGTCACACACATACGTCCGTGGAAGTCGAGCAGTGGAGGGTGACGTCAGCACAAAGCTCGTATCCTGCCCTACGCGTTTCGTGAAAATTCACGTCGTCTCGGGGCACGGGCGATGGGCTGCGTCACCCCCTCTTTATAGGGAACACAAGAACTCAAGGGTCCGGCCCGAGGGAGGGCGCGCGCGCGCGCACCTCGCCCCGCGAGGTAACCACGCCACGCTATCGCATCCGCCAAACAGCAAAAACAGCGGATGCGCGCGCATCTCTCCCCACGAGGAAACCAAGCCTCGTTTGCAAATACATACCGTGCGCGTCATCACGCCAAGCGGGATGACGAAAACATGGTGGGGAGTATGCCGCACATACGCGTGTCCATGGCAACAATGGCCACGACCGCAATACGCGCGCCACCCAAGGGGGAGGAGCCTCCAGGTGTGTCACAGGAGACAGTAAGACCCACAACCTCCGCCGCAACCATAATGTGCGGTGAACATAATGGGACCTTAAACTGCTCCAAATTTAACAACCTAACTATAGAGGACATATACATACATGAATAAAATATAAAACATAAATGTCATAACAATATCTAAAACCATACATGTTTAAAAATACGTAGATAAATTGCCTCATAATAGTTAATAGTCCTTAAATGATAATAAAATCACCAAGGTTACAACAGTTACCATCTAATCTCGTCCCTCTTACAACCCCGCTTAACATGGTCAAATGTCCATTACAAAACGGGAAAAAGAGACGGAAATAAACGGTTAAATTTAAACGGAATAAGGAAAAGAGGAAGAAAAAAGTGTGCATACAGCACAATCTGCATCTCCCAAAAACTATAATTCAATATAATTCAATAGTCCACCCCAAACAGCCATTATAAAAACACAATTAACTGATTGGCTAGATTGATTCAAGAATTGTTAATAAAAGCGTTGACATCGGTGTCCACGTTGAGTCCATGCGGAACATAAGTTCTCAACCTGTATACCCATGCCATTTCCTGCTTGGAGATTTCTCTCACAAGCGAGCTGCCTCTCCAGTGGGGTCTATATTTGTCAATAGCGATGAATAGTGTACCAGACGGGTCTCTCTTGTGAACTTGATCGTAGTGCCTGGATACAGAGTGTTTATCGAAACCTTTGCGTATGTTCGCTATATGTTCGTTAAGTCTCACCCTTACTGCCCTTTTGGTCCTCCCCACGTATTGGAGACCGCAAGGGCATTGTATGAGGTAAATAACCCCCAAAGATGAACAAGTAATAAAGGGTTCGATTTCATAGGAACGGCCCGTGCTCGTTGAAGAAAAATGGCTAATCTTCCTATCCCTGCAGCTATTCAGGCTGCACACTTGGCATTTTTTGCATCTATAGTATCCTGTCAAGTTCTCTAGAAATGTTCTATTGGCCCGTGGGGGGTCCTGGACACTTGGGGCCACCCTACTGGACAGTGTAGACGCCCCCCTAAATACAATAGCTGGTCTCTCTGGAAGGGACGGTGCCAACACTAAATCACTGGTTAACACATGCCAGTGCTTACGTATCAGACTTTTAATGGTCTGATGCTGTACGGAGTAGGTGGTAATAAATGGAAGAGAAAACTTACCATCCCTAACCACCCTCTCCCTGTCAGCCAACAATGATTCTCGATCGATCTCACTGACAGATTGTATCAATTGAGACAGATCACTCTGTTGATAACCTTTATCAACAAATCTCTTAGAGAGGATCTCGGCCTGGCATTTGAAAGCCTCTAAGTCTGTACAGTTACGTCTCAATCTGGTGAATTGTCCCTGGGGGACGGCCTTCAACCAAGGGGCATAATGACAACTGTCAAGCGGAATATATGAGTTCCTGTCAGTTGGTTTGAAATAAGTGGTCGTAACAAATTTGCCATCAACCACTGAAATTTTCAAATCCAGATAGTGTACTGACTCCTGACTGGCCTCAAAAGAGAATCTGATACCTCTGTTGTTATCGTTTAGGGACAACATATAATCCCGCAAAGCAGATTCGCTGCCATCCCATAGGAGGAGGACGTCGTCGATGTACCTAACCCAGAGAACAACCTCTGGTCTCCGGCAAACATCGACGACATCCTCCTCCCACTTGGCCATGAACAGGTTGGCCAGGCTAGGGGCGTACTTCGCCCCCATCGCCACACCTCGATCTTGGCGGAAGAATTGATTATCACACCAAAAATAATTGTGACCAGCTGCATATTTCAGTAGGGTCATAATAAAATTAATTTGCCGCAGTGGTAGATCTGATCCTCTCACTAAATACATCTCAACAGCCTCAAAGCCACGCTCATGGGGGATGATGGTATAGAGCGAGGTCACGTCTGCCGTGACCATCCATATACCATTTGTGGGAGTGAGATCTCTGAGTAAATTGATAACGTGTTTAGTGTCCCTTACATAGGAAGGGATCTGCTGAACCAAAGGCTGCAGGAAAAAATCAATATACTTCCCGACCCGGGACGTGATAGAGTCTATCCCACTTACAATGGGTCGTCCCGGGGGGGAAGTAAGGCTTTTGTGGATCTTCGGGAGGTAATATATAACGGGAGTCCGAGGGGCACAGGGTATCAAAAACAATCTCTCCCTGTCACTGAGGATGCCCTCCCGGTGTCCCTCATCCACAATAATCTCAAGGTCTCTTTTGTATTTGACAACGGGGTCCCTATTCAGAGGGGTATAGGTTTCGGTGTCATCGACGATCCTGTGTAACTCTTTCAAGTAGTCACACCTATCGAGAATGACTATCCCTCCCCCTTTGTCTGCAGGTCTGATGACCAGGGACTTGTTGGAACAAAGGGACTCAAGCCCATTCTCCAGATTCCTTTGCATCTTGACCTTTTTTACCTTGATCTTTTCAAGATCTTTGAGTACCACATCCCTAAAAACTTTAATACTCGGGGCCAATGAACCAGGGGGATTAAACAGTGAAGCATTGGCCAACCCAGTATGTTTGTACTCAGGTAAGGGACTCACTCTATCCATTGTAGGATTAGACAGAAAATGCCTCTTGATATTGAGCTTTCTTGCAAACTTGTGGACGTCCATAAAAGTTTGAAATTTGCTCAAGCTCCTAGGCGGAGCAAATTTCAGACCCTTATCCAACAAGCGCTGCTCAGTCTCTGACAAGGCCTGTTGGCTCAAATTGAAAATACCCATACCTAGATTCTTTTTCTTTTTGAGCAACTGGGCCCTCCTCCCCCCTCTGACCCCCTAGCCTGGCCAACCTGTTCATGGCCAAGTGGGAGGAGGATGTCGTCGAAGTTTGCCGGAGACCAGAGGTTGTTCTCTGGGTTAGGTACATCGACGACGTCCTCCTCCTATGGGATGGCAGCGAATCTGCTTTGCGGGATTATATGTTGTCCCTAAACGATAACAACAGAGGTATCAGATTCTCTTTTGAGGCCAGTCAGGAGTCAGTACACTATCTGGATTTGAAAATTTCAGTGGTTGATGGCAAATTTGTTACGACCACTTATTTCAAACCAACTGACAGGAACTCATATATTCCGCTTGACAGTTGTCATTATGCCCCTTGGTTGAAGGCCGTCCCCCAGGGACAATTCACCAGATTGAGACGTAACTGTACAGACTTAGAGGCTTTCAAATGCCAGGCCGAGATCCTCTCTAAGAGATTTGTTGATAAAGGTTATCAACAGAGTGATCTGTCTCAATTGATACAATCTGTCAGTGAGATCGATCGAGAATCATTGTTGGCTGACAGGGAGAGGGTGGTTAGGGATGGTAAGTTTTCTCTTCCATTTATTACCACCTACTCCGTACAGCATCAGACCATTAAAAGTCTGATACGTAAGCACTGGCATGTGTTAACCAGTGATTTAGTGTTGGCACCGTCCCTTCCAGAGAGACCAGCTATTGTATTTAGGGGGGCGTCTACACTGTCCAGTAGGGTGGCCCCAAGTGTCCAGGACCCCCCACGGGCCAATAGAACATTTCTAGAGAACTTGACAGGATACTATAGATGCAAAAAATGCCAAGTGTGCAGCCTGAATAGCTGCAGGGATAGGAAGATTAGCCATTTTTCTTCAACGAGCACGGGCCGTTCCTATGAAATCGAACCCTTTATTACTTGTTCATCTTTGGGGGTTATTTACCTCATACAATGCCCTTGCGGTCTCCAATACGTGGGGAGGACCAAAAGGGCAGTAAGGGTGAGACTTAACGAACATATAGCGAACATACGCAAAGGTTTCGATAAACACTCTGTATCCAGGCACTACGATCAAGTTCACAAGAGAGACCCGTCTGGTACACTATTCATCGCTATTGACAAATATAGACCCCACTGGAGAGGCAGCTCGCTTGTGAGAGAAATCTCCAAGCAGGAAATGGCATGGGTATACAGGTTGAGAACTTATGTTCCGCATGGACTCAACGTGGACACCGATGTCAACGCTTTTATTAACAATTCTTGAATCAATCTAGCCAATCAGTTAATTGTGTTTTTATAATGGCTGTTTGGGGTGGACTATTGAATTATATTGAATTATAGTTTTTGGGAGATGCAGATTGTGCTGTATGCACACTTTTTTCTTCCTCTTTTCCTTATTCCGTTTAAATTTAACCGTTTATTTCCGTCTCTTTTTCCCGTTTTGTAATGGACATTTGACCATGTTAAGCGGGGTTGTAAGAGGGACGAGATTAGATGGTAACTGTTGTAACCTTGGTGATTTTATTATCATTTAAGGACTATTAACTATTATGAGGCAATTTATCTACGTATTTTTAAACATGTATGGTTTTAGATATTGTTATGACATTTATGTTTTATATTTTATTCATGTATGTATATGTCCTCTATAGTTAGGTTGTTAAATTTGGAGCAGTTTAAGGTCCCATTATGTTCACCGCACATTATGGTTGCGGCGGAGGTTGTGGGTCTTACTGTCTCCTGTGACACACCTGGAGGCTCCTCCCCCTTGGGTGGCGCGCGTATTGCGGTCGTGGCCATTGTTGCCATGGACACGCGTATGTGCGGCATACTCCCCACCATGTTTTCGTCATCCCGCTTGGCGTGATGACGCGCACGGTATGTATTTGCAAACGAGGCTTGGTTTCCTCGTGGGGAGAGATGCGCGCGCATCCGCTGTTTTTGCTGTTTGGCGGATGCGATAGCGTGGCGTGGTTACCTCGCGGCGCGAGGTGCGCGCGCGCGCGCCCTCCCTCGGGCCGGACCCTTGAGTTCTTGTGTTCCCTATAAAGAGGGGGTGACGCAGCCCATCGCCCGTGCCCCGAGACGACGTGAATTTTCACGAAACGCGTAGGGCAGGATACGAGCTTTGTGCTGACGTCACCCTCCACTGCTCGACTTCCACGGACGTATGTGTGTGACTAGCGCCTTTGACCGGTCGGCGCTGTCACACTTCTAAGGCTGTTTTTAAACTGCATTTTTGTAAGTATGTTTTCTTCTTTTAAATAAACATCCACCAAGGATTTTACACTATGTAGTGTCCTCCCTTCCTTTCATGTTCCGCATCGAGTACTGCATGATGGTATATGAGCCTTTTGGCTACCAAATTAATTGAGGCTCAACATATACTGAAGCTTGGAGTCCTATTGATTACCATTTGAGGCTGTTTGGGGTCCTCCGTCATAGGGGACCATCGCTTTTTGGTAAGCAGGAATTTTTACTGGTGGTGGTGAAAGTCACGAATACAAGAAGATTTGGAATCGTTTTTGTTTTGTTTTCTTTCTTTTTTCCTTTTTTCTTTTTTATCTAGTATGGACACTTGATCACGGGTGTGTTTTTTTGTATGGACTTTAGACTTGATCATTTAAGGGTCCTATACAAGCATGTAATAATATTATTAATTAAGTTTGTATTATTATTAATTTATATGCTTTGTTTACATTGTTTAGTTATTGTTCTTCACTGAGCACTCACATAATTTATCACTGTGGTGATTTGGAAACAATTTTTTCAATTACTCAGTGGTGGGCTTATGTTTATATTCATAAGTTAGCGCGACTATATATTTTTTCTTAGAGTAAGGGAGGGTTATAACTCTTGTAAGGTTTATGTTTGCCATCTTTTTGGGTAGAGTTGGTTTGAAAATATAAATGATCCTCAAACGGCCCTTATAATTAGGAAACTTCCCCTCCCTTCTGTACAATGACACGCATCTCTTCAACCTATAATCTATACTGACAGCTCCTTAATTTATATCTTATTTCAGCCGTTCTCTGAATAACTTACAGCACACACGGCTTTACTCTGAGAAATCAAATTAATCAGATAATTAATTGCCCACAAGCAGGGTGGAGTCATTTACTTTCAACATTTATTTGTATCTCTACAATTACAAGCAGGGAGAACAATAAAGACAATGGGAAGCTAAGGTAAGTTACATCCTCCAGGCAAAGAGAATTCACTTAGGCCCCTTTCACACTGAGGCGCTTTGCAGGCGATATTGCGCTAAAAATAGCGCCTGCAATGCGCCCCAAAAAAGCCGCTCAATTGTATCCAGTGTGAAAGCCCGAGGGCTTTCACACTGTAGCGTTGCGCTGGCAGGAGGGTCAAAAAACTCCTGCAAGCTGCATCTTTGAAGCGCGATAGGTGCGGTAAAAATACCGCTCCTATAGCGCCCCTGCCCATTGAAATCAATGGGGTAGCGCCTCCAAAACGCCCGCAAAACACGGCAAAGAGGCGTTATTGCGGGCGTTTTTAACCCATTTTCGGCCGCTAGTGGGGGTTAAAATCCCCCCGCTAGCGCCCGCAAATCGCGGCAAAAAATACGGTATAGCGGTGCTAAAAATAGCGCCGCTATACCACCAGCGCATCCAGCGCTTCGGTGTGAAAGTAGCCTAACTGTACATACTTCACCAACGAATTTCGGATTGTATGACTGCTCGTTCTGCAGACATTAAAGCGGAGGTCCACCCTATTTTAAAAACATATGCTCAATCACATTGCAGCAATGTCTTCAATTATAAATGGCAGTGTACCTGGCTTTTCCTGATGTTCTTCTCTGTTTCCTGTCTGTTGCCACTGCGGATATGGGCGGGAATTGTGCGGGTATTCCGTCATTTCCTTTCCGCCACACTGACTCCTGGGAGCTCGTGTTATTGTTCCCAGGAGTCATTGCGGAGGCCTGCCGCGAGATATCGCGGGATTTAGAAAGCAGAAGTGACGCGATTACGACGCTCTCTCGCTGTACTGGCCTGTGCTTTCTCTGCCTTTTGTTGTGTATATTTCTTTTTGACATGGCAACCATGAACTGTACGGGGCTCCACATAGTTACTAGTGAGCATGTGCGGGAACGAGCAAGGGATGCTGGTAGATCAGCAATCTCTGGAATCAGGAAGTAAATGCTTGTGGGCTTCAAATGCAGTGGCGGCTGGTGCTCCAAATTTTTGGGGGGGTGCAAACAAACTGGAAAAAAAAAAAATCATCAATTGCCACCACTGTACCCATTAAACGCAGCCACTGTGCCCAAACGCCACAAGTTTGCCCCCTCAAATGCAGCCAGTTTGTCCCCAAATGCAGCCAGTTTGTCCCCAAATGCAGCCAGTTTGATCCCCATCTGCAGCCAGTTTGTCCTCAAATACAGCCAGTTTGTCTCCAAACACAGCCAGTTTGTCCCCAAATGCAGCCAGTTTCCCCCCAAATACAGCCAGTTTGTCCCCAAATGCAGCCAGTTTGATCCCCAACTGCAGCCAGTTTCCTCCCAAATGCAGCCAGTTTGTCCCCACATGCTGCCAGTTTGTCCCCACATGCTGCCAGTTTGTCCCCACATGTTGCCAGTTTCCCCCCAAATGCAGCCAGTTTCCCTCCAAATGCAGCCAGTTTGTCCCCACATGCTGCCAGTTTGTCCCCACATGTTGCCAGTTTCCCCCCAAATGCAGCCAGTTTCCCTCCAAATGCAGCCAGTTTCCCCCCAAATGCAGCCAGTTTCCCCATCAAATGCAGCCAGTTTGTCCCCAAATACAGCCAGTTTGTCCCCTGCCCGGCACTTACCTTCCTCAGGTCAGCGCTGTCCTTCTTCCGTCCTCGATGTCTTCTCCCGTCCTCAATGTCGCTTCAGTCAATCAGGTTACCGGTAACCAGACCCGGTGAACCTGATTGGCTGAGACGCCTGTCAGTGTTAACCAAGGAATGCACAGCCTGTGCGTCCCCTGGTTAACTATTTGGAAGCTGATTACAGCCCACAGACTGTAATCGGGAAAAGCCTATCAGAGCCGCTGGCTCTGATAGGCACTTCCAAAAACCAACCAACCAGCCGCTGTTATTCAGATGGCAGGCGGTCGCCAGGGGGCCGGCCATCTGAATAGTGGGTGGCAGCAGTGACAATACATAGGTTCATGCAATGCATGAACCTATGTATTGTTGTTGTGAGTGACGGGCGCAGGAGAGAGAGGGGCGGCGCTCCTGCGCTCCTGCGCCCACTATGGACGCACCGCCACTGTTCAAATGCCCACAAGCAAGATGAGAACGGCCGTCCTGATTTGATCTAACTTCATCTTTTCAATGAAAACAGACATCGGGCAAGCTAATTATCCTAAACAGTGAGTTTGAAAGTGTCAATGTGTGATTGCGTTACTGTTGGCAAAAAAAACGTGAGTGGACCTCCACTTTGAGCTCCGGTTCACACCTGGCGTTTCTGGGTTTGATTGACAGCAGCGGGAGCCAATGGCTGTGCTTCTATTAATCTATCCAATGAGGACCCGAGACAGTGGCTGGAGCTGGTGTGCTCGTCCCCGTCGCTGGTTCAGGTAAGTAATAGGGGGGCTCTGGGGGGGGGGGTGCTGCAGCCCAGAAAAAACTTCACCTTAATGCATAGAATGCATTAAAGTGATTGTAAAGTGTTGTTTGTTATTTTTTTGTTTTTTTTTAAAATAACAAACATGTCATACTTACCTCCACTGTGCAGCTCGTTTTGCACAGAGTGGCCCCGATCCTCCTCTTCTGGGGTCCGCCGGCTGCTCTCGCGGCTCCTCCCCGCATCAGATAACCCCCCTAGGAGAAGCGCTCTCCCGGGAGGGGTTACCTTGCAGGCGTGCTCCCGAGTCCAGCATTTTAAGTCCATAGACACGAATGCCGGACTCGGCCCCCCGCCCCCCCCCCCCGGTGCCCGTGTCATTGGATTTGATTGACAGCAGCGGGAGCCAATGGCTGTGCTGCTATCAATCTATCCAATAAAGAGCCGAGAACCCCGTGGAGAGAAGGATGGCGCGTTACCGCCCAGTGAATTCCAGGGCTCAGGTAAGTAAAAAGGGGGGGCTGGGGGGCCGGTAACTGGCAGAAGTTTTTTCACCTAAATGCATAAGATGCATTAAGGTGAATAAACACAAACCTTTACAACCCCTTTAAGGTGAAAAACCACGGGACTTTACAACTCCTTTAATTGTTAATGAGCACTTTGAGCAGGTAGCAGGCACAGATTTTTTTTGGAGCGCAGCGTGGTGTGTTTTTTCCCTCGGTCCTCTGATTGTCCTATGAGGCTGCATGACCCCTGACCCTCTGTCTGGACAGTGCTGATTGGCCCTGTGCTGATCACATGCACCCCCCCTCCAAAAAAGAAGAAAAACTCTCTAGCAATACACACCAAACTGAGCATGTGCAGTGTGCCCCCAAGGCTTTGTACTTTCAGCAGATATATTGGGGACAGTGGAAGAAGGGGAGGATCAGAGAAGACAGGATCAAACAGCCTTTTTACGCAATGCAGAGGATTAACCCCTTAGGTTCCACAGTGAGTATAACAAGCATGCTTTACTGCATATACCGACTGATTTTACTATTGTGGGTTTAGTAATGCCGCGTACACACGATCGGAATTTCCGACAACAAATGTTCGATGTGAGCTTTTGGTCGGATATTCCGACCGTGTGTAGGCTCCATCGGACATTTGCTGTCGGAATTTCCGACAACAAATATTTGAGAGCCGGTTCTCAATTTTTCCGACAACAAAAGTTCTTGTTGGAAATTCCGAAAGCGTGTATCCAATTCCGATGCACAAAAATCCTATGCATGCTCGGAATCAATTTGACGCATGCTCGGAAGCATTGTACTCAGGGCCGTCGGAACAGGACAGGCAAAACAAGCAATTGCTTGGGGCCCCGAGCTGGCCTAGGGCCCCAGCCTGCTGCCTGTCACTGTCCTCGATTTTTGCCTGGAGCCGATCCGCGGATTGCAGCCTTAGGAAAGGCCGCGGCTTCGGCCTAGCTCCGGAGCGGCGGCCATCTTGGTACACCCGGCGGTGACAGGCCGCCGCTATTGCTTATGGGAGTTGTAGTCCACAACGGCGGCTACGTGCTGATGCTCCCTGCTCCTGGGGGGAGGAGTCAGTGTCAGTCAAAGTCACTCAGGAGGGCAGCGCAGGCGTGCTACAACTCCCATTGCGGTCGGATCATATTTTGCCCGCCAGACAGTGCCTCTGGAAAAGGTAAGTCAGTGAATGACTTTTTAATGGAGTGATAAAGTCTCTAATATAAGGTGACCAGATTTTTAAAATGAAATCCGGGGACATTTTTTTTTCAGTGACTCTCTGTCCGTCGCCGCCACCGCCCACCTCACAGCCTGTTAAAGGGGTTGTAAAACCTTGTTTTTTCACCTTAATGCATCCTATAACATGGGCACCGGGGGGCGGGGCCGAGTCATACATTCGGCGGCTATGGATGCCTAATTAATGACTCGCGAGCACACCCACAAGGAACCCCCCCTTGGAGAGCGTTTCCCCCTGGGGGGTTATCTAATGCGGGGAGGAGCCGCGAGAGCCGCCGAGGGACCCCAGAAGTCGGTGTTCGGGGCCACTCTGCAAAACGAGCTGCACAGTGGAGGTAAGTATGATATGTTTGTTATTTAAAAAAAACGATCCTTTACAATCACTTTAAGTCTTACTCTCTGGGCCCTGGCTACTACTGGGTGGGGAGCGGAGGAAGATCACTCCGCCAGAGAAGGGAGATAGGCAGGCGGCTGGCCAGGACTTGAGCCAAGGCAGAGCTGAATGGGCACCCGAAACTGAAGAAATATTCCCTCGGCTCCGACCAGCACATGATCATCAGAAAGGGGCACAGATAATGGAAAAAATACACCCCCTAAGCTAGTAGGAGTGGCGGAGCGGGGGTGTGTAAGTCAGATTTTTTTTTTTTATTCTGCACTGACCGTCTTTGAAATTGCCCCAGCCCCTGTTCAAATCCAATCCGGGGACAAAACTGGGGACAGACTTGGTCCGGGGACAGTGTCCTCAATCCGGGGACTGTCCCCTGAAACTGGGGATGTCTGGTCACCCTACTCTAATAGTTCCACAAATAAAAAAGTAAATACGTTTTCTTGAAAAGTAGTAAAGAATCTGTCTTTCTTTGGCTCCACAAGCATGTACTTGTACGTGATTTCTGTTCTTCTGTCCAGTAATCCAGCCAGATCAGGATCCCTGAATATTAGTGCGCGGCTGCAAACAACTTCCTGGTCACAGCAGCCTGCTTCTCCATCCCAATCACCACTATTGGAGAAATGTCCAGTATCAGGGTTTTTTTTTATTTTTTATTTACTAAATAGTGGTGATTGGGATGGAGAAGCAGGCTGCTGTGACCAGGAAGTTGTTTACAGGAGAAAAGCGCACGAATATTCAGGGATCCTAATCCTGGCCTGGATTACTGGACAGAACAGAAATCATGTACAAGTACATGCTTGTGGAGCCATAGAAAGACTGACAGATTCTTTACTACTTTTCAAGAAAACGTATTTACTATTTTATTTGTGGAACTATTAGAGACTTTATCGCTCCATAATTATTTTTGAATATTTTTATTATTTTAACAGTGGACATTACAGGGGGAGATGTGGACATTACAGGGGGAGATGTGGACAGTACAGGGGGGAGATCTGGATTTTACAGTGGGGGAGATGTGGACATTACAGGGGGAGATGATGTGGACATTACAGGGGGAGATGATGTGGACATTACAGGGGGAGATGATGTGGACATTACAGTGGGGGAGATGATGTGGATATTACAGTGCGGAGTCCCCCTGTCCATCCCACTGTCCATAAACAGTCCTAAGCAGCATCTTAAAGTGGAGCTCCACCCTAAATAGCAACTTTTGCTATTTGGAACCCTCCCCCCCTCCGGTGTCACAATTGACACCTTTCAGGGGGGAGGGGGGTGAAGATGCCTGTCTAAGACAGGTATTTTCACCCACATCCGGGAGTCCTCTCTCCGGGAATCTGCGGGAGTTACGTCACTTCCCGCAGACTTCCCTTGGTGTTCTGGGAGACACTCGGCTCCCAGAACACAGGAGCACCAATCAGAACGGCGCAGCGCGACTCGCGCATGCGCCGTAGGGAACCGGGCATGAAGCCGCAGGGCTTCACTTCCTGGTTCCCTCAGCGAGGATGGCGGAGGGAGCAGCAGAGCGACGAGCGATCGCTCGTCCTCTGCTGCGGACGTCGCTGGACTCCAGGACAGGTAAGTGTCCAAATATTAAAAGCCAGCAGCTGCTGTAGCTGTAGCTGCTGGCTTTTAATATTTTTTTTTCCGGCGGAGCTCCGCTTTAATGTTAATGTGAGTGTGTATGTGTTTTAAGTATGTTGGATTATATGCAACAGCAGTATTTGCACTGTAAACCTTTTTTATTTATATAAAGTGTGGGTGAGCTTAAACTGTATCGCTATGCTGTGGTTCCTGTAGGCTTTGCGTGAGTGCGCGGGGGGGGGGGGGGTTGGGGGGCCTCCATGTCCATTTTGCTTGGGGCCCCCAAATTCCTTCAAACGGCCCTGATTGTACTTCATTTTCTCGGCTCGTCGTAGTGTTGTACGTCTCCGCGTTCTCGATGTTCGGAATTTCCGAGCAACATTTGTGCGACCGTGTGTGTGCAAGACAAGTTTGAGCGAAAACCCTTCGGGAAAAAAAACACGGTTTTGTTGTCGGAAATTCTAATCGTGTGTACTCGGCATAACTCTTAAGCCCTGTCTTTGCATGGAGGAAACAGGGAGGGTCTAGCTAAGACTTAAAGTGATTGTAAAGTCTCATATTTTTTTTTTTTTTTCAATTTAAGTAGCAAACACGTGATGTTAGATTTTGACACTATGTACAAAGATTCTGTGCTGAGAGAAACCGTTACAATACAATCTTGCTTTATTTTATACAGTATATCGATGACATATGCAGTTATGGGTTGTAAAGATTTTGACACTATGTACAAACAGATACTGTACAATACACGCAATATTTATATTCTCTATTAAATAAAAAGATTACAATTTGTACATTTACTTTAACATAAATTTAGAGCAAATTCTGCATTTTTATATAGTTATTGTTTTTTTTTTTGTTGATTTTTAAGTATTGAGATTTGTAGGTTGGCCACTAGAGAGCGCAATTATTCAGGCTGCAATCACACCTTTCATCCTAAAGAGCACCTGTCAAAAATGTTTTCCAAACAAACGTACCTGCAAAATAGGAGAGGGAATACCTACCTTACCTGCAGGCCAGGGCCGCCATCAGGAATTTTGGGACCCCTTACACAGCTTCAGGCATGGGCCCCCTGGAGCAGAGGAGGGTGCTGCCGCGAATTGAGAAGCGGGGGGGGGTGCCACAAATTGAGAAGCGGAGGGGTGCTGCCGCCGCAAATTGTTGAGGTCAGGTGGGCTTTGGGTGCTGACGACCCAAAAAAAAAAGAACAAAAGAAAACAGGGGGGGGGGGGGGTTGCCATCCGGGGCCCTGGGGACCTCCGGGCCTCTGGGTACCTCCGGGCCCCTTACAAAAAAAATTATATAAAAAAAAACCAAAAAACATGGTTTTGTTGTCGGCGGGGTTGCCATCCGGGGCCCTGGGTACATCCGGGCCTCTGGGGACCCCTTACAAAAAAATAAATAAATTTGTAAAAAAAAAAAAAAAGGGGGGGTTGCCATCCGGGGGCCCTGGGGATCTCTGGGCCCCTTACAAAAAAAAAAGGGGGGGTTGCCATCCGGGCCCCTGGGGACCCTTACAGGTGTACTGCCTGTACCCCCCTGATGGCGGCCCGTGCTGGCAAACTTCAGTGTTCAGTAGAAATTGTCCCCCCCCAAAGACACTTCAGGGGTTATCGATCTCCTGGGTCCCCCTTAACGCTCGCTGGCTTCTCCTACTTCCCTCTGCATGTATACAGTATTGATGTGGAGGTCAGAGGAAGGAACCAGTGAGAGCAGCGGGGGTCCCAGGAGAGTGACACCCCCGGGAGTGTCGCTTGGTAAAAGATTTCTACCAAACAAGAGGCATGCTGATAGCAAGGGAAGCCGGAAAGGTGAGTATTCCCTCACTTATTTAGCAGGTACACCTACCTGGAAAACTTTTTTCATGACCGGGCCACTTTAACAGCTTTTGAGATAAGATATCGACTGCACAGGGAGTGCATTGTTTTCAGAGAGTCAGCTGACTCATAGATTTGCATGGTGAAAAAAGAGCAGTAAAGCACAGCCATTGTGTGGTGCTGCAAAGTAGTAAGCAGAGACTGCACATGTAATGAGCCAATACAGTATATACTCACAAACAACACAAACAACACATACAAACCAAAATTTATAAAATATGTACATCACAAAAAAAAATAATGTAAAATTGATATGCATTTGCTTTTATGGAACAGCCCTGGGGCCATCCTAAAATGTATTAAACAAAATTCTGAGATTAAAAGTCAGAATTCTTTTTACCTTTAAAAAAAAAGTCAGAATTCTGAGATTAAAAGATTTTAAGATGGCCCCGGGGCTCTCCTATACCCTTTAACTAGTGTACAGAGCTATGCCTATTATACAAAAAAGAAAACAAAAAAACATTTATTAAAAGAAAATCTGAGATTAAAAGTCAGAATTCTGATTTGTAATCCCTGAATTTTGTTCATTAAATTTTAGGATGGCCCTGGGGCTCCTCCGAACCCTTTAATGAGTGTACAGGGCTATGCCTATTATAGGGAAAAAAAAAACTATTTATTAAACGAAATTCTGAGATTAAAAATTAGAATTCTGAGATTAAAAGTCAAAATTCTGACTTTTAATCTCTGAATTTTGTTCATTCTATTTTAGGATGGCCCCGGGGCTCCTCCATACCCTTTAACTGGTGTAAAGGGCTGAGCCTATTGTACAAAAATCTAAAATTTATTTTATTAAACAAAATTCTGAGATTAAAAATCTGAATTCTGAGATTAAAAGTCAAAATTCTGATTTTTAATCTCTGAATTTTGTTTATTAAATTTTAGGACGGCCCCGGGGGCTCCTCCATACCCTTTAACTAGTGTACAGAGCTATGCCTATTATAGAAAAAATACAATTTATTAAACAGAATTCTGAGATTAAAAATCAGAATTCTGAGTTTTAATCTCTGAATTTTGAGCAGTAAATTTTAGGATGGCCCGGGGCTCTTCCCTTTAACTAGTGTACAGAGCTATGCCTATTATACATGCTAAGTTACTACCTATACATCTGTCCATGCTGCAGGATTCTACAGGGATATAAATGGTTAATATTGTGCAAAAAAAGTAGTGCAGGTCAATTTTTTAACCAAACAGCCCTGGTAATGTCAACTGCTATCTACTCAGCAATCTATCAAAGAGAGGTTCTGCTCATTTTCTTTGAAGCTGAACACCAGGCAAACAGCTAAATCCACAGAGGAAGTACCGGTCCATATATTGCAGAAGTTTTGCATGCCAAAGCATTTCTGTCTATCCAGTCCCAGGATTTACACAGCTCTGCTCTATAGGGGAAGGAGACCTGGTTTTCCTTTGCCGCAGTTTCACTTTTACTTACAGCTTCCTCCCCCACCCTGCGAATGAACAGCGAAAGGAGAATCAGCACACTGATAACCTCATATACGGTGGCAAGAAGAAAGTATGTGAACCCCTTGGAATAAGCTGGTTTTCTGCAGTGGTTTGCCATAAAATGTGATCTGATCCTCATCTAAATCACAACAGCAGACAATCACAATGTGCTTAAGCTGATAACACACAAACAATTCAAATTTCTCCTGTCTTTATCGAACACACCCATTCAAAATTCACAGTGCTGGAGGAAAAAGTAAGTGACCCCATAGACCAATTACTTCAACGAAAGACAATTGGCATCAGTAGTTTGCAATCCTGGAGTCCACTGTCCCTGGTCGGTCTCTCTCCTCACTGGCTGAGACAGCAGTGGGAGCCATTGGCTCCCATCGTGGTCAATCACAGCCAGTGAGCCAATGAGGAGAGAGCAGGGGTGCGGAGCTGAGCCGTGGCTCTATGTGTCTTATGGACGCAAAATACCTTTAGGCCCCGTTCACACCTATGCGAATTGGTTGCTTACACCGCATCCAATTTGCGTAACATTATAACATACATTGATTTTAATGAGGCTGGTTCACAAATGTGCGGTGCATTCGCACTGCGCATTGGCCAAAAAACGTGTGCGTTTTCTAGGCATTGCGGTGCGGCTCAGGTGCGAATTCAGGCCCATTATCTTCCATGGGCACGCATCTGATTCGCAGATGTGTTCAGGTCTCAACAGGATTTCTCTCCTTCTCCTCACTACACTTCCCCCTCCCCCTCCCCCTCCCCTCTCCCAGGTCACCAAATTCGCAGCTAAAAACGGAGATGATCTGCTGAACAGAGATAACAGAGCTGGAATTCGCACCGCACAAGTGTGAAGCCAGCCTGAATGATGTAATTATGAATATGAAGCTGCAATTATTGGTGCCTTTTTTTACCCGCTTGGGGGTTCTTCTTTAACTAAGAAGTGATCCTTTTTTTTTTCTGAGTGTCCAAATTACTTTCCTCAGATGGTATTTAAGATATAAGAAAGCTGAAAATGTCCCTCTGTCACCAGGCCTTGGCTTGCTTTGACTTTTCCTGGCAATGATCCTATAATTTAATGCAGAAGAAAGACGATGAGTGTTTGTACTTCTGGTAAGGCGCACAGACGGCATAAATCCTTGAGATTGATTGAATAGGAAAAGTTCCAGGCAGCAGACTTGGAGAAAATTAAATTGTTCTTTATCTTCATGGAAAGAAACAGCAGAAGATAGTTTATTTCTTATTTAGCTTTTCCAAACGTTTAGACAGGTCCTCAAAGTCTATATCTTCGTACGGCGACGGGTCCGTTTTGGGGGTCTGAACAGGGCTGATGGGGACAGAAGGGAGCTTGGGTAGTGGTAGGCCGTCATAGCCGTCGGGAACATTGTTTGGGTTCAGCGTTGTCCTTGGTTTAGCTGTAGGCCCTACAAATTAGAATACATGACATGGTTATTACACATAGGGCTGCAGGATTTCCACATTGATCTAAAATTCTTTGTTGTCTTTCTTATTCAAGAACTTCTAAGATCCAACCCCTCATATCTTTCATCTTGAAGGAATCTTTTAATCATTAACTGGGAGCTGGAAGAACCAGCCACTCAACCTAGGTTCAGACAGCTGACCCTTTGTTAGATATGACCAGATTCATGTTATAATTCCTCCTTGGAACCATCCCTGGTTACTCCTACCCAGATCTACCTTAAAGAGCCTCCTCTGCTTGGCATGACCCAACCCAAGGATCAAGCCACTGACTCTTTGTTACACATGACCAGAATCACCTATGGTATGTTGTGGAAAATTTTATGAACATGTATTTGTAGCGATACCGTCACTTAAGATGGCCGCAGAATAGTTTGGGCCCTGAAGACAGCTCTGCCAACCCCCGGGCAATTTACTCGACCCCCTTCTGGCACAGTTAGTCTAGGGTAACAATATATTTCTTATGCTCTATGATCAAACTCAGACACCAAGGCAATAATAATGGAATATCTGATTTACTTTATATTTTGGGTAAAAGAATCAACAGTGGTAACAGTTTACATGAAATTGGTTGCAGAGCCCTGCAGCAATAAACACACTATGTAATAATGGAACAGTAAAGGCGCGCCGCGTGGGCGACCGTTAACTAGGCGCCCTGTGGCGCAGCAACTAAATGAACTACCTAGCTGGCCAGGCCTGGCTCAGATACTAAGACTCAGTCTCTAGGGGGATGATGTTTTCTTCACCGGCAAGTCTTTAAAGGTGGTGTACATAACAGAATAACATTTGTAATCCAGTGGGAAGTTGTAACAGGAACAAAACACTTTACTGAAGATCCTCTGACTCAGTTCTGCTAGGACACCTCCAGTGAGAGTATCTGATATAAACTAGTGGGCCACGGCAGTCTATAGGCACATCAGCAATAAACAGTATATGGTCTGAGCATACGCTCGCTCACCCCTCCGGACACGATCCCAGTCTGGGAACTTCCACCGACTGTGTCTTCACACACAGTGTCTTCAGCGATCGGGTCCCCGATCCAACCAAGGCTGTGGATAAGCGAAGTCAGATGCCACCCAGGCTCTCAGTGGGGTGGAAGGCTCTTTGGTAGCCGCGCAAGGCCTCAGGCTTCAGGCCCTGCACAGCAGCACATACGCACAGGAGGATCAGTCACTGAAGTCTCGTGTCCCAAAGAGGCCGAGCCCAGCCTCGCCTCCTCCTTTTATAACCCCTCCCATGAGTCTCTGGGGTGGAAACATTGCCGAAAGGGGTTCTGGGTAAGGCAGTCCTGGGAGTCTTAAAGGGGACCCCGCTACATATTTAATATGTATTGTCATAGTGTCACCCAGTGTTAGTACTTCCGCAACCCGCTCTAAAGAGCTGACTGGGGCAGTCTGAGGCTGGTTAAATCCCGTCTGGTAGTGGTAAACGTCTTGAGGTTGGAGTGTGATGTTTGCAGCGTGCGGATATGCTTGCCGACGAGGGGCCCTCTGTGCATTAGCATGGATGATCGTTGAGGAGGGGATATGCTCGCTCTGCAACGACATCATTGGTTATAGGCAGATGTGCGCTCTTTTCTCGGCGGTGTGTTGATCAACATTGGTCGGAATTCGTAGCGTGCGCCTGCAGATAGCCTCCCACAAGCAATAATAGTATAGTCTGAATATGCGTTATTCTATGGAATAGCGTAGAATAAGGATTCCTATCAGCGGTAATATGAGAGCTTGCGAGCGTTTTCAGAGTCAGGGAAAGCGTCCATGTTTTAAAGCAATACGGCTTCGTTTGCTGCGAGCATACACGCTTTTCCTGCCCGGACACACCCATAAGACTTTATGTTCTTGTATTATTGTGTTATTTTGTATTGGTATTATATTGTATGTATTTAAATATTCCTGTTGGAAGGGTTATGATGTATTGACACATTCTGTGATGACCACGCCCATGGAGGTCAGATGCTGTGTCCTCACTTCCTATGGAGGAGGTCACATGTTGTGACATCACTTCCTATGGAGGAGGTCACATGCTGCAGCGAATCACCTCCTGTGGGTGAGTTCTTTGGTGATAATAAAAGGAGCCGTGAGGCTCGAGCCGACCAGTCTTTGCTGTGAGGCTGTGATGACGAGATGAGAAGGACAGTCTGGTGATGCTTCTTGATTTGTATGAATGGGTTTCGAATGAAGGTGAGTGAATCTTAGGTTAAGATGCATTATTTAATTAAGATGAAATGTGTGCTTATTTAGCACAAGGCAAAAATGGCTGTGTGCTCTGCAAACAACCAATTTTGCCACTACAGCTATGAGGAAATATAACACCTATTTAATAACAATAGCCATTTTGATCGTTACAATGCCTTCTTGGAACCATCCCTGGTTAGTCCCGTCCAGATCTGCCTCAAAAGCCTCCTCTGTTTGGCATGACCCAACCCAAGGATTAAGCCTCTCACTCTTTGGTAAATACAACTAGAACCGCCTATGCTATGAGGAGTTATTAACCACTTCAGTCCCGGAGGATTTGGCTGCCCAATGACCGGGCCACTTTTTGCGATTCGGCACTGCGTCGCTTTAACTGACAATTGCGCGGTCGTGCGTTGTGGCTCCCAAACAAAATTGACGTCCTTTTTTTCCCACAAATAGAGCTTTCTTTTGGTGGTATTTGGTCACCTCTGCGGTTTTTATTTTTTGCACTATAAACAAAACTAGAGCGACAATTTTGAAAAAAAATCTA
The DNA here is from genome assembly GCA_029206835.1 of Rana muscosa. Classification (NCBI taxonomy): domain Eukaryota; kingdom Metazoa; phylum Chordata; class Amphibia; order Anura; family Ranidae; genus Rana; species Rana muscosa. The sequence continues at coordinate 305,636,430 of CM055119.1, forward strand.
TATTTTTTACTTTTTGTTATAATAAATATCCCCAAAAAATATATAAAAAAAAAACAAATTTCTTCCTCAGTTTAGTCCGATACGTATTCTTCTACATATTTTTGGTAAAAAAAATAAATCGCAATAAGCGTTTATTGATTGGTTTGCGCAAAAGTTATAGCGTCTACAAAATAGGGAATAGTTTTATGCCATTTTAATTAAGATTTAATGGCGGCGATCAGCGATTTTTATCATGACTGCGACATTATGGCGGACACATCAGACACTTTTGGCGCTATTTTGCGACCATTGTCATTTATACAGCGATCAGTGCAAAAAAAATGCACTGATTACTGTGTAAATGACACTGGCAGTGAAGGGGTTAACCACTAGGGGGGCGAGGAAGGTGTTAAGTGTGTCCTAGGGAGTGATTCTAACTGTGTGGGGGCTGGGCTTACTGTGACACGACACTGATCACTGCTTCCGATGAGAGGGAGCAGACGATCAGTGTCAGTGTCACTAGGCAGAACAGGGAGATGCCTTGTTTACACAGGTATCCCCCGTTCTGCAGCTCTGTGACACGATCGCGGGACACCAGCGGACATCGAGCCCGCGGGCACGGTCACAGAGCTCGCGGCAGGGGCGCGCGCTCGCCCACACGGCGGCAAATTTAAAGGGACGTATATATACGCCCATTTGCCTGTCCGTGCCATTCTGCCGACTTAAAAGTGCGCGCGCTGGTCGGCAAGTGGTTAAACAAGTAGCCCTGATACAGTAACTAAGAAATTATGGTATGAACTCTGTCATCTGCATACTTCAAAATGTTATTTTACACTTGCATTATGGGAAATTATTAAAATAAATGAATATGTTAATTATGGATGTAGCGCCCTGGAGCTTCTCACAAATTTACTTGCCAAGAGTAGTTATCTTGGTTGATTGATAGAGATCTATTGATTTCTCCCTAAGTTTGGCCTTGTTGCACGTTTCTCTTCTACCGCTAGGTGGTTGGGTACTTGGTGGTACTAGATAAGGGCAACCCAAGGTCAGGTTATGGGTATATGGGGTATCTCAGCCAATGGACAGGGGTTTTCTTGAATCCCTTGGCCTGCTGGGAGAGCCTATATATTCAGGTGAGGTCAGGTGATCTGTGTTCTGTGACACCCAGACTGCCGTCTGGTTGGACCTGTGTCATCTGCCCCGGGCTGCCAGACTGGAAATTGGGCCTATCCCGTGGGAAATCTGGCTGCTAGGCTGTGTGAGGGCCTATCCAGAAGTAAGAGGGCAGCGCCGGGTTGGGATTGCGACTTGCAGTCCAACCAGATTAGACAGTTCTGCCGGCCGGAGAACCTGTCAGTGGTCGGAGGTAGAAGGGAACCTGTCACCACGATGGGACCAATCGCCTTTACCAGGGACCACGGTGAGTAACTGAAGCAAGTACGGTAACCATATTCTCACCGAAAGGGCACGGTGGAGAATCGGGAAACTTCAGGCGGTGATCAAGTCAAGGACCCAACCAGCGGAGGTGGCGCTTGCAGAGCAGCCTTGTGTGTCAAGCCATGGACTCAGCCAGTTAGCAGGGGTGAAGCTTGAGAAGTATCTGGAGTGCCAAGCCAGGGACCCAGCAGGGAAGCGGGGATGACGCTTGAGGAGATACCACCGCAAACCTTGGAGGAGCTCAAGGGATTCATAGTCAGTAAATCAGAGGGTCTATTGAGAGACCGGGAGCTCAGTGTTGAAGAACTACATGGAGCAGTTGTAGTGGAGCAGAAAGAACTGTTATGTTTGAGCTAGGAACTGTTAAAGGACTGTTACCATAGGAGACAGCATTCCTGGATGTGCAGATGTGGCTTCTTGCTGTGGCCTTTTCCTGCATGGCTGTCCTCCTATTGAAGTCTCGGAGTCTGCCAATTGAGTTTGCAACTATCTACGGGTGTCCTGGCCCTAACCCTCTTTCCCCCAAAATATATAAAAAGGACTGTCAAAAGAAATAAAACCTCTTTTACATCCAAGAAGTGTCTGGCGCCCAATGACTTTCACCATCTTTGCACCCACTATGCCTCACAACCCACTACATATTGAAGGATGGCAGCGATTTTGGCCTTGGAGGTCCTCAATAGACTGAAAGAGGTAAAACACCTTGCGACATGAACTATATAAATAGTTATATTTTTATACACATCCTGACTCTTTGCATTCTGACCAACACAATACTTAGATAAGAAAAAAGATACAGAACTTGTATTGTACTTACCATTGCCCGGTGCAGGAAAAACCTGTATGTCAGGTCCAGGGGGTTTCAGCTGGGAAGAATAAATAAAAGAAATTTACACAATGAGCCTCTAAAAGGTAATAACTCCCCTGCCCTTCCCCGTTATTACACACAGATAAAAAGGAAGCCTTGGGTAGAGTTACCCATAGCAACCCATTTCTTTCTTTCGTCATTCCTTCGTTTTGTAATGACCGGAACAATGACGGACAATTTATGAAATTGGATCTCACACACTCAAGACTTTTCTTTTTCTCCTTTCCCCCATATATAGGCCCCTTTCACATGGGTGGTCCGGCCAGATCCGCCTGTCAGTATTTCAGGTAGATCAGAACAAAAGCTCCATGTTAGTGGAGCGCCTTGCTCCTGATGACTGGGCGCTATGTTAAATTTAGTGGGTGTCTGAGCTGGTAGTTGGCTCAGACTCTGTAAATAATTAAGGCTAAATTAGCCTCTGTTCCGGCTATGGCTGTGTTAGGAGACTTCCCACTGTTTGCCTGTAGGTGGCGTTACCACCCCAGGCCAATGTGGAAGACTAACAGGCCAAAGTGCATTGGGTGCCTTTCCCCGGGAACAGTTCAGTGGGAGTGGTCTACCCACTGAAGCATGCTGGGGAAGGGTACTTAAGGGGCAGACGCCATTATTCTTGGCTCTTCTTCACTTTGTGGCCCTCCTGGCTCGAGGCATTTGTTACTGAAAATTCAGCCTCGGAGCCACGTTGGTCCGAGACTGTAACTATGCCACGTAGGCCCAGTTGGCTTAACTGGGGCCTACGCTTGAAGGAGATCCTGTGCTGTGCGTCCTGAGGGAGGAAGCCACTCAATGGAGGAAACCAGGGGAGGACCTGTCCAGGAGAGGACCGAGCGGAAGTCCGGTATCTTGCGGAAGGCCTGGGGACCTTATTGAGGGATGCACCGTAACTAAAGTAACCCTACAGTTGGCTTAAAGCAGGGGTCTCAAAGTACCGGCCCGCGGGCCATTTTCGGCCCGCGGACTGGTTAAAAATGGCCCGCAGGCCCGATCCAGGACGTCTTTTTTCACAGGCACCGCAGAGGGGGAGGCGCCGAAGAGCTTTACCTCTCCATCAGCTCTGTCCTCTCCGCTGCACACTGCCGCAGCCCAGAGAGAGAACAGAGCGGAGGAAGGATCCGCCCATCGCCCCGCCCACCTAGGCACTGATGATCAGAGCCCCGATACAGGGTCCTGCTGCTCAGAGCGGGAGATTGTGTTCTCTGGGTGCCCTGTCACTAGGCCTCTGTGGAAGCCAGGAGGAGAGGACTCGGGAGCCAGACGATCCTGACAACCAGGAGAGGTGAGTAAGGCAAAGTCCTTAGTGGGGTGAATGGAGTATTTTATGGAGTGTGGGGGGGGGGTAATTGTGTAGTGTGGGGCTATTTGTGCAGTGTGGGGGGTATTTTATGGAGTGTGGGGGGTATTTTATGCAGTGTGGGGCTATTTGTGCAGTGTGTGGGATATTTTATGGAGTGTGCGGGGATTTGTGCAGTGTGAGGGTACTTGTGTAGTGTGGGGGTTAATTGTGTAGTGTGGGGGTTAATTGTGCAGTGTGGGGGTTAATTGTGCAGTGTGGGGGCTATCTTATGGAGTGTGGGGGCTATCTTATGGAGTGTGGGGGCTATCTTATGGAGTGTGGGGGCTATCTTATGGAGTGTGGGGGCTATCTTATGGAGTGTGGGGGCTATCTTATGGAGTGTGGGGGGGTATCTTATGGAGTGTGGGGGGTATCTTATGGAGTGTGGGGGGTATCTTATGGAGTGTGGGGGCTATTTGTGCAGTGTGGGGGCTATTTGTGCAGTGTGGGGGCTATTTGTGCAGTGTGGGGGCTATTTATGGAGCGTGGGGGGTATTTTATGGAGCGTGGGGGTATTTTATGGAGTGTGGGGCTATCTTATGGAGTGTGGGGCTATCTTATGGAGTGTGGGGCTATCTTATGGAGTGTGGGGCTATTTTATGGAGTGTGGGGCTATCTTATGGAGTGTGGGGCTATCTTATGGAGTGTGGGGCTATCTTATGGAGTGTGGGGCTATCTTATGGAGTGTGGGGCTATTTTATGGAGTGTGGGGCTATTTTATGGAGTGTGGGGCTATCTTATGGAGTGTGGAGCTATCTTATGGAATGTGGGGGGTATCTTATGGAGTGTGGGGGGTATCTTATGGAGTGTGGGGTACTTGTGCAGTGTGGGGGTTAATTGTGCAGTGTGGGGGTTAATTGTGCAGTGTGGGGGCTATTTATGGAGCGTGGGGGGTATTTTATGGAGTGTGGGGCTATCTTATGGAGTGTGGGGGCTATCTTATGGAGTGTGGAGCTATCTTATGGAGTGTGGGCGCTATCTTATGGAGTGTGGAGCTATCTTATGGAGTGTGGGGGGTATCTTATGGAGTGTGGGGGGTATCTTATGGAGTGTGGGGGGATTTGTGCAGTGTGGGGGTACTTGTGCAGTGTGGGGGTTAATTGTGCAGTGTGGGGGCTATTTATGGGAGCGTGGGGGGTATTTTATGGAGCGTGGGGGTATTTTATGGATTGTGGGGCTATTTGTGTAGTGTGGGGGGATTTGTGTAGTGTGGGGGGATTTGTGCAGTGTGGGGGGTATTTTATCGAGTTTGGGGGGGGTATTTGTGTAGTGTGGGGGGTATTTTATGGAGTGTGGGGGGATTTGTGCAATGTTGGGGGTAATTATGGAGTGTGGAGGGTATTTGTGCAGTGTGGGGGGGTAATGCTGGGGGTTAATAATGCGTTTGCTGACACCAGTGATGGGGGTTAATAATCAATTTGCTGACACCAGTGATGGGGGTTAATAATCAATTTGCTGACACCAGTGATGGGGGTTAATAATCAATTTGCTGACACCAGTGATGGGGGTTAATAATGCGTTTGCTGACACCAGTGATGGGGGTTAATAATGTGTTTGCTGACATCAGTGATGGGGGTTAATAATGCATTTGCTGACATCAGTGCTGGGTATAGTATATTATTGCTGGTATAGTTTATTGTTTTTTACGTTTTAAAAGTTTGCATGCGGCCCCCATGGGATATGAAAACTTGTCATGTGGCCCTCAGGCAATTTGAGTTTGAGACCCCTGGCTTAAAGGCTCTTAGACTGTAAGGCTGGATATCCGGGTACTAAAATCCTGTGGCAGAGGATAACTGAACAGTTCAACATAACCATCAAAAAGGTCTGTGGCAGAGACTGTTATCTCTTACCTGTTCGTACATCATTCCGACTGCTAGGCCAAGTGAGAGGGGCCTATCCGGGTGAGCAATACCCACTCGAAGGAGAGTGAGTGAATAACTTGTATAGCGCTACAAATGCAAACTAAATCGCCTCAAGGCGCTTGCATCCAATGACGTCCTGATCCATCAGAAGAGGTGGGTCTTAAGGGCCTTTTTTCCTGAAGGCCCGATGGTTTTCTTCCATGCGGATATCCGTGGGTAGAGCGTTCCATAGCTGTGGTCCTTGGACTGCAAATCTTCGTTCTCCCTTCGATTTGTAGCGGGACTTGGGGATGTGGAGGAGGTTTTGGTTTGTTGATTGGAGAGTGCGATTGGGGATGTAGTGTTTTATCTTCTCACATAGATATTGAGGAGCGTTTCCTTGTGTGCACTTGTGGGTGAGACAGAGGGTCTTGAATGTGACCCGATCCTTTACGGTTAGCCAATGAAGGGTCCTCAGTGATGGGGCGATGGATTCCCAAGGTTTTTTTCCCGTTACCAGCCTGGCAGCCGTGTTCTGGACGACTTGTAGGCGTGAAATCTGGTATTTGGGTAGTCCGAGGTAGAGGGCGTTTGCGTAGTCGAGTCGGGAGTTGATAATTGTTCCAACTACTACTGCTGTGTCCTCTTCCGGGATGAAGGGGATGAGTCTCCCCAGCAGGCGGAGGAGATGGTGAGATCCGCTGACTACTGATCCTATTTGTGCATGCATCGACATCTCCGAGTCAAAGATGACCCCGAGACTTTTGACTTTGGTGCTCGGGGTAATGGTCTGTCCAAGAATGGTGGGTGGTGTCCAAGAAGTTTTAGTTTTTGTCTTTCGGTTTGCGCGGAGGAGGAGTTCTGTTTTGGATCCGTTGAGTTTGACGGAACTCTCAGTCATCCAATCATCGATTAATGTGAGGCAATTTTCCAATCCGTGATATTGGTCTTTTTTCCCGGTGATACGAAAGTAGAGTTGGGTGTCGTCAGCGTATGAGTGGTAGCACAGGTCCTGTTTGCTGATGATTTTGAGGAGTGGGCGGAGGTAGATGTCAAAGAGCACGGGTGACAGGGGTGATCCTTGAGGGACTCTGCAAGAAAGTGCGCGAGTTTCAGAGGTGAAGGCTCCTAGTTTTACTGTCTGAGAACGATTATCTAGGAAGGAAGCGAACCAGGATAGGTCAGGGTCCGCGACTCCTGCTACTTCTTTAAGGCGAATGAGTAGAGTTTTGTGGGCTACTGTGTCGAACGCTGCACTGAGGTCCAGCAGCACCAGGAGACATGATTCTCCATCATCTGCTGCTTCGAGGGCGTCATCCCATATTCGAAGGAGAGTGGTGAGTGAGACTTTGTATATTAGGAGTTTTCCCCAGTGATCTGCTGTGTGTGCCTGAACCTTCCCCTAGCACTCCATCCCTCTTCCTATACAAGTTTGTTTGGAAAAAAAAGCCTGAAGAAAAAAATTTCATAACTTGTGAGGACGTTGAAGTTACTATAGACTCTCAACCCCTAGACAACGAATATTGAGGAAACGTGCAAGGCCCAAAATCTAAACCAGCAGCTCCTATAGGGGTTTTCTACACGAGTCTATGGGCAGGCAGATGTAAACAGACGTGCGTCTGTTTACATTCGATTGCCTCCGAGTCCATCTAGGTCCGAAAACGTGAAAATAAAAGAAAAAAAAGGAAGAGTTCTGCTTCTTTTATTAATTTTTTGGACATAAAGGTGATGGATCTGCGGTAGTCGGATGTAAACGGATGCACATCTGTTTACATCCACCTGCCCATAGACATAACATAGGTTTGCTAAGCTCTGGGAGAGTAAAGTTGGACAAACACGGATGTTACAAATATGACATCCATACAGTTGGGTTTCCATTTCAGTAGGGGTTCTGTTCACGTATCCTCCGCTGATTGGAATGAATATGTCCGGTGTAAAAGGGCCCATAAAGGCCGGTGTGCACCTCAATGTACACTCACCAGCCACTGTATTAGGTCCCCCTTGCTAGTACCGGGTTGGGCCCCCTTTTGCCTTCATTCTTGGTGGTATAGATACAACAAGGTGTTGGGAACGTTCCTCAGAGATTTTGCTCCATAGTGACATGATAGCATCACACAGTTGCTGCAGATTTGTCGGTTCGGTTGCACATCCATGATGTCAATCCCCCGTTCCACCACATCCCAAAGGTGCTCTATTGGATGAGATGTGGTGAGTGTGGAGGCCATTGGAGTCCAGTGACCTCATTGTTCAGTGGTGAGATGATTGGAGCTTTGTGACATGGTGCATTATCCTGCTGGAAGGAGCCATCAGAAGATGGGGACACTGTAGTCATAAAGGGATGGACATGGTCACCAACAATACTCAGGTAGGCCGTGGTGTTTAAACCATGGGGGGCCCAAAGTGTGCCCATCCCCCACACCATTACACCCCCACCACCAGCCTGAACCGGTGATACAAGGCAAGATGGATCCATGCGCCCAATTCTGACCCCACCATCTGAATGTCGCAGCTGAAATCCAGACTCATCAGACCCGGCAACGTTTTTCCAATCTTCTATTGTTCAATGTTGGTGATCCTGTGCCAATTGTAGCCTCAGTTTCCTGTTCTTAGCTGACAGGAGTGACACCCGGTGTGGTCTTCTGCTGCTGTAGCCCATCTGCTTCACGGTTGGATGTGTTGAGCGTTCAGAGATGGTATTCTGCATACCTTGGGTGTAACGAGTGGTTATTTGAGTTACTATTGCCTTTCTATCATCTGGAACCAGTCTGCCCATTCTCCTCTGACCTCAACAAGGCATTTTCCTCCACACAACTTCCACTCACTGGATATTTTCTCTTTTTCCCACCATTCTCTGTAAACCCGAGAGATGGTTGTGTGTGAAAATCCCAGAAATACTCAGACCAGCCCGTCTGCCACCAACAACCATGCCACGTCCAAAGTCACTTCAATCGCCTTTCTTCTCCATTCTGATGCTCGGTTTAAACGTCAGCAAGTCATCTTTACCACGTCTAGATGCCTTAATGCATTGAGTTGCTCCCATGTGATTGGCTGATTAGCAATTTGTGTTACCAAGCAATTGTACCTAATAAATTGGCCGGTGTGTGTGTGTGTGTGTATATATATATATATATATATATATATATATATATACGCATGTGTGTTTGAGCTTTGGGGTGCACACCCTAATGCAATCAGCTGCACACACCTATGAATCTGCCATTACTTATTATGGATAAGTGACACTTTCTAATATTCCCCTTTTCTCTTCCTCTGGCAGGTACATAAAAAGTATGTAGGGGAGGGGCTGAGATGCTGGGCCAGCACAGACAGTAATTAGACACTCCCAGAAGAGGAGAGGGCTATGTTGTGCATGGAGGGAGGGGGCTGTGCTAGAGAATTGACTCTTCGTAGATTAGTCAGATTATTGTAGCAAGTTCAAAGACATGTTGCAAGTGAATTAAATTATAAAAGTTGGCAAATGCTTCCTTTAACATTCTTAGATATTTTTTAAATTATGGTATTATATTGCGCATGTCTTGGGAAATACCTTCATGTCAAGGTGGAGTTCAATTGCTGGAGCCACTCCAGAGCCCGATCCATCAAACATTGAGCATTGCCAACCTTAGTGCGATTTTTCCTCTTTGCACCACCAAATAGTCCGTCAGACCACTCCCTGAGTACACTGCAGTTATACATCTCTGTATTCTGAATTCTAGGTACTTACCATGGAAAGTAGATAGAAAGGAACACCCGGTATCCAGTTAATGTGAGTGGAAAAGGACGTTTTTAGTGAAGGTAGCAACAATTAAAATCCAGCCAATGTGTTTCGGGGGAACAAAGACTCCCCCCTTTTCTTCTCTGTTTCCCTGAAACGCGTTGGTTTGATTTTATTTGTTGCTACTGTAGCACTCTTCTAGGTAGGTGCTAGAAGAGAGTATAGTTTTGGGTCTTTCTGCTTACCAGGAAGGCTGCCGGGTAAATTTAGATGCTCTCTGCTGACCAGGGAGTGGAGATACATTCATGGGCGTAGCATAAGGGGTTGCAGGGGTCACAATCGCAACCCCACCCCTAGCTCCAAGGGGCCCCTGCAGCCTCCCTGTCATATTATCATATCCTCCACAAAGTCCAGCTCCGATCTGCCCAAGGGCCCCACAGCCACGCTCCAGTACTGGGCTTCCACTTTGCCTTCAACAGTCCATTCTCATTGGCTGGGGACAAGCTGTAAACCATTTCCTGAATAGAGAGGAGCACAGGGTGAGAACAGCCCAGGGGCCAGGTCAAATTTTGCACCGGGGCCCACAATCTTCAAGCTACGCCTCTGGATACATTGGTAGGGACTCATGGTGTTCAGATGCCGCTCATGTTGTCTGAATGTTTCACACTGGTCCAATAGTGGGGCATATTGGACGGTGGGAGGAAACCTGACAAATGAGGGCACAGGCATTGTTACGGCCCTGGCTACTGGCAGAGGAAAGTGCCTCAGTGCATGCTGGGTGACTCTATAAATGCCAAGGGCACATGTGCTCGGGGTCTACGGCTGGAGAGCGGGCTCCCGGTAGGAGGGGGCGGCTGCCCCCCCCCTCTGTAAAGGCTGCCATGCGGCCTCAGGTGGTCGACCTGAGGGCCTGAATCTGAGTGAAGCTGCAACCCAGAGGTCCTGCAAAGCTGACTGGAAGGGAGACACACCTGTGTCTTTGGGGCCCGTCCTGTGAGGGCCGCCCCCTTCAGCTAGTAGAGTCAGTGGGTGGGTGTCAGCCAAAGGGGATGCTAGTGAGTGTCCTGAACATAAAGTAGTTGCATCGAGTCAAGCAAAGGACTGGTTCCTTCCATACAAGTGGCAGTATGGTATAGCAGAGAGTCTGCTACCACCCGTAACCCGGTGAGGCCAAGTGAGAGTTGTCCTCATCTGTAAATAGCTCCAGTTGGAGTATCTCACTATTCCCTTTTCCCATCCAAGTTCCAACCATAAATACCAAAAAACCAAACACACTGGACTGATCATTGAGTGACGAGCAAATGGCAGAAAGGAGGGATGTGTGAAATCCCCAGTGACTGTCAAGGGAAGTCTACACACAGCAAGCCCTACGGGGACAGTGCTACCCTAACCTTCAATAAAACGTTCTTCAAACTTACATTTACTGGATATTGGGCGCTCTTTTCTATCTACTTTCCAAGGTTTCCAAAAGGAATGTTTCCTTTCTCTCTGCTGAGGCGCAGGATGGTGTCCCTGTCCCTGAAGTTGAGGAACTTTGCAATGAAGGTGGGGGGGGGGGGCGCCCCGCGCCCCGACTGGTGGAGGCCTCCCCGACATACAATGCGCTCGCTCCACGACAAACGTAGGGGAGAATGCTTCCTTTCCATAGGTATCGCATAGCAGCCATTCCAGAAACGTAGGGAGGTCTTTTACCTCCACCCCCTTTCGGCAAACCAATGAACCTGAGGTTACAGCGGCGGAGTCTGTTCTCGATGTCATCTTGTTTCTGTAGGAGCTGATTCACTTGCAGCTGCATGGCGCCTGTGGAGTTCTGAAGGGGGGGGGGTGTCCTCCACGCTGCTGAGGTGGGCCTCTGCCTCTGTAACCCTCTCCCTCAGATTCTGAAAGTCCTGCCTCACCAGGCAAATATCAACTTTTACCTCTTCAATCTTGGCTGTAAGGTTCGTCTGGCAAGCTGTAACAGCCTCTTGGCAGGCGGTGATGGCCTCCAGCACTTTCGCTGTGTCTGCCCGCATGGAAGTGTCCTCCTCCAGTGGATCGCCGCCATCTTGGTCCTGGGGGTCCTGTTCTTGGCGGCGGTATTTACCGAGCTTAGCTACCGCATCCGAGGCTTTTTTTTCGGTGGGGACATGTTCCCGACAGGTCCCCCTTGTGTTAGCGACTGTTGGCGGACCTCTGGCAGTGTATCGGGTCACAGCAGTGGCGGTGCGTCCATAGTGGGCGCAGGGGCGCCGCCCCCTCTCTCCCCTGCACCGCCACTCAAGTCAACAATACATACATTCATGCATTGCATGAATGTATGTATTGCCACCGACGCCGCTGCTGCCCACTATTCTGATGGACAGCCCCCTGGCGAGCGCCGGCCATCTGAATAACAGCAGTTGGTTGGTTTTTGGAAGTGTCTATCAGAGCCAGCTTCCCGATTACAGCCTGTGGGCTGTAATCGGCTTCCAAATAGTTAACCAGGGGACGCACGGGCTGTGCGTTCCCTGGTTAACACTGACACGCGTCTCAGCCAATCAGGTTCACCGTGTCTGGTTACCGGTAACCTGATTGGCTGAAGTGAGAGCGAGGAGAAGACATGGAGGACGGAAGAAGACATGAGGGAGCGGAGGGAGCGTGGAGGAGGACGGCGCTGACCCGAGGAAGGTAAGTGCCGGGCTGGGGGGAAACTTGCTTTATTTGGGGACGAAACTGGCTGCATTCGGGGGGGAAACTGGCTGCATTCGGGGGGGAAACTGGCTGCATTCGGGGGGGAAACTGGCTGCATTCGGGGGGGGAAACTGGCTGCATTCGGGGGGGGAAACTGGCTGCATTCGGGGGGGGAAACTGGCTGCATTCGGGGGGGGGAAACTGGCTGCATTCGGGGGGGGAAACTGGCTGCATTCGGGGGGGAAACTGGCTGCATTCGGGGGGGAAACTGGCTGCATTCGGGGGGGGAAACTGGCTGCATTTGATGGGGGAAACTGGCTGCATTCGGGGGGGAAACTGGCTGCATTTGATGGGGGAAACTGGCTGCATTCGGGGGGGGAAACTGGCTGCATTTGATGGGGGAAACTGGCTGCATTTGATGGGGGAAACTGGCTGCATTTGATGGGGGAAACTGGCTGCATTTGATGGGGGAAACTGGCTGCATTTGATGGGGGAAACTGGCTGCATTTGATGGGGAAACTGGCTGCATTTGATGGGGGAAACTGGCTGCATTTGATGGGGGAAACTGGCTGCATTTGATGGGGGAAACTGGCTGCATTTGGGAAGAAACTGGCTGCATTTGGGAAGAAACTGGCTGCATTTGGGAAGAAACTGGCTGCATTTGGGAAGAAACTGGCTGCATTTGGGGACAAACTGGCTGCATTTGGGGACAAAGTGGCTGCATTTGGGGGGGGGGGCAAACTGGTGGCGTTTAATGGGCACAATTGAAGTTTTTTTTTTTTCAGTTTGTTTGCGCCCCCCCAAAATTTTGAGCACCAGCCGCCACTGGGTCACTGGATTAACTTTAAAGGATATTCGGCCGGACGGAGCTCAAATCTCTAGCGTCCTATCTCATGCCGCTCTAGGACACACCCCCACTTTCCAAGGTTACATGTGGAATCAACCACAAGGCTGTACCCTGAGGCAGCAGCCCAGGCCCCCGATAGGGCTCACTACCACCTCCTTTCAAACTAGACACAAATCTTTGGAAGAGAATTCTTCCTACCCGCCCACTTCATCACCTACCTACAAACAGCGACTGATCGAGTCAGCCCAGAACGATCTTTAAAGAGATACTTACCATGGCATAGGATGGAGGAAGACCAGGGAGGGCTGGTGGCACATTTCCCCTCTGAGAAGAAGGAGGAGGATACATGAATGTACACTCTTCATAGATCCCAACTTCAGCAGCAGGAATTGGCTCCTGAAAAAGTTTACACCAGCAAGTCATAAATTTGCCATAAGCTAATATGGACTCAACAATAGTGATGAGCCGAACACCCCCGGGTTCGGTTCGCACCAGAACCCGCGAACGGACCGGAAGTTCGAACGAACATTAGAACCCTATTAAATACAATGGATGCGAACGTTCGAATTCTAAAGTGCTAATTATAACAACTATTATGCATGTTATTGTCCTAAAAAGGGTTTGGGAACCCGGGTTCTGCACCAGGGGACATGTATCAATGCAAAAAGAAGTTTTAAAAACGGTCGTTTTTCGGGAGCAGTCATTTTAATGATGCATAAAGTGAAAAAAAAAAAGTCAAATATTCCTTTAAATATCGTACCTGGGGGGTGTCTAAAGTATGCCTGTGAAGTGCCACGTGTTTCCCGTGTTTAGAACTGTCCCTGCACAAAATGACACTTCTAAAGGAAAAAAAAGCCATTTAAAACTGCTTGCGGCTTTAATGTAATGTCTGGTCCCGGTAATATGGATGAAATTCTTTAAGAAAAATGGCATAGCTACCCCATGACCCCCCCCCCCCCCTACCCCAGCCCATTACCAGCCCCTTTGGGTCTTGTATGGATATTAAGGGGAACCCCGCACATAAAATAAAAAAGGCCCTATATACTCTGAACAGCCGTATACAGGCGGTGCATACAAGACAGGGACTGTAGGTTTGTTCTTATGTAGAATCTGTTTGTAATTTTGAACAGGTACATTGTTGAAGTGTAGCTCCAGCCCAAAAATCTATTTTTAAACTTTTTGGAAAACATAGGTAAGGGTTATCACCCCTGTAACATTTGTTTTGCTGTCTGTGCCCCTGTTCAGAACATTTCACCTCACTTTCCGTCCCAATGACAACTGTTTTTGAAATGTGGTGTTTTTCTTGAAACAAGGATTGCTGATAAAGCATCAGTACAGAGGAGACACCTTTCTCCCATATTTATTCTTACAGGAGAGAATTTTCCTTCCTAGTGGTAGATTTCCTCTCACTTCCTGTTGTCTTCTTGCGTTTGCAAGTAGGAGTCGTTTGTAAGTTGGATGTTTGAAAGTAGGGACCTGCCGTATATACTCTGCAGAAATAGGCCCCTTAGTTGTTGGTGTTGGCACAACACTGTAAGCACTCACAGTTACTCTTGGTTGGTGCTGGAACGCCCTGCTGTCAACTATTATATCAGGAATTTTAATTACATATAATTGTTGAACAGTGGTAGTAAAAATTGGGCCTTTGATGGTGGTGCTGGTGCCACAACACTGTAAGCCCTGACAGTTACTCTTGGTGGGTGCAGCAATGGGCCCTGCTGTGAATTATTAGATCAAGAATTGTAATTACATGCCCCTGTTGAACAGGGGCTGAAAAATTGGGCCTTAGGCACTGGTGGCACAACACTGCAACCCCTCACAGATACTGTACTTGGAGCACAGCAATGAGCCCTGTTGCAAAGTATTGCTTCAAAAATTGTAATGACACGCCCCTGTTAAACAGGGGCTGAAAAATTGGGCCTTAGGCACTGGTGGCACAACACTGCAACTCCTCACAGATACTGTACTTGGAGCACAGCAATGAGCCCTGTTGCAAAGTATTGCTTCAAAAATTGTAATTACACGCCCCTGTTAAACAGGGGCTGAAAAATTGGGCGTTAGGCACTGGTGGCGGCACCCATAAACAAAAATGATCTTCCAAGCTATCATCATCAATCGTATCATTGAGGACTCGGAGGAGGAGGATAGCCAGTCAACATAACAGCACAGGCACTCAGCATCAGCATCAGTCTTGAAGGGATGTGACATTTTAAAATCAATTAGTCTGTTATATCAGCATCAGGTGTGTGGTAGCTGGTGGTGATCCAAGACTGGTTCATCTTGATGAAAGTCAGTCGATCAACCGAGTCGGTGGACAGGCGCACCCTGTGATCCGTGACAAATCCTCCAGCAGCACTGAATGTGCGTTCCGAAAGAACGCTGGATGCAGGACAGGCCAGTAGCTCAATTGCATACTGTGCAAGCTCTGGCCAGTGATCCATCCTCAAGACCCAGTAAGCCAGAGGATTTTCGGTGGGGAAGGTGTCCAAGTCTGACCTTGCCCCTAGATATTCCTGCACCATGTTTATCAGACGCTGGCGATGGTTGCTGGAACCAATCATACTTTGGGGCTGCGGACTAAAGAATTGTCTGAACGCATCGGTCAGACGGCCACCTTCCCCACCGCTCCTTCTTTGACTGGCCGAAGCCTCAGCAACTCGTTGTCCAGGACCAGGAGTTTGCAACCTCCCAGTCTCTGGGAACGCGTTGCACAGACCTTTCTGCAAGGCCTCCCGGAGTTGTCTCATCCTCTGCTCCCTCTGCGACGGTAACATAAGGTCCGCAACCTTACCCTTGTACCGTGGATCAAGGAGAGTGGCCAGCCAGTAATGGTCCCTCTCCTTGATCCGAAGAATACGAGGATCCTTCCGCAGACTTTGCAGGATCAGGGAGGCCATGCAGCGTAGGTTTGCTGAGGCATTCGCTCCGGAGTCCTCTGGGTCACTAAGGACGACATGATCCGCAGCCACCTCCTCCCAGCCACGTACAAGTCCACTGGTTTCTTGGGACTGTAAATCATCCCTAAAAGACTGCTGCTGATGATGCTGAGTGCCAGCCTCCACCTCCATGCTGACACAATCCTCCTCCTCCTCCTCCTCCTCCTCCTCTTCCTGTGCGATGGGTGGGACAGAAGGAACACTGTCTGGGTAAAGGGGGCCTTGAGAGGCAAGGAAGTCCTCCTCTTCCTGCCTCTGTTCTGCCTCAAGTGCCCTGTCCATTATTCCACGCAGCGTGTGCTCCAACAGGTGGACAAGAGGTACAGTGTCACTGATGCATGCACTGTCACTGCTCACCATCCTCGTGGCCTCCTCAAATGGTGCCAGGACAGTGCATGCATCCCTGATCATGCCCCACTGGCGTGGAGAAAAAAAACCAAGCTCCCCTGACCCTGTCCTGGTGCCGTAGTCGCACAGGTACTCATTGATGGCCCTCTGCTGCGTGTGCAGCCGCTGCAGCATGGCCAACGTTGAGTTCCACCTGGTGGGCATGTCACATATAAGGCGGTTCTTGGGCAGGTTCAACTCCTTTTGCAGCTCAGCCAGGCGAGCACTGGCATTATAAGATCTGCGGAAATGCACACAGACTTTCCTGGCCTGCCTCAGGACATCCTGTAAGCCCGGGTACCTGCCCAAGAACCGCTGCACCACCAGGTTAAGGACGTGAGCCACACAGGGCACATGGGTCAGTTGTCCCTGTCGGAGGGCGGAGAGGAGGTTGGTGCCATTGTCGCAAACCACCATTCCTGGCTTAAGCTGGCGTGGCGTCAACCACCTCTCGGCCTGGCCCTGCAGAGCAGACAGGACCTCTGCCCCAGTGTGGCTTCTGTCCCCCAAACACACCAGCGCAAGCACGGCATGGCATCTTTTTGCCTGCGTACTTGCGTAGCCCCGTGAACGGCTACGGAGCACCGCTGGTTCATAGGACAAACCACAGGAAGAGGCCATGGAGGAAGAAGAAGAGGAGGGGGTGGAGGAGAGAGGTGTGTCACAACCAGTAGTAGCATTTTGGAGGCGTGGCGGTGGGACAACCTCCAACACTACTGCACCTTGTCCTGAATCCTTCCCAGCTGCCAAAAGAGTGACCCAATGGGCCGTGAAAGAAAGGTAACGTCCCTGTCCATGCCTGCTGGACCATGAGTCAGCGGTAATATGCACCTTACCGCTGACCGCCCTGTCCAGCGAGGCCAAGACATTGCCTTCCACATGCCGGTAGAGAGCCGGAATAGCCTTCCGTGAGAAAAAGTGGCGTTTGGGAACCTGCCACTGAGGAACCGCACATTGCACAAACTCACGGAAGGGGGCCGAGTCTACCAACTGAAAAGGCAGCAGTTGAAGCGCTAGCAATTTAGCCAAGCTAGCATTCAACCGCTGGGCATGTGGATGGCTGGGAGTGAACTTCTTTCGACGGTCCAGCAGCTGGGGCAGGGAAATTTGCCTGCTAGAATCGGACGTCGGTGTACTGCTAGCAGAGTGGGCGCAAGTACTTGGCTGTGACACACCTAATTCTACACCTTCATTCCTCTCAGTGCATGTTTCAGAGAGGACTGAAGTTATAGTGGGGTTGGAGATCCCAGCTGATGCGGTGCAAGGAGAGGTCCGCTTTGTTCTTTGGTGTGGGTCTTTGAGGTAGGCTTGCCAACGAGCTGCATGGCAGGTCAACATATGTCTGGTCAGGCATGTGGTACCCAAGCGGCTGATGTTTTGGCCACGCGATATACGCTTGAGACATATGTTGCAAACAGCAGCTGTGCGATCTGATGCACTAGCCTCAAAAAAGGCCCACACCAAAGAACTTTTTGAATGACGGGCAGAGGCAGCGCCCTGCACAGGCGGAGCTCTGCGGTGTGATTCCGTCGGTGTACTGCCCTTACGCTGGCCACCAAAGGGCATCCTGCCTCGTT
Source organism: Rana muscosa (assembly GCA_029206835.1). Lineage (NCBI taxonomy): Eukaryota > Metazoa > Chordata > Amphibia > Anura > Ranidae > Rana > Rana muscosa. The sequence goes on from CM055119.1 coordinate 305,654,002, forward strand.
GGAGATGTGCCTCCTCCTCATCCTCCTCCTCCTCCTCTCTCCTATTAGGCACCCACGTGGAGTCATTGACCTCATCATCCCCTCCCTCCTCATCACTGGAGCCAATCTGGCAGTATGCTGCAGCTGCTGGAACATGACTGCCAGATTGGTGTCCTTCTTGAGCATCCCCTCTGTCTGCTCTCACGCTACTGCCTTCCTCTAGCTGGGTTTCATCATCAGACCCTTCGAAACGCTGGGCATCCTCCTGGAGCATGTACCCAACACTGTGCTGAAACAGTTCGGGGGACTCCTCAGGAGGAGGACATGGTGGGTCTAGGGAAGGAGTGACTGATGATTTGTCTGACATTGATACCAGGGAAGACGACGCTTTGGCAGCTGCTTTTCCAGTACCCTGAGCCTGGGTGAGAGAGGATGAGGAGGAGGAGGAGGGCTTGGTCATCCACTCTACCAAGTCTTCGGCATGATGTGGCTCAACATGTCCAGCTGCCGAAAAGAAGGACAAGCGTGTCCCATGGCCATGTGCTGATGACAATGCACCGCGTCCACGACCAGCACTGTTGCCCCCAGACACAGAGCCTGCTTGCCCTCTTTTATTGCCTCCTGACTGTCTGCCTCTCCTTGTTTGCCTTCCAGACATTCTAATAGATGGCCTGCAGGGAGATGGGAAAAAAGCAATAAGGGCTACCTTCAGGTGTCCTTCTCTGTCCCTGGAAACAAGGACTTGCAGAGTGAAAGAAAAAAAACACTCTCCCTACCTACAGTTTTCTGTCCCTAGAAAAAATGTTTTTTTTAATCACAATATAGCACAAGGAAAATTAACTCACTGTCCTTACAGGTCCCTGGAAACAAGGACTTGCAGAGTGAAAGAAAAAAAACACTCTCCCTACCTACAGTTTTCTGTCCCTAGAAAAAAATGTTTTTTTTAATCACAATATAGCAAAAGGACAATTCACTCACTGTCCTTCCAGGTCCCTGGAAACAAGGACTTGCAGAGTGAAAGAAACTGACACTGTCCCTACCTAGAGTTTTCTGTCCCTAGAATAAATGTTTTTTTTAATCACAATATAGCAAAAGGACAATTCACTCACTGTCCTTCCAGGTCCCTGGAAACAAGGACTTGCAGAGTGAAAGAAACTGACACTGTCCCTACCTAGAGTTTTCTGTCCCTAGAATAAATGTTTTTTTTAATCACAATATAGCAAAAGGACAATTCACTCACTGTCCTTCCAGGTCCCTGGAAACAAGGACTTGCAGAGTGAAAGAAACTGACACTGTCCCTACCTAGAGTTTTCTGTCCCTAGAATAAATGTTTTTTTAAATCACAATATAGCAAAAGGACAATTCACTCACTGTCCTTCCAGGTCCCTGGAAACAAGGACTTGCAGAGTGAAAGAAACTGACACTGTCCCTACCTAGAGTTTTCTGTCCCTAGAATAAATGTTTTTTTTAATCACAATATAGCAAAAGGACAATTCACTCACTGTCCTTCCAGGTCCCTGGAAACAAGGACTTGCAGAGTGAAAGAAACTGACACTGTCCCTACCTAGAGTTTTCTGTCCCTAGAATAAATGTTTTTTTTAATCACAATATAGCAAAAGGACAATTCACTCACTGTCCTTCCAGGTCCCTGGAAACAAGGACTTGCAGAGTGAAAGAAACTGACACTGTCCCTACCTAGAGTTTTCTGTCCCTAGAATAAATGTTTTTTTTAATCACAATATAGCACAAGGAAAATTAACTCACTGTCCTTACAGGTCCCTGGAAACAAGGACTTGCAGAGTGAAAGAAAAAAAACACTCTCCCTACCTACAGTTTTCTGTCCCTAGAAAAAAATGTTTTTTTTAATCACAATATAGCAAAAGGACAATTCACTCACTGTCCTTCCAGGTCCCTGGAAACAAGGACTTGCAGAGTGAAAGAAACTGACACTGTCCCTACCTAGAGTTTTCTGTCCCTGGAATAAATGTTTTTTTCAGCACAATATAGCACAAGGACAATTAACTCACTGTCCTTACAGGTCCCTGGAAACAAGGACTTGCAGAGTGAAAGAAAAAAAATACTCTCCCTACCTACAGTTTTCTGTCCCTAGAAAAAAATGTTTTTTTTAATCACAATATAGCAAAAGGACAATTCACTCACTGTCCTTCCAGGTCCCTGGAAACAAGGACTTGCAGAGTGAAAGAAACTGACACTGTCCCTACCTAGAGTTTTCTGTCCCTGGAATAAATGTTTTTTTCAGCACAATATAGCACAAGGACAATTAACTCACTGTCCTTACAGGTCCCTGGAAACAAGGACTTGCAGAGTGAAAGAAAAAAAATACTCTCCCTACCTACAGTTTTCTGTCCCTAGAAAAAAATGTTTTTTTTAATCACAATATAGCAAAAGGACAATTCACTCACTGTCCTTCCAGGTCCCTGGAAACAAGGACTTGCAGAGTGAAAGAAACTGACACTGTCCCTACCTAGAGTTTTCTGTCCCTAGAATAAATGTTTTTTTTAATCACAATATAGCAAAAGGACAATTCACTCACTGTCCTTCCAGGTCCCTGGAAACAAGGACTTGCAGAGTGAAAGAAACTGACACTGTCCCTACCTAGAGTTTTCTGTCCCTAGAATAAATGTTTTTTTTAATCACAATATAGCAAAAGGACAATTCACTCACTGTCCTTCCAGGTCCCTGGAAACAAGGACTTGCAGAGTGAAAGAAACTGACACTGTCCCTACCTAGAGTTTTCTGTCCCTAGAATAAATGTTTTTTTTAATCACAATATAGCAAAAGGACAATTCACTCACTGTCCTTCCAGGTCCCTGGAAACAAGGACTTGCAGAGTGAAAGAAACTGACACTGTCCCTACCTAGAGTTTTCTGTCCCTAGAATAAATGTTTTTTTTAATCACAATATAGCAAAAGGACAATTCACTCACTGTCCTTCCAGGTCCCTGGAAACAAGGACTTGCAGAGTGAAAGAAACTGACACTGTCCCTACCTAGAGTTTTCTGTCCCTAGAATAAATGTTTTTTTTAATCACAATATAGCACAAGGAAAATTAACTCACTGTCCTTACAGGTCCCTGGAAACAAGGACTTGCAGAGTGAAAGAAAAAAAACACTCTCCCTACCTACAGTTTTCTGTCCCTAGAAAAAAATGTTTTTTTTAATCACAATATAGCAAAAGGACAATTCACTCACTGTCCTTCCAGGTCCCTGGAAACAAGGACTTGCAGAGTGAAAGAAACTGACACTGTCCCTACCTAGAGTTTTCTGTCCCTGGAATAAATGTTTTTTTCAGCACAATATAGCACAAGGACAATTAACTCACTGTCCTTACAGGTCCCTGGAAACAAGGACTTGCAGAGTGAAAGAAAAAAAATACTCTCCCTACCTACAGTTTTCTGTCCCTAGAAAAAAATGTTTTTTTTAATCACAATATAGCAAAAGGACAATTCACTCACTGTCCTTCCAGGTCCCTGGAAACAAGGACTTGCAGAGTGAAAGAAACTGACACTGTCCCTACCTAGAGTTTTCTGTCCCTAGAATAAATGTTTTTTTTAATCACAATATAGCAAAAGGACAATTCACTCACTGTCCTTCCAGGTCCCTGGAAACAAGGACTTGCAGAGTGAAAGAAACTGACACTGTCCCTACCTAGAGTTTTCTGTCCCTAGAATAAATGTTTTTTTTAATCACAATATAGCAAAAGGACAATTCACTCACTGTCCTTCCAGGTCCCTGGAAACAAGGACTTGCAGAGTGAAAGAAACTGACACTGTCCCTACCTAGAGTTTTCTGTCCCTAGAATAAATGTTTTTTTTAATCACAATATAGCAAAAGGACAATTCACTCACTGTCCTTCCAGGTCCCTGGAAACAAGGACTTGCAGAGTGAAAGAAACTGACACTGTCCCTACCTAGAGTTTTCTGTCCCTAGAATAAATGTTTTTTTTTAAGCACACTATAGCAGAAGCACAAAACACACTGACACTCTCCCTACCTATCCTTCTCTTTCCCTAAACTAAAGGAATCCAGGTTAAGCAAGAAAGAAATAACAGTCACTGTCCCTGCCTATGCTACTCTATCCCTGCTCCGGAACACACTACACTAGGCCGCCGTGCTGGCGGCCTTTTATAGTGTGGGGCGTGTACTAAACACCCTCAGCAATAATTGGCCACAGGCATCCTGCCTGTGGCCAATCATTGCTCTCCTCGCTGCCGGCGCTGTGATTGGCCAAGCATGCGGGGTCACAGTGCATGCTTGGCCAATCACAGCGCCTGGATGACACTGCGATGGCGTAGTGCATTGTGGGCCGTTCGCGTCACTCGAATTTGGCGCGAACGGCCCAAATCGTTCGATCTTCGTCGAACGATCGAACAGCCAATGTTCGAGTCGAACGTATGTTCGACTCGAACACGAAGCTCATCCCTACTCAACAATTAGACCCACTAGGGGTAGACATGTGCAGAACGAAAACATTTGTTGATTAGTTATTTAAATCATTTTGTTTAGTTAAATTTGTTAAATTCGTTTTTGGAGTTATTTTCGTTTTGTTTACTCGTTCTCTAATTTGATTCGAATTCGGCATTCTAATTTAAATTTATTCTATTAAAAATCTGTATTTTGGAAAACAGTTCTATTTTTTCTATTTTATTCTATTCTATTGTTTTTTCTATTCAATTATTTTGTATTCTATTCTTTTATTTTCTACTCTATTTGTTTGTATTTTTTTTCTATTCGAAATTCAAATTTCAGAAGACGGTTATATTCTATATTATAACTTATTCTATTTTATTGTTTTTTTTTTCTATTCTATTATTTTCTATTCTCTTATTTTTTTTTATTCTAGTCTTTTCTATTCAAATTTGATTTTATTAAGGCTGGATTCACACCTATTGCATTTTTAGTGCTTTTTGCATTTTGCAGATTTGCACTACAGAACGTGTTCCATAAGAAACCATGTTAAATGGATTGTAGTGCAAATCTGCAAAATGCAAAAAGCACTAAAACTGCATAGGTGTGAATCCAGCCTAAATTAGAATTTTGAAAAAGGATTCTATTCTATTCTATTCTATTGCATTGTATTCTATTGTTTTTCTCTATTCTGTTCTATTCTATTATAATCTATTCGAATTTGAATCGGCTTTGGAATTCAGACTTATTCTATTGAAATTCAAATTTCAGAAGACGTTTATATTCTTTTTATTCTACAGTTTTTTTTATATTCAATTCTCTTCTATTCTAATCTAATTAGAATTTATTCTATTCTATAAAATAAAAAAATAATTAAAAAAATAATAATTTATTCTATTCTAAATTTTAATTTTGAAAGACGGTTATATTCTTTCTATTTTATTCTATTTTATTGTTTTTTATATTATATTCTTTTATTTTCTATTCCATTCTAATCTATTCTATTCTAAATTCGAATTTCAGAAGACGGTTATATTCTTTCTATTATATTCTATTGTTTTTTTTTTTTATATTCAATTATTTTTCTATTCTATTCAAATACAAATTTATTCTATTTGAAATATAAATTTCGAAAGACGGCTATATTCTTTCTATTTTATTCTATTCTATGGGTTTTTCTATTCAATGTTTTTCTATTCTGTTATTTTCTAATCTTTTCTATTCCTTTATTTTCTATTCTGTTCTGTTTTACTCTATTCTTTTATTTTCTATTCTGTTCTTTTCTATTCTATTCTTTTATTTTTTGTTCCATTCTAATCTATTCTATTCGAATTTCAGGAGATGGTTATATTCCCTCTATTCTATTATATTCTATTGTTTTTTTTTATATTAAATTATTTTCTATTCTATTTCTATTCTTCTTTATTCTATTCTATTGTGTTTTTCTATTCTATTCTTTTCTATTCTATTCTTTATTTTTTTTATCTATTCTATTCCTTTATTTTCTATTCTATTCTGTTTTATTCTATTCTTTTATTTTATATTCTGTTCTTTTCTATTCTATTCTATTTCATTATTTTATATTCTATTTTATACTATTTGTTTCCATTCAATTTTTTTTCTATTCTATTTCTTTATTTTCTTATTATATTTGATTCCATTCCATAATTTTTTATTCTATTCTATTTTACTCTATTCTATTCTTTTCTATTCTTTTCCTTTATTTTCTATTTTATGTTATTCTATTTCAAATTCAAATTTGTTTGTAAATTTGATTAAAATTTCAGCAGAATTTAGTTTCGTTATTTTGGATTTGTTTTAAATACATTACTATTGTAATTCGGAAATTCGGATACATCCGAGTTTCCGAATAACAAAAAAATTGTCCGAATCTCAAATTGGAACGAAACGAACCGCACAAAACGCGTCTGAGGGACGTCTTCTGCGGGTGGAGAGCAGAGCTGAAGCCACCTTACATGACCTGGTTTAGTTTTGGTCACAGTGAGTCGGTCTCCTGTGTGCGATCGGTTGCCATTTTTCTGTAGCAAGTGCTAAATAATAATCTGTGCCTGGTCCCACCATTCACCGAATGCGCACACTTTGCGATGATAAGTTGGTTAGTAGAAACTTACTATCACTCTGGGGTATAGACCATTCGCTTTGCTTCCGAAACCGCCACCACCGGCTCCTCCGTTCCCCGGACCCCCTCTTCTATTGCTGCTTCTAAAATCCCTTCCATCGACTTCAGGGGGCACTTCGCTCTGAAGAGAGAGAGAAGTACAAAGTTGTTATCGTCTGATTTATGAATAGAAAAGAATAGAATAGAAATAAGCAGAATAAAAACCAAAAAGAATAGAGTAAAACAGAGTAGAATAGAAAATAAAAGAAAAGAATAGATTAGAAAATAAAAGAATAGATTAGAAAATGAAAGAATAGAATTGATTGGTGGCATTGTAACTGTATTGATACATTTTTTTCAGATATGATATATGTCTTATCAAAAAAATTTATGTTTCCACACCTGTTTTTGTATGTATGGAAAATTTTCAATAAAAATACAATTAAAAAAAGAAGAATAGAATTGATTAGAAGATAGTAGTCACATAGGTTGAGATTCCATGGGTTTGGTAACCCAAGCTAATGCAGAAAGCAATGCATTCACATGGAGCCCATTCACATATATGGGGGGGGGGGGGGGGTCTTTTCTGTCTAGGTGCCAGGCAGTCATGGGGGAGTAAATGCCACACTTGCTGAACCCATTGGCACCTTGCTGAGTGATGCCACAGTTGTCTTAAAGGCTGAATGAAAAAAGTGCTGCCATCAATCCCTCATTTTACTCACCATGACTCTCGCGTCCGGCTCATACTCCACTTTGTAATTCTTGGCAATCTCAATCAGGTATCTCTCCACCAGGATTTTAGGGGGCGCCTCCGCACTTAGCTTATGCATGAGCTGCGGAAAGAAAGCAGATCAACAAAAGCTTGTATACTGCAGAAATAAATAAAATGTTATAGTTCCGTAGGTATAGGCAAAACTTAAAAAAAAAAAGAAAAAAAAGCTGTATATAGAATGTAAAAGAAGCAAATATGATTTATGGAGCATCAATGACTATTAACCGCCTCCTGCCCACCATATAGACTAATGACGGCAGGCGGGATCCTCTCTCGTTCTGGGACAACGTCATATGATGTCGCCCCAGTATCACCGCGCTTGCACGCCCGCGTAGCCGATGACGAGGTTCTTAACCCATGTGCAAGGGGGACATGCAAGGAAAATAAAAAACAGCATTTTTGCTTGCACGTTATTTGGATGATAAAATCAGCAGAGCTTCCCCTCATTTCAGATCTTCCCCTCAGATCTACAGCAACTGAACTTCCAAGTGCATTTGTAGTGCAGAGTAGATTTGCCTTTTACCATGGGGGAGATTTACTAAAACTGGAGCACTCAGAATCTGGTGCTGCTGTGCATGGGAACCAATCAGCTTCTAACTTCAGCTTTTTCAATTAACCACTTCAATACCGGGGGGCATTTTCACCCCCTTCCTGCCCAGACCAATTTTTAGTTTTCAGCGCTGTCGCATTTTGAATGACAGTTGTGCGGTCATGCTACACTGTACCCAAATGAAATCTTTATGTTTTTTTCCTCCCACAAATAGAGCTTTCGTTTGATCACCTCTGCGTTTTTTTGTTTTTTTTTTGCGCTATAAACAAAGTAAGAGCCACAATTTTGAAAAAAAAAAACAATATTTTTTAGTTTTTCGATTTAATAAATATAAAAAAAAAAAATTTTTTTTACATTTTTTTTCCTCAGTTTAGGCCGATACGTATTCTTCTGCATATTTTTGGTAAAAAAAAAAAAAAATCGCAATAAGCGTATAGTGATTGGTTTGCGCAAAAGTTATAGCGTCTACAAAATAGGGGATAGATTTATGACAATTTTTTTTTTTTTTACATTTTTTTAACTAGTAATGGTGGCGATCTGCGGTTTTTATTGTGACCGTGACATTGCGGCGGACATATCGGACACTTTTGACACGTTTTTGGGACTATTCACATTTATACAGCGATTAGTGCTATAAAAATGCACTGACTACTGTGTAAATGTGACTGGCAGGGAAGGGGGCGATCAAGGGGTTAAAGCGGAGGTGCAGCCAAAAAAAAAAAAGTCAGCAGCTACTAACAGTGTAGCTGCTGACTTTTAATAAGGACACTTACCTGTCCTACTCGCCCGCGATTTCGGTCCCGCCACGGCGATCGATCGCTGCTGCCAGGCTCCCGGCTCCTCCATCCTGAGTAAGGGAAACAGGCAGTGAAGCCGTAAGGCTTCACTGCCCGTTTCCTACTGCGCATGCGCCACTCGCACGGCGCTTTATGAATGGGCGGCTTGCCTCCTGGGATACACACAGTTCCCAGAAGGCAGCGCGCCCCATTCACAAGAATAGGAAGCGGAAGGAAACCCACCGCGGACGAGAAGAGGAACATTAGAGGCAGATTAGGGAACTTCTGCATAGCAACAGGCATTTAGGGTGAGTATAAAAATTTTCTTTTTTTCTATTAATTTATTTTTTATTTTTTTTAGGATTTTTAATGTAAACATTTTTTCAGGGTGGACCTCCGCTTTAAATATGTTCCCTAGGGAGTGATTCTAACTGTAGGGGGAGGGGACTCACAAGGCGAGGAGACCGATCTGTTTACACACACAGATCCACGGTCCTGCCGTAAACGGGCAATCGCGGGGTGCCCGGCAGACATCGCGGCCGCCGGGCACGTGCACCGGGTCCCGAGCGGTGCGGCGGGGGCGCGTGCCCCCTAGATGGCTGGGAAAACCCAGGACGTCCACCCGGAGGGAGAGAGGGTTCCTGCCGACGTCATTTTACAATGACTCGGTAAGGAAGGTGTTAAGCTTTGACAATAAAAATGGAAGCGGATTGGTTTCTAGGCACAGCTGCACCAGATTTTGCACTCTCCAGTTTTAGTAAATCCCCCCCCCCCCCCCGGTGTCACTTCACAGATCATACTCACTCTTTCACTGACTGTTCCTATCTGGTTGGTCCGGCAGAGGTTGCCGTATTCCTTGCTGTATTTATTGCAGAGCTGGCTGGCCACCTGGAACAGAAAGTAGGAAAAGTAAGTAGCATCATTCATGTATTTTCTTTTGCAATAGCAAGAAAAAAGTTTCTATTCCTAAATATCAAAGTGATTGAAGTTCTGAAATTTCTCAACTGAATGGCAGAAGGCGGGGATTGATGTCTGGAGTGGGCGGGGCTTTATTTTGACTTTTAGCAGAAGTCAAAGCCTTGTGACGACCTGTGCTTGGTACCTGGGCTTGGCTCCACAGGGACACGCCGATCATTCTGAAAAGCTAACAAAGGTGCTCAGAGACACGCACACTTTACTGTACAAATGTTTTGGGTCGGGACAGTTTACTTTTATAACTGTAGCGGCCTCACCCCGACCTCTTTAACTAGGGGTATGTCGAGCGACAGAGTGAGGTGCGCTACGCCCCATGTCCTCCCCGTGCATGTGGGTGAGGTGAAGGCCAGTATCAATCTTTTTCCTCGGGCCAAATGTGTGCTGGTTATGAGGATCAGTCCTTCCGTGCCGGAATCTCCCTTTGTTCCCATCAACAGAGTCCATACACCCATCAAAGTCCAAACTCAGGTTTATTGCGTATCTCCACATACAGTCAAATGCAACGGCATGATACGATGGGGAAGCAGGTCGAGGCACTGTACAGGTTCCTAGTCCCTACACTCCCTGTGCTATGACCAGGGGTTGCAGGAATCTTGATGGAAGCTCCTCCGCTGCGCTGTAGCCCATATCAGGGGAAGATGTCCTCCAAGGGAGTTACTGAAGGCCCATCCGTCACCGGGTGGACGCTACACCGGGTCTTCGGACGGGTGACCCCCCCAGCCTCCTCACCTCAGATGCGGGTCCCCTCGCAAGGGGCGCCCTGGAGCAACTTCACCCTCGCGGGACCCAGTCGGAGTCACCGGGTCCCAGGCCTCCTTAATAGTACCTCACCCCAGGCTGAAGGTGCCTGGGATGGACTCCATCTTTGTTCCGGCCAGGCCTTGGGCGCCTAGGCCGGAACCTTGAACCGCCCGCACCCAGGCCCAAGGTGCCTGGGTGCGTGAAGAGATGATCTCCCCCAAAAGACCTCGTGGCGAGGGCGTCTCCCCCTTTTATCCCCTCCCATCGACACCACGGCGGGTTCCCCGCCCCAGCCATACCATCTCCAGGAAGGGACAAAGAAGGGTAGCACTGTGGTAGTGATTCTACCTCGAGCCAGTAGGTACACTGACACCCACTGGTCAAAGAGAATATTACACCACCCAATCCTCCACGAATAAGAAAAAGGGGTCTAATCCCTGACATAATTACACACCTGGGTCTCTCTACCCCCAGGTGTATCCCACTAACTTTGAAGACCCCGCTACACACTCCCCCTGGTGATTTGACGCTGGTCCCCAGCGTCAGGTGCACACCCATGTCTCCCAAGGAGTGGTGACATGAAGTGGGCCCCAGAGGCTATCCCTCAAATTTTGAATACTGTATGTGCCAAGACCTGCTCAACAGAAAAGGAAACTATAGAACATTAAAACTTTTGTATAAAACATCTGTCATGTACACATATACAATCCCTCCCGTCACTGTCTAAGAACCACCCCATACTCAGTAGTCTTGACCGACGAATCTCCTGCAGAAGGGAAACAAACAAAAAAACACATCCTAACACTCTGTGTTAACTTGGCATGAGTGGGTCCGTCAGCCGAGAGACCCACTCACTCCAATAAGTAAGTAATGCATGTGTAACATTTTCAAACATTCATTGCACAACACTGCCACCTGGTGACAGCGCTGTGGTAATGACACTTGGTGAGATCTTCATTCTTCCTGCTCTCCTACTCTAACTCTACCCCAAAAGTCTCTGCCTTTGGCACATGAAGAAAAGGGAGAAAAAAAAAAACAACAGCTCCCAAATCTCCAGTGAGTAAAAGAAAAGCCCAAATCAAAACAAAAGTAGGGCACAGTTCTAGGCGTCTGGGAATGTCTCTTCCAGAAAGTTTCAACAGCAACAAGATAGGAGCTCACTTCTCCTATAAATAGAACCTTGGATCCGGCAGAAACAGGGGCTTCAGGTGCCCGTCAAACACTTCCACCGAATACTCGACATCCTCTCCTTCTTTCCGGCAGATGAGCACCTTATCGGCATGAATATGGCGCCCAAGTCTCCAATCAGCTCTGCAGTCCTTGAACTTTTTAGACACAGGCGGCGAACATGACAGGTATCGCCTGGCATGGGGTACTTTAAGTTTTTCCCATACAAACTCATCATACCACCTTGGTCGCAGGACCTCGACTTCATACAATAAGTCCCGAGGCAAGTAGGGGTACTCCCACCCATATTCACGGGCGACTCTCTGGGAGAAAAGTCTCTGCAACCTGGCTAGAGGTGGCATCACATCTCGCTCACCTTCTCCTGGCTGTACGATGGCCTCCGGGTGCCGAGGTACCTTCACCATCTCGGGTTTCTTTGTCTTTGGTGCCCGCAACGAAGCACGCTGCATCCCCAACATCAGAGCGGGTGATGTAGTTGAATGCGGGAAGTTGGTCGGAGGACTAGATTTCCTCGAGAACTCCGGGGCCTTCACCCGGAGCGTACTGTCTTCTATGGACATGGGGGAATCCTGCGGTTTACTCAGCACAGGTAGTGGACGTCTGTCCCAGCCCTTCCGGTGAAACAGTTCGTCTATCTCTCCGTCATCCCCACAGTCTGACAATGACTCTAAGTCGGAGGTGTCATACATCTCGGCGGGAAGGTAGTCTCTAGTAGACGGAAGGATACCCTCCCTTGCGGGCTTCACCGACTGTGGACCCCCGACACCTCCAACCAACACCACAGTCCCAGCCCCTGGCTCACCTGGACCTTCTGAAGAACTGGGATGTCCGGGACTCTCTTCTCTACCGGCGCCATCCAGGCCAGGCAAGCGGCGGGGTGAAGCTCGACCACGACCATAGGATGCCTGTACCAGGCCGACTTTCCTCTTCAGAGGTGGGAGCAGGGAGTCTGTAGTGACCGAAGCAGTGTCCTCGGATTTTTCTCTCTCAGTCTCTGGTTGGGCAGTCACTTCGCCCTGGTCAGCGCGCACGGGAAACTCCGCAAAGGCTTTGATCTCTCCCTCCGGAGTGGCGGTTCCTGTGATGCAGTTGAGGCGTAGGGCCCGGGGCCCTTCCGTGTGTGGTTCAACCTCAAAAAGAAACTCCTTGCATGCTTCGCATCGCCCGAATGGCTTTAGTTGGACCACCAGTCCCGAGCATCCGGGACAGATCACACCGAGAGCCTCCGTGTCTCTGCATGAATACAGAGCCAACTGTCCTCGGGGCCTGAGCCTTATCCCCGTGTCTGTAATGGGTGCAGCAAATGCAGTCATCTTGAAAGGATAAGGTACCGGCATCCACGGGGAGCCTGAGTTCACTCCGACCACTTGCTGCTCCATCATACGCTGACCTCGCGCCGGAGTCTCCACGTGTATCTCCACACGTGGCCAGACTCCTCCCACGACTTGCACGTTTTCGCGGGCTTCCTTCAGTCTCCTCCCACCAATTGCGCAGTCATGGGGTGCCTCGTGGCGCAGTGCAGCAAAAGTCCCCACATGTAGTTCGTCACACGGCTGGACTCCTCCCTCTTCCCGCTCTTTCTGCATGGGCCTCTCCCGGTTTTTCAGGGAAATTTCCACGACTTCGAGCACAGGGACGCACTTTGGCCAATCACATGGCCGACCTGCTCGGACCTCCTCCGGGCAGCAAAGTTCAAACACAGCCGTTCCAAACCTCAGGGTCAACACACATTTCATCCCGGACTCACGAGCCCCCACGTGTAGCGCTACCCCCAGTTAAGAGAGCCGCTGATATTGATTTGGGCCCTGCAGTGCACCTCTGTCAACCCCCGGCAATCGGCTCTAACCTCCCGTGGCACAGCTGGTGATAGAGAGATAGGACCGCGTGATCGCAACTGTTGGTGACGCAGTCCTATAACAAACATACACAGAATATACTTTAAAACTCCTATTAAAGTAAGCGGAACTGACACCAAATGTACTTTACCCAGATATTTTACTGAGGCTAATGGGCAAGTAATAAACAACAGTATAACAAGTTGCAGATCCCTGCAATAAACAGTAATAAAGATAAACAGAGTAATCAGAATAATAAAGTATTGCTATGCAACTCTAGCGCTGCCCTTTTACAGCTACTTCCCCTCATGGGTAGACTAACACCCAGCAATGTCTACCTATGCAGTCAGGCCTGACTGATCTAAATGGAAGTTCAGTGAAACAATATTCGCTAGTAATCTCTCGGTGGTGCACTTGAAGAACAACTTTGTAATCCCAACGAATAGTAAAGATAAAGTATCTGTCTTTAAACAGCTCTCACCACCCGGACAAGTCCAAGTCCCTTTCCTCCATCGATTCGTCTAGGAACAGGAATCCACCGACATCCAAGTCTTCAATCCTTCTGGTGTACTGCAGCAAGGAGGATTAGATGTCTCTAAGGCTCTGCTAGGCTGGCAGAGGGCTCTTTGGAAAGGAGCACACGGCCCGGGCTTCAGGCCTTGTGCACACAGCAGTTCAGCACAGACATCCTCTTGCTAGGAGAGGGGGGTCCAAAGAGGCCGACCAAACTCCGCCTCCCCTTTATAAAGTCTGCCCCAGCAGTCTCTGTTCTGGAGCAATGCACCCTGGGTGCTGCAAGATGTACTGGGAGATGTAGTCTCTTTCTCTCCTCTGCTTTCACTTCCATAATGTCTCTTTACTTCCTCCTGACTCACCTCTCACCTGGAACTTCTTGTCTCTCTGCATTAAAGGGGAACACCCCGTTACACACTCCCCCCACTTGAACTCTTTGGTCCCCAAAGATAAACTTCAACAAATACTGTTTACCATTTTGGACAATGTCGAGCATGATGTTGGCATAGGGAATTCCCACCAAAACTTTGGGATGGAACTCTCTTGCCCACAGGTCACACTACCATGAGTGGCCTGCCTAACTGTGCCAGAGAGTGAGCTGGGGTTGCCCTCCACCAAATGGACGGTGGAAGGATCAGGTTGTTCAACACTTCTCCTAGCCGTTACAACAGAGTCCTCTGAGCTCGTCCCCATTTGGGGGTAAGTTAGTTTCTTGGGAGGCCTGATGACTCTGCGAGCCCTCTGCTCTCTTGGTGCTTCTGACTCTGGCACCACAGGCTCTTCTTCAGGAGTAAGTTCAGGTAACATTGCTGGTTCTGGAACCTCTGATTCAGAAGTCGACTGACGTATGGAATCTCTAGAGTCCTCCTCTGCGCAAGTGTCAGGAACATCTTCCCAGTAATCAGCTGAGGGACTGAAGGGTATGAATTCAGTAGCCTCCGGATTCAGCGTTGCATCTGGGGTATCCCCTCCATTTGGGAGATCTATGGCGGACGTTCCCAGAGTCAAGGGAGGCCACAGCCAGTCCAGTTCTCCACCTTCTTCTGTACTCAATTGGGAGGCCTCCCCATCTTTGGCTCGAGAGGTCTGGGACCGAGTGTTCGGCCTAGGAATATCCAGGATAGAGGCCGGTTCAGGGGAGTCTCTCACGGGAGGTATTCTGACTGCCTCAGCAAGTGGGAGCAGGTGGTTCCGATGCCACGTCTTCAGTGGACCCACCTTTCCTTCTGGCTTTAGTTTGTAGACAGGCAAACCGGGCAACTTCCTACAGACAACATAGGGCTCAGATCTCCACCTGTCGGCAAGCTTGTGTTTTCCAGGGACCCCCAGATTGCGTAGCAGTACTCGGTCCCCGGGCTGCAGATCTTGCACTCGAACCTTCAGATCAAAATTTCTCTTGTTGCGGGCCCCCCTTTGATCCGAAGCCGCCTGGGCTTGTTCATAGGCCACCTGCAAGCTACGTCTAAGTCTGTCCACGTATCCCTTGTGGGATGTAGCTGAGGTATTGTCTATAGAAGTGCCAAAGGCCAGGTCCACAGGTAGCCTTGCTTCTCTCCCAAACATAAGTCGATAAGGGGAGTAGCCAGTGGCGTCACTTGTGGTACAGTTATAGGCATGTACTAGGGCTGATATGTGCTGACTCCAGTGTTGCTTCTTCTCTGTTTCTAAGGTTCCCAACATGTTGAGCAGGGTCCGGTTAAATCTCTCCGGCTGAGCATCTCCTTGTGGGTGGTAAGGCGTGGTTCTGGTCTTCTTTATTCCTAATGAATCCAAAAGTCTTCGGATCAACCGACTCTCAAAGTCCCTTCCTTGATCTGAGTGGAGTCTCTGTGGTAGTCCGTAATGGACAAAATACTTCTCCATAAGTATCTTGGCCACGGTGGATGCCTTCTGGTCTTTGGTTGGGAAAGCTTGAGCATAGCGGGTGAAATGGTCGGTTATTACCAGAACATTCCCCAATCCACTCAGGTCGGGTTCGAGGCAGAGAAAGTCAATGCATACCAGATCCATTGGGCCTTGACTCTGTAAGTGGCCCATTGGGGCAGCTTGATGGGGTAGGGTCTTTCTCTGAATGCATCGTGCACAGGAATGGCAATACTCCTCTACTTCTGCCCTCATGCAGGGCCAATAGAACCGATTTCTGACAAGCTGGAAGGTCCTTTCTGCCCCTAGGTGACCATGATGGTCATGCAGGGCAATTAGTACAGTCTCTCGGTGCTTCTCTGGAAGAAATAACTGCCACTTATCTTCTGAGTCATCAGAGGGGCCCCTTCGGTAGACCACTCCCTGATGTACCTGTAGCCTGTCCAATTCCTTCCTCAACAGGCGAGCCTCCTTTGAGGGGTGATGTAGGAATTTGTTGGGATCCTGATTCTCCAGGGCTTCGAGGACCAATCTCCCCATGGGGTCTTCCAATTGGTCACACCTCAACTCCTTCTTGGACAGTCTCGGTAGGTTGTCTTCCTCCAGTTGAGTTACCCCACAATAGTGTTTGGGGACTCCTACCATGGTAACCCCTATTTCTTCTGCTCTGGAGCCTCCTCTGGCTTGGAATTCAGCCCCTTGACAAAGGGCCCGCACCCCGTCCGGTGCCACTTGGGTCCAATCTTCCCAGTCATTTGTCGTGGCATGAGACCTCCGGGACAGGGCATCTGCATCCCTATTTCCGGCTCCTGGTCTGTACTTCAGACTGAAGTTGAATCCAGACAATGCGGCCAACCACCTGTGTCCGATGGCATCTAGTTTCGCGGTGGTGAAGAGGTAGGTCAGGGGGTTGTTGTCTGTCTTCACAGTAAACTCTGCCCCATACAAGTAGTCTTTTAGCTTGTCTACTACCGCCCATTTGAGGGCCAGGAATTCCAGCTTATGAGTGGGGTAATTCTTTTCTGAGGGGGTCAGGCTCCTGCTCACATAGGCCACTGGTCGCAGTTGTCCTTCATGTTCTTGGTAGAGTACACCACCTAGACCCTCATGGCTGGCATCCACATGTAATTCATAAGGTCTGGTAGGGTCGGCGTAGGCCAGGACTGGGGCAGTGGTTAAGCTCCTCTTCAGAGCATGAAAGGCCTCTTCACACCTTGGGTTCCACTGATCTTGAACTGACTCACCAGGCCTCCTGGGCCCTGAGTCATCCTCTTCCCCTTCTGCCTTTAGCAATTCATTCAACGGGCGGGCAATCCGAGCAAACCCCTCCACAAACCTCCTATAATAGGAGCAGAACCCCAGGAAGGATCTGAGCTCTGTTACTGTGGTGGGTCGTGGCCAGGAAGTGACTGCTTCCAACTTCTCAGGATCTGTGGCCACCCCTTCTTCAGACACTATGTGCCCCAGATAGTTCACAGAAGACTGGTAGAACTGACACTTCTCGGGGGAAAGCTTAAGTCCCTCTTCGCTGAGTCTTCTCAATACTTTCTCCAACCTGGCTTCATGTTCTTCCAAGGTTCTTCCAAAGACAATGACATCGTCCAAGTACACAAGGACTTCTATAAGATTCATGTCTCCAACAGTCTTCTCCATAAGGCGTTGAAAGGTAGCAGGAGCTCCAGACAGACCCTGAGGCATCCTATTGAATTCGAAGAATCCCACCGGGGTTATGAAGGCTGTCTTCTCCCTGTCTTCTGGGTGCATAGGGATTTGATAGTACCCACTCTTGAGGTCCATCACACTGAACCATTTGGCTCCAGACAAACTTTGTAGGGCATCTTCTATCCTTGGCGTGGTGTATTGGTCAGGGATGGTTCTCCTGTTGAGAGTCCTGTAATCGATACAAAGCCTCAACGACCCATTCTTCTTTCTGACCACCACGAATGGGGAGGCATAGGGACTTCTAGACTCCCGGATCACACCAGTCTTCTTTAGTTCTACAAGTTGTTCCCTCAGATCCTCCAGATCTGCCAGGGGGACCCGCCTGACCCTCTCTCGGAAGGGCTTATCTTCTTGGAGTCGGATCCGATGGGTGGCACTTCTTGCACACCCCACATCGAATTCATCTTCGGAAAAGATCTTCTCCCACCTGGTCAGCTGGGCCTTGGCTCTTTCTTTCCAAGCCCTGGGTAGGTTCAGGTTTTCCACGGACAGTTTCTCCCAAACATCTCCTCCGTCACCCGTCCCCTTGACTTCGGACCAAGTGACCGGGGCAGCAGGGCTCACTTGACCAAGCAACACTCTGGCAGGGATCTCCATGGGTCCTCCCGTAGTGTTCCTAACACTCACCGGAACTCTGCCATGGGCCTTCTTCAGGGCCTTGAACGGAATCACTTCTGGTATCACTTCCAGGCCTGAGGACTCTTCCCTTGGGTCTGATTCCAGCATGACAAAGGGGCCAGGTTGTTCCCACGAAAGCTTCACAGTGGCCCTAAGACAGGTTACTTCTCCGGGCTGTAGCACTACTCCTTCTCTGCCAAGTCTCCACACCTTCCCTATCCCCTCTCCCGGGGTCTTCTGCTCTAAGACCAGTCGTTGGTAGGCCGTCTTTAGCATGGGATGGATTTTGGTGGCTGAATGGTTTCTCTCTTTCACTAGAGGGGTCAGGAGTCTCCTGACTAGATCCGTGTTTGTCCCAATGATCAGGGAAATCTTGCTGGCTCCAGGCGGCCGGGGACACACAACTGCCAGGGTGTCAAACACTTCAGCCTTCCCAGCCACGGATGGGTCGAAAGTCATCTTTATGGGCAGGTACCCATCATAAGGGAAACTCTGGGTTCCAAGTCCCCATATCTCCAGCTCTTCTATCTTCTGGATAGGCAGATGACTCAAGTGCCTATCATAGAAGTCCCGGTATAGTAAAGTCACCTGTGCTCCGGTGTCCAAAAGAGCTTTAGTATAGACTCCTTCCACTTGAATGGGCACAGTAGGAGACGGGCCCACCAGTTCCTTTGGGTATGGCCGGACTGGGGTCACCTCTTTTTTTTTTCTTTCGACCCTTGCCCTGCTCCTTTTGGACTTTAATTTTTCCTGAGCCTGGCATGCATTGACTTTCTCCCTCTCAATGGGGGCACAAACCCGCTGAGGGATGTTATTGTTCCTTTTAGGTGGATGTTCCTTCTTTGGGGTGCTGTACTTCCACTGAGGGGTCTTGCCCCCTCCCTCTGGGGTACATCTTGGTGGGGGTGTACTATACCTCCTCCTAGGAGTTTTGTCTCCTCCATTCTTGGCCTTTTTTTTTAGTTTGGAGCGCACTGAAGATGATGGGCACCCGGTTGACTCCTTCACCGGGGCCCTTTGGAGTTTCCCCCCGGCTTGCAATTATCTGTTCTCTTCTTCTTTGGGCTGGAGCATACGTTAGCAAAGTGGCCACTCCCTCCGCAGTTATAGCAAATCACCTCTTCTCGGTCCTGTAGGGAGGCCGGTGCTGAGGTGTTCGGGAACAACTCCTTTCTTGGGCTTGGTTTCTCTCGTCTTCTCTGATCTTTCTCCATCAAAGAGGTCAGCATCTCCAACACTTGGGCCATTTGCGATTTCAGAGTGTCAACCTCCGCATCTCTTTCTGGGCTCTTGACCGAATGGACCAACACTGGTACAGGTGTGACATTCGCCTTGGCCACCTGCTGATCTTCCTGCAGCGCCTCTTCGTCCCTAATAATTTTTATTAGATCAGAGTAGGTTAGTGACATTCCTCCTCCTGAGGTTTTCAGGTGCAGCCAGACCGGGTCTGAGCGCCGCGCTCCCCTCATGATCTGCTTCATGCGTGCTTCATCTGCATCTTTGGGCAGCATTCCCTTCTTCAGTACAATCTTGCATAACTGCCTGTTCAGCCTTCTAACATATTCTGACAGTTTCTCATTCGGCTGCTGGAGAGTGTGTTCAATTTGATAAATCATCTCTGACACCTTCTCCAGCTGACCAAACTCTTCCTGCAGCATGGCCAGGCAATCTTGAGCTGTACAGTTTTCATTTCCAAACCGGAAGCTCTTCACCGCTTCTGCCGCGGCACCTTTCAGACTTTCTAAGACTCGCTGTCTCTTCTGTGCCTCAGGCACCTCCCATGCTTCTACTGCCTGCAATGCCTGTTCCACCCAAGTGTCAAAATCTTCCTCCCCCGCAGGGACGGGGAGCTTCCCTGAGAAGGTGCTAAGCTTCCGGTAACCGGCCTCCACATGCACCGTACTGCTTTTCTGGCACTTAATTACAAGGTCTCCTAGAGCATTCAACAATTCAGGCCCTATAGCGGCCAGCGGTGATCCCGGGCTTAATAGTTCCTTAAGCTTTTCTGCTTTAGGGGATAGTGGTGGAGATAATTGTGGGAGTGATGGCTTTGGTGTCTGAAACCATTCTTCCTTCACTGGCAGCGTATGTATCAAGTGATAGATCTGATTATTAGGCTTGTGCAATTCGTTTCGTAACGAATTGAAATTCGTCCGAATTTAGCAACTTTCGGACATTCGGAAGCATTCGAATTTCCGAACAAAGCAATTACGAATAAGACCGAATCCGAAATAAATTATACCGCAAATAGCGAATGCCCGAATGTCTTCGGCATAATTTGTTATGAAAAAGTTACGAATGTACGAATCCATACGAAGCACAATAACACTCAGTCTGCTCTGCTCTCTGCTTCTCCCACACCGTGCTGAACTCCCTCTCAAAATGGTGTACAGGGGCGGAGGTTATAGCCGCATGTAAAAAACGAAAGTAAAATACGAGATTTCGAATCCATTCGAAGCACAATAACACTCTGCTCTGCTCTCTGCTTCTCCCTCACCGTGCTGAACCCTCTCAAAATGGTGTACAGGGGCGGAGCCTATAGCCGCATGTAACAAACGAAAGTAAAATACGAGATTTCGAATCGTTACAAATAACCGCTATGTATTTAGAAAAGTACAAATCCATTCGAAGCACATTAGGCATAATAGGCAGCGTCGTTGTGAGAGAGACACGGAAAATTACGAATCAACGAACCCAAAAAAAGTTACGAAAGTAGGAGTTGTGTCCAGAATCAACGAAAAACAACGTACTCTACCGAAAGTACGAATTATAAAGCAACAAAAAATTCAACGAAAAATGTCGCTTGCAAAAATACGAATGCGTCCGAACACGAAAAATCCCGTCTAGCAAAATTACGAATGATTACGAATTAACAGGACCGGAAAGAAACGAACCGAAACGGAACGAATTTTTCCGTTGTGCACAAGTCTACTGATTATCTATGGCTTGTATACTCTGACTTTTAAAATGCTCTGGGATTTCGTTTTTCCATTCTACCAGTGCGTATGTAAACGAGATCACTGGATCTGGCCTAAAATCCATCACCCATGCTTTGTGGCTCGGAGACAGTAACAATACGAGCTGTTTTATCTCCTCTTCCTTCCATCTTTCCCCCGGGAGTACAATGACTACCGCCGCGGTTGGATCGGCGCCAATCGCTGCGCACCACTGTAACATTGCCAGCGGGTCCATGCTGGTACTTCTGACCGGCTTGATTGCAGCGTGCAACGTACAAGGATCCCGGACTCGAGCCCCCACGTGTAGCGGCCTCACCCCGACCTCTTTAACTAGGGGTATGTCGAGCGACAGAGTGAGGTGCGCTACGGCCCATGTCCTCCCCATGCATGTGGGTGAGGTGAAGGCCAGTATCAATCTTTTTCCTCGGGCCAAATGTGTGCTGGTTATGAGGATCAGTCC
This sequence comes from Rana muscosa, assembly GCA_029206835.1. Classification (NCBI taxonomy): domain Eukaryota; kingdom Metazoa; phylum Chordata; class Amphibia; order Anura; family Ranidae; genus Rana; species Rana muscosa. Next base: position 305,675,495 of record CM055119.1, read on the forward strand.
TTCCGTGCCGGAATCTCCCTTTGTTCCCATCAACAGAGTCCATACACCCATCAAAGTCCAAACTCAGGTTTATTGCGTATCTCCACATACAGTCAAATGCAACGGCATGATACGATGGGGAAGCAGGTCGAGGCACTGTACAGGTTCCTAGTCCCTACACTCCCTGTGCTATGACCAGGGGTTGCAGGAATCTTGATGGAAGCTCCTCCGCTGCGCTGTAGCCCATATCAGGGGAAGATGTCCTCCAAGGGAGTTACTGAAGGCCCATCCGTCACCGGGTGGACGCTACACCGGGTCTTCGGACGGGTGACCCCCCCCCAGCCTCCTCACCTCAGATGCGGGTCCCCTCGCAAGGGGCGCCCTGGAGCAACTTCACCCTCGCGGGACCCAGTCGGAGTCACCGGGTCCCAGGCCTCCTTAATAGTACCTCACCCCAGGCTGAAGGTGCCGGGATGGACTCCATCTTCGTTCCGGCCAGGCCTTGGGCGCCTAGGCCGGAACCTTGAACCGCCCGCACCCAGGCCCAAGGTGCCTGGGTGCGTGAAGAGATGATCTCCCCCAAAAGACCTCGTGGCGAGGGCGTCTCCCCCTTTTATCCCCTCCCATCGACACCACGGCGGGTTCCCTGCCCCAGCCATACCATCTCCAGGAAGGGACAAAGAAGGGTAGCACTGTGGTAGTGATTCTACCTCGAGCCAGTAGGTACACTGACACCCACTGGTCAAAGAGAATATTACACCACCCAATCCTCCACGAATAAGAAAAAGGGGTCTAATCCCTGACATAATTACACACCTGGGTCTCTCTACCCCCAGGTGTATCCCACTAACTTTGAAGACCCCGCTACACAACAAAACCTGGTTTGCTTTTGTAGCGGTACCCCCGTAGGGGTTGCTGAAAGTTGTGGTCCACCTGTCACCTAGGGTGACCACGTGTCCCGGATTGCCCGGGACAGTCCCACATTTTGCAGGTCTGTCCCGGGCACCTTCATTCCAGGACAATACAGTGTCCCGGAATGAAACTGACACAGCTACCCCCCCGGGCCAATCTGATGCCCCCAAAAAGGCCGCCACATCACCGCTTTACTCACTGACAGTACTTGTCCTGGCTGGGAATGCCTGGAGGAGCACAATCCCCGCCCCCTGCTTGTGATTGGAGAAATGATAAATCCCACCTCTTGTGTCCAATCACTGTGCTGTGATTCATTACAGCACAAGCTGATTTTTGGGAAGGAGGGGTGTCCCTGAATGGTAGTTTGGAAATGTGGTCACCCTACTGTCACCTCTGCCCAGCCCGGCATTCACTTCCCATTCACCTTAGAGACAATGAACAGTCCATATTCTTGTTTTTGCATTTTTAATTAAGGGATTTGAACTTGGATAGGGATGGGAATATATGGGATGCCCAGTAGAATTTCAGAACAGTCAATTTGGGACAGAACTATGTATTTGTACATAACCCTTCTTCAAACTCCTCCTGCACAACACTTGACTCCAGGCCCAGCTAGCACAGGGTTAGGCCCAACACTGACTCAGTCAGGCCCCACAGAAATTGCCATTTGCAGGCAGGGACCACGAGCCCCTTTTTATGTAGCAAAAATTGAATAGAAAGTCTTTAGTGCTAGCTGTCCTATGGTGGACTACTGCTCCCAGCAATCCCTCTTCAGGCCCTGCCAGCCCTCCACTGCCCATGATATCACAGTCCTTACCACTGGCTCTGCACCCATCCCAGACTGCACACTCCCAGTCCTCCCAGGTGTGCCGCCCTAGTTCTCCCAACTGTGCCATCCACTCACCAGCCCTCCTGGCCTCACACACACCGGTGGATCCCTCCTGAAGATTTGACCGGCAGTACTAGCTCCCGCTGTCCTCCTTGACACCTCTCTGTGCCTCTTGTCCAGATCCCTTATGCATTCTTGAATGGATCTTTCCTGCACCCGAGCCCCAGGCCCAAGGTCACCCCCCCAAAAAAAATAGGGAGCAGCCTCAAAGGACCCGACAGCCTAGCACCATCCTCAGTTCTTCCACCTGACAACAACCTCCCAGCTGAGCTGACCCTGGGTATATCAAGGAGGCCTGTCCCCTGCCAGTCCTAGTCAAGGATTGGTCAGTGCGCCCTGAGACACCTCAGACAGCTCCACCCCTCTCCCCCTCCTTTCTTCTAGAATCCTCTGGAAGGCAGAAGGAGGTATCCGAGAAGTGATGCTATCTGTGAGTCACCAGCCTACTCTGAGCCACTTCCAGCCCACACAGATCAAAACATGCTGGCCAGTTGATTTGTTCATGTCTAAACTGGCTCTAGTTTATGTATGCATGGAAGGGAATCTTAGATTGTAAGCTCCTTGAGGGAAGGGACTGATGTGAATGTACAATATATAGCAAAGGTCTCCAAACTTTCTAAGCAAAGGAAGTTTAGTTCTATTCAGGCTTTATGGGGGGCGTACTGTGGCCATTCGGAGTAAAAAATGCCCCGTCATCAGTGCACCATCATTGGTTCTAGTGAGAGGAATATTGCCCCATTGTTGATAGTAATGAAAAGAATAATGCCCCATTGATGGTGTTAGTAGGGTGAATAGTGTCCCATCATTGGTGTTCAGTTGGTGGAATAGTGCCCCAAGGGCCAGATAAAGGCAAGCAAAGGGCCACATCTGGCCCCCAGGCCGCTGTTTGGAGACCACTGATATATATATAGTATGTAACAGAAATGTTCTTGCAGTTCTTCTTTTGACCAGGTGAGGGTGCAAAATACTCATATCTATTGTTCACTGTGATGTAAACATTGCTATTATTTACTTGTTCTGCAAAGCTTTTGGGAAGGGCTGTGTACACAGCAAATGCATTTTTCTATAGAGTTGTTATATCCCTATCAAGCAGCGGGGTTGGGTCTATGCTGCCTTCATGGAACATTTAAAAAAAAAAAGCCCATGTTATTGTGGTTTTTGATATTTTAGGTGTTTATCGACTAATAGACTGTAATGAATAAACTCAATACGAATTTATTTTTTTATTATTTGCCCATTAGTTGTGTGTAATTAAATGTTATGGTTTTTCTGTGTACTATAAAGATGGTCATATATCTGTGTATTTAAATATATTGAATAATATTATTAATAATAATAATAATAATAATACTATTAACACTACTACAACTTCTACTACTACTAATACTAATAATAATATTTATTTTAATATAATAATAATTCTATAAATACTACTACTCAAACTACTACTACTAATAATTATATTAAAATAATAATAATAGTAATAATTATTATTATTATTATAATTAATATTAGTAGTAGTATTAAAATAATAATAATAATAATTATTATTATTATTTTAATTGAATTATTATTATTAGTTGTAGTTTGATTAGTAGTATTTATAGAAATATTATTATATTAATAGAATTATTATTGTTATTATTATTATTAGTAGTAGTAGTAGTGTTAATAGTATTGTTATTATTATTATTATTAATAATAATATTATTCAATATATTTAAATACACAGATATATGACCATCCTTATAGTACACAGAAAAATTGCAAATTTTTGGTGCTATGTAAATCATAAATATTACTAATAATAATTATTTTCAATATGTTATTATTATTGTTCAATATATTATTATTATTATTATTATTTTAATACTCCTACTACTCCTACTAATATTATTAATAATAATAATAATAATATCATATTGAAAATTATTATTTTTAGTAGTATTATTCATGATTTACGTAGCACCAATAGTTTGCATAGCGCTTTACAAAATTGAGGCAGATAGTATAGTTTCCCACCTTCACCCCGGGCAATACTTGACCTTGTCCTGTTAGACACCACAATGTTTTGGAATCTGTTGGTAAATTTGTTATGCTCACTTACTGTCTTGAGCTCAGAGACTTCTGTCTGCAGGCGGGGGGCAGCCCATATCAGGGTGGACACAGCTTCAGCCAGTCCGGGGTCCAGTTCCCTGTATAAGAGAAGACTATTACACAGGACCCTAAAATGGTTCTTCAATACTCATTTTGCACATTTTTAGGTACTTTAGTGTCCTTTTTTTTTTTTACTTTTTTTTTTTGCTACAAAGTGATAGCCAGTATGTTCATTTTCGGGTGTTATAAATTAGGTATAATATTTTTGGGTGCTCCATATATTATTTTTTTTTTTTTGCAGGATTAATATATGAATAAGAAAACACAGGTTATTGCACTAAAAAAGTTATTTTAGAAACCTTAATTTAAAAAGACCCAACTAAACTAAACGCCAAGGCCCCATTCACATTGGTGCGTGATTTTTTACACTTTTTGCGTGCACTTTTGCACGACGGGCATACGAGAGACAAACACGCCAAAGAAGCTCCTGCACCTTTACTGCCATCCAAGCTTCAAATTTTTTTACTGCGAATTTAGTGGCCTTTGACGCCTGTTTGAAAATGTGTCTTTGTGGGCTGTGTTTGGGGTGCCGCTAACAATGAATGGCTCCGCAAGCATACCGGGTTTTAATGCAGGTTCACGGAACACCATCCAATGTGAATGGAATCTAAACCTCAATCCAACCCTTTAACACATCTCTAAAGATAATCCTTAATAAGGCTACATTCACATCTATACCTAATCTTAATCCTAACCCCTAATACTAATATTAACCCCTAACACTAATATTAACCCCTAATACTAATACTACCCCCTAACCCTAATATTAACCCCTAACACTAATATTAACCCCAATACTAATATTAACCCCTAATACTAATACTACCTCCTAACCCTAACCCTAATACTAATCCCTAACCCTAATATTAACCCCTAACACTAATACTACCTCCTAACCCTAACCCTAATACTAATCCCTAACCCTAATATTAACCCCTAACACTAATACTAACCCCTAACCCCAACCTCTAACCCTACTATTAACCTCTAACACCACTACTACCCCCAACCCCAATACCAACCCCTAACCCATAACCCTAATACTAACCCCTAACCCTAATACTAACCCCTAACCCTAATATTAACCCCTAACCCTAATATTATCCCCTAATACTAATACTACCTCCTAACCCTAACCCTAATACTAATCCCTAACCCTAATATTAACCCCTAACACTAATACTAACCCCTAACACTAATACTAACCCCTAACCCCAACCTCTAACCCTACTATTAACCTCTAACACCACTACTACCCCCAACCCCAATACCAACCCCTAACCCATAACCCTAATACTAACCCCTAACCCTAATACTAACCCCTAACCCTAATATTAACCCCTAACCCTAATATTATCCCCTAATACTAATACTACCTCCTAACCCTAACCCTAATACTAATCCCTAACCCTAATATTAACCCCTAACACTAATACTAACCCCTAACCCCAACCTCTAACCCTACTATTAACCTCTAACACCACTACTACCCCCAACCCCAATACCAACCCCTAACCCATAACCCTAATACTAACCCCTAACACTAATACTAACCCCTAACCCTAATATTAACCTCTAACGTTTTTACTACCCCCTAACCCTAATACTAACCCCAACCCTAACCCTAATATTAACTCCTAACACTAATACTAACCCCTAACCCTAATATTAACCCCTAACCCTAATATTATCCCCTAACACTAATACTAACCCCTAACCCTAATATTAACCTCTAACGTTTTTACTACCCCCTAACCCTAATACTAACCCCAACCCTAACCCTAATATTAACCCCTTACACTAATACTAACCCCTAACCCTAATATTAACCCCTAACACTAATACTAACCCCTAATCCTAATATTAACCCCTAATACTAACCCCTAACCCTAATATTAACCCCTAACACTAATACTAACCCCTAATACTAATGCTACCCCTAACCCTAATATTAACCCCTAACACTAATACTAACCCCTAACCCTAATATTAACCACTAACACTAATACTAACCCCTAACACTAATACTAACCCCTAACCCCAACCCCTAACCCTAATATTAACCTCTAACACCACTACTACCCCCTAACCCCAATACTAACCCCTAACCCATAACCCTAATCCCTAACCCTAATATTAACCCCTAACCCTAATATTAACCCCTAACACTAATCCCTAACCCTAATATTAACCCCAACCCTAACCCTAATATTAACCCCTAACACTAATACTAGCCCCTAACCCCAATACTAACCCCTAACCCAGAACCCTAATACTAACCCCTAACACCAATCCCTAACCCTAACACCAATCCCTAACCCTAATATTAACCCCTAACCCTAATATTATCCCCTAACACTAATACTAATCCATAACCCTAATATTAACCTCTAACATTTCTACTACCCCCTAATCATAATACTAACCCCTAATCCTAATAATAACCTCTAACACTACTACTACCCCCTAACCCATAACCCTAATACTAACCCCTAACTCCAATCCCTAACCCTAATATTAACCCCTAACACAAATACTAATCCCTAACCCTAATATTAACCCCTTACACTACTACTAACCCCTAACCCATAACCCTAATACTAACCCCTCACCCCAATGCCTAAAATTAACCCCTAAACCTAATACTAACCCCAACCCCTAATATTAACCCGTAACACTAATACTAACCCCAACCCTAATATTAACCTTAACCCTAATACTAACCTCTAACCCCAACCCCTAACCCTAATATTAACCCCTAACACTAATACTAACCCCTAATCCTAATATTAACCTCTAAAACTAATTCTATTCTTAACCCTAATATTAACCCCTAACCCTAAAATTAACCCATAACCCTGATATTAACCCCTAATTCTAATCCTAACCCCTAAACCTAATCCTAACCCCCTACCCCAACCCCTAACAAAAATAAATATTATTTCATAAATAAATAAAATAAACAACAATAAATAAATAACAAATTAATTCATGAATTAACTAACCCCTAACCCCTTACTCTAACTTAAAAAAATAAAAATAAAAAAAAAATAATATTAAATAATTATATAATTTAATACATTAACCCTTAATCCTAACCATAAACTCTAACCCCTAACTCCTAACCTGTAACCCTTAACCCTAACCCCTAACAAAAACAGATGTACAAGAAAAGTATTACATATGAATAAATTAGTAGTAAATAAAAGCAGATGAAAAAGCCAAAAAACACAGAAATACATGATGAAACTGATTATATTTTTCTGTGGTGGCTAATAAAAAAAAAAATGCCAAAGCTCAAAAACGCTTTAAAAAAATCCATGCAAAATGCTCAAAAAGCTTGTGTCAAGGTCACCTGTGGCCAGGTGACAGATGCACACCGTAGCGGGACAGGAGTGCACCGCAAGGTAGTGAACCCTATGGCTGACTGCTGCGGATAGGAAACTGGGTGGTTGTGGAAAGCGGGACCAGAGGAGCACAACCGGGATCCTAACGGAAGCCAGAGCCAAGATTCCCCAGGGCGCGGAGTCTAAGACCCAGCAGGTCTTCTCCAGGGCCTCTAGTGGTGAGGATGTTATGCTGCAGGCTGGGACCAGGTCGCGGCCCCTGGAGTTTCCTAGCTCACGCCCCGTAGGATAAGGGGAAAAGAGGGGAAGCAGCAGCACAAGATATGAGAGAACCGAATAACAAGCTGAAGGTCAGGGGCCACAAGCAGACAAGGATAACGAAAGAACGAGCCGAAGGTCAAGGGGCACGAGCAGACAGGGATAGTCGGGGACAAGCCAATAACGTAACAGAGAGACAGACGTAGCACACGGCAGGCAGGAACCCAAACACACAATGCCTAACAAACACGTTGATCAGCCAAGCAGGCTTGCAGTGCACAGGTTAATATAGTGTTCAGTGATAGGGCCTGGGGTGGAGTCTGGCTGGGAGGAGATTATAAAGGAAGCCAGGTGAAAGGGCTCAGGCCTCTAAGATGAACACATGGGAAGGAAGGTAAGCTGACAGACAAACACTACTGCATATCCATGACAGTACCCTCCCTCTTATGGGCCATCCCCCGCCTGGGCCCAGGCTTAAAGGGAAATCTCTGATGAAACCTCCTCAACAGATGAGGTGCAGCGACATCAGATGCAGCGATCCAAGACGCCTCCTCAGGACCAAAACCTCTCCAATGCACAAGGTACTGAAGAATGCCTCTGCAGAGCCGAGAATCCAGAACTTGTCTAACCTCGTACTTAAGATTATCCTCAGAGACCGAAAACGAGGTAGGGAGATGACAAGAAGATCTATTGAGGACCAAAGGCTCTCTAGGAATAAGCAAGGGCATGAGAGGATCAACAGGAATCTGAGGAGGGTCCCCTAGACCCTTAAAGGGGAACTGGTCATCTTGCACAGGACCATCAGACTGGGCAGATGTCAGTGGAACCCTAAAGTCAGGTTGGTTAGAAGGTGACATGTCGCCGGAGTCAAGCTGAATAGCTGAAGGACAAGCAGAATGTCCCGAACAAGAAAAAGTAGGAGGCTCACTGGGCATGGGCTGGACTGGCATAACTAGTACAGAGGCAGAGTGAATAGCTGAGTCAGGTGTAGCGACTACCTGAATCGCATCGCAAGACGTAGCGACTGCAGGACTTGTAGACAAGGTAGCCTGGCTGTGCGTCCAAGGGTGGTTAGGGACAGAGAAATGTAAATGGTTATGCAACCTGGAATGAATGACCGGCTTAGGTTCACAGGGGGCAACCTTGGGTAGGCAGGACGAGGAACAGGAGGGACCCCAAGCCAGGATCTGTCCAGTAGTCCAGTCCACATGAGGAGAATGGAGCTGTAACCATGGGAGACCCAAAATTATAGGCGTTGAGGCCTTGGGTAAGATAAGGAAGGATATCCACTCCTGGTGGAGTGTCCCTACCGACATCTTAACAGGGAGGGTCTGGAAGCGGATAGGTCCCCCTGGGAGAACAGTACCATCAATCGCCAAGACCACCAATGGTGTGGTGAGGGGCAAAAGAGTAAGTCTCATGGACGATGCGATTTCCCAGTCCATAAAATTACCAGCGGCTCCGGAATCCAGATATGCTGAGACCGAATGAGAAGAAGCACCAACATGAAGGAACACAGAAAGCAGAAGACGAGAAGGGGAAGGTGATATTTCTGGGTCCAATACTCCACTTTCCAGATGAAGTGGACCCGAACGTTTTTCTGGACAAAGAAAGCAAGTGTCACGAAAATGACCTTTGCCCCCACAGTAAAGACACAGACCAAGAGTTCTGCGCCTAGCACGTTCCTCGGGGGATAGCCTGGTCCGACCCAGCTGCATGGGTTCCTCAGCTGGTAGGAGATGCTCTACGGGTCGAAGAGAGGGGAGCTCAGGCTGACTAAGAACCAAGGAGGGCTGGCGTTGCCTTTCTAAGGTCCTCTCCTGAAAGCGAATATCGATCTGGTTACACAAGGAGATAACGCCGGCCAGATCAGTGGGGATGGTTCTTCCTGCTAATTCATCCTTCACTCTATCAGACAGGCCATGCAAAAAGGTTGCGACTAAGGCCTCATTGTTCCAGCTCAACTCAGCCGACAGTATGCGGAAATGAAGGGCATACTGTCCCACAGAAGCAGACTCTTGGCGGAGACGTAAAAGGGCGCTGGCCACTGAAGAGACACGAGCCGGTTCTTCGAAGATATTCCGAAAAAGTTTCAAGAAGCCAGACAGGCTAGAAACCACTGGATCATTCAGTTCCCACAGAGGGGCTGCCCAGGCTAAAGCTTCACCAGAGAGGAGGGAAATGATATAGGCTACCTTAGCCCGATCAGACAGGAAGTTTTGGGGCTGGAGCTCAAAATGAATTGTGCATTGGCTAAGGAACCCCCTGCAAGCCTTGGAGTCCCCAGAGAAACGGGACGGAGCTGGCAGTTGTAGTGATTGTGTGGCTGCGACTGGTGCAATAGGAGCAGCCGCTGGTTGTATTTGAGGTTGCGGATTCAGGGTTCCCAAGGAGGCCTGAAGCTGCTCGAAGCGAGAAGCCAGATCCTGGAGGAATCGCATCACCTGAGTCTGATTCGATTCCTGGGTTTCAAGTCTGCAAACTATGCCCTGCAACGGATCATCCACGGGTAACGGGATGTCAGCCGGGTTCATGGCTGATCAAACTGTCAAGGTCACCTGTGGCCAGGTGACAGATGCACACCGTAGCGGGACAGGAGTGCACCGCAAGGTAGTGAACCCTATGGCTGACTGCTGCGGATAGGAAACTGGGTGGTTGTGGAAAGCGGGACCAGAGGAGCACAACCGGGATCCTAACGGAAGCTAGAGCCAAGATTCCCCAGGGCGCGGAGTCTAAGACCCAGCAGGTCTTCTCCAGGGCCTCTAGTGGTGAGGATGTTATGCTGCAGGCTGGGACCAGGTCGCAGCCCCTGGAGTTTCCTAGCTCACGCCCCGTAGGATAAGGGGAAAAGAGGGGAAGCAGCAGCACAAGATATGAGAGAACCGAATAACAAGCTGAAGGTCAGGGGCCACAAGCAGACAAGGATAACGAAAGAACGAGCCGAAGGTCAAGGGGCACGAGCAGACAGGGATAGTCGGGGACAAGCCAATAACGTAACAGAGAGACAGACGTAGCACACGGCAGGCAGGAACCCAAACACACAATGCCTAACAAACACGTTGATCAGCCAAGCAGGCTTGCAGTGCACAGGTTAATATAGTGTTCTGTGATAGGGCCTGGGGTGGAGTCTGGCTGGGAGGAGATTATAAAGGAAGCCAGGTGAAAGGGCTCAGGCCTCTAAGATGAACACATGGGAAGGAAGGTAAGCTGACAGACAAACACTACTGCATATCCATGACAGCTTGCATAAAAACACAAGACAAAACGCCTGAAAAAAGGTGACGCTCACGTGTGAATGCACCCTAAGGGGGGTTGAGTACACAGAATTCCTGACCAATTCTCATTGCTGCATGTGCCCCCATTGGAGCAATTACCATCTGCTTCCTGTCTAAGTGACAGCAACACCGGGACATAAGGTGAGGAGAATTCTCCCCATTAAGGATACAGCAGTAAAAGCCAAATGCAGTATTTAACCCTTCCTCATCCATTCCTAACATTGTTTGGGCTGGAGCCCCACTTTCATTCAGCAAAGCCTGTTTAGTCTTACTTCATGGAATGGATTAATCCGAATCGGGCCAACAAGAGGTCACAGTACAACTCCAGGATCTCCATTGCCTCCACCATGTAGTCTTCTCGGATGATGTGCTCCACCCGGATTCTCGCTCGTTCGTCCTTTCTGCATGATAAGTAGTCAGCAATCTCCTTCCTGGACTTCATGGCCATTTCCGCTACAGGGACATAAAGACTCAATGATTAATTGTTATGCAATGAAATGTCCACTTAATAAATGATATATTTGCTACATGAGCCATCGTGCCGTTATATTATGTAGCACTGCCCTCTTGAGGACTGCTTAGAGTGACATGTTCATCTGCCCCGCCCTGACCCTGTGAACACTCCAGCCCACCTGACACTCTAGGTTCAGACATTCTTCCGGCACCTTTAACCACTTCAATACCAGGCACTTACGCACCTTCCTGCCCAAACCAATTTTCAGCTTTCAGCGTTGTCGCAATTTGAATGACAATTGCGCGGTCATGCAACACTGTACCCAAACAAATTTTTTATCATTTTGTTCCCACAAATAGAGCTTTTGTTTGGTGGTATTTGATCACCTCTGCGATTTTTATTTTTTGCGCAACGAATAAAAAAAGACCAAAAATGTAAAAAAAAAAAAAAAAAAACGTTTTTATTTGTTTCTGTTAATTTTTTTTGTAAATAAATAAGTTTTCTTTTTCAATGACGGGCACTGATATGGCTGCACTGACTGGCACTGATAAGGCAGCACTGATGGGCACTGATGAGGTGGCACCAATGAGGTGGCACTGATAAGCACTGATGATGGGCACTGATAGGCACTCATAGGCAGCACTAATGGGTACTCATAGGCAGCACTGATGGGTACATATGGGTGGCACTGATAGGTGGCACATATGGGCACTGATAGGTGGGCACTGATGGGCATGGATGGTCACGAATGGGCACTGATGAGTGGCACTGAGGTACACTGATGAGTGGCACTGGTTACTGGTGGGTGGCATTGCTGGGCATCACAGTTTTTTTATTTCACTATTATGGTGCCAGTCAGTGCCCATTTGTGGGCACTGATTGGCACATATTTGGCATGTTTTTGAACATGTGGATGGCCATGGGGGCTGTACCTGGCCATCCACATGTTTAAGGCTTCCCTGGTGGTCCAGTGTGGGCATCCGAGGGGGGGGGCTGCGCTGATGAACAATCAGCGCGAAACCCCCCTGTCAGGAGAGCCCCCAATCGGCTCTCCTCTACTCGCGTCTGTCAGACGCAAGTGAGGAAGAGCCGATCAGCGGCTCTTCCTGTTTACATCGTGATTAGCCGTGATTGGACACGGCTGATCACGTGGTAAAGAGCCTCTGTCGGGCCACCGCTCTTTACCGAGATTGGTGTAGCGGTGTGTCAGACTGACACATCGCAACACCGATCGCCGCAATGCGTGCCCCCACGGGCGCGCGGCGGCTGTTATCCTGCTGGACGTCATATGACGCCCAGTCAGGATAACGAAACCACCGCCCGGCCGTCATTCTGCTATAGGCCGGGCGGAAAGTGGTTAAATGACATTTCAACACAAGTTAGATAAAATATTCTCTTAAGATTTACTGGAACAAAGATACGTGGATAGGAGGATATGAATCAACTGAGTCCTGAATGACAGCCAAGACTCAGGTGAGGAACCTCCCCCCCCCCCAAAACAGTGTAATTACAGTTCAGAACCACAGGTGCAGTGTATATATATACACACACACACACACACACACACACACATATGTACAATGGAATCACAGCTAGAGATCAATTGGGTGATTATGAAAGAATCGACTTGTTACTGCAATGTGATACCACACTAAAGGGGAATCCCAGGCCGGCCTATTAAACCTGTATGTCCTAATGAGAGACCAGATAGAATAAGAATAGGATAGGGACTCTTTAAATAGTAGTAACAGCAATGTCCAGTGTGCAAGGCCTACAAAGATCTTCACCGGCAGTTGGAGCTCTTTGAATTGTATCCGAGATATGACACAGTGATGTTAAAGTAAGCAGGACAGCTCAAACTGGTTAGTGGTATTCCTTAAAGTATACTGCTTCCTGTTCCTGTTTCCTGCTGCATCAGCTCAACTGACAATATTGCCGTTCAACCTGCTGGTCTATCCTGGTGGAACATCTACTACACTGAAGACGATCCAGACACCCATACACGGCCAGGCTCTTGCGGCCACTTTTGCAACATTGGTGGCCCTTGAACCGGGGGTTGTACGAGAAAGCCTTCCCACTTTACATTCAGGCTCATCCATCAGGTACGTGAAAATTTGGCATGACATGCAGAAACTGCGCGATCGCACGGCAGCTCTGGAGGGGCGCCTGGGTCATCCTGGAAGATGAATGGGCGCCATTACAGCACGATGTGCATTATCAACAATCTTTGTCTGCTAAACATGCTGCCTGGCTGGATGACATGGAAAATAGATTACGTAGAAACAAATGTAAGGGCCATTGGCATTCCAGAAAAAATTAAGGAATTCAGGACAGAACACTCACTTTTCTTTTTTTCCAGAAGTTTAAGTCGGTTGATGACGAGTCTCAGATTGACCCTCAGTCGCTCAGCTTTAAATCCTGAACCCGGCATGATGCCTTCTCCTCTAAAAAAAGAGAAAAATTTAAGTTTACAGTAGGAAATTCATGTAACTGCACAGTCTATTTGCCTTTAGTAAATGAACCCCTCTGTGTTTAATTCACTGCTCTGACTCATGCATATGTGTGTGTAAATTTCAGCTTGAACTGCTGAGCTCTGTAAACAACCAGAGTTTTACAACAGCAGTTAATAAGAAATTAGAAAACAATAAAAAATAAGCCGAATGCTCCAATTATATGGCTGGCTGTAAGTAGGAAAAATATTCATGTGCAATGTTTCATATTTACCTGGAAAAATAATATATATAAAAATGTATTTTTCAGTCGTGTCCATAATAAACTAAAAAGAAAAAAAAACTATATTCCCTTGGAAGCGATAGCAGCATCTCATGATAACATAAAACAAAGGAAGTAAAAGGTTAACCACAAAACAATCCTCTGCTATGTGGCTTTGCCAGGATACACGATACCGCCGCGTACCTGTCTGGCAGGTGTGCAAATTCTCTTCCTGTGAGTTTGTCTCCATCACGTGGAAGAAAGATATCCATCGGAGTGCGGGTGATAAGTAATGGAAAAGGACGTACTGAGTCACTGTTTGCTCACTTTGGACCTTTTTATCTTCTGTCACAACCATAGCTCGATGGGAAGTAAAGCTAACTGATATCAATTTAAAGCAACCAGCAGACTCACTCTTCAGAGATGTGAAGCAAAAGGGGAACCAATGCTGATCCAATCACTCCAATCCCACAAAGGCCGGTTTATGGAAACTAGGCTTAACCGCCTTTTTCTATTGGCTGCAAGTGTAAACGAGCCCTGATAGCCCTGATAGTATAATTGTCTGCAAGAGCGTTAATATTTGTGTCATAATATCATAATATAAAAAATTGTCATGATAATTATTATTATTATTGCTACTATGACTATTACTTTTATGGTTCTTCACACCGGCGCCAAAAATACCACAATGCTTTTCTCTCTTTTCTGCTTTTCTCTCCCCTAAAGCAGTAGCTCTGAGCTCAGCTTTTGAGCGCTCACTCCTTCAATGCTGGGGGTGAACAGTAAAAGCTGGGAATCTCTTAGCAACGTCCTAGCAACAAGGCAGGACGGGATGATGCCACCTCTGGGTGTATTCCACTTTAACACTTTAAGATGAATGAAATGTATTGTTACAGTTGATACTACTACAGAGAGAAGTCACTGGGGGACCCCATAAGATTTTGTCCTATAGGGCCCCATGATTCGTAGTTACACCCGAGGCCCTGGTGGTGAATAAGCTTCAAATGATTGCAGATCTGATTGTTTACTTTATAATAATGTTCCGCTGTGTCAGTGATAATGAATGTTAGTGACGTATTCTGGATCACATGTTCAGTTCAATTGAACTCTGTTGATAGAAGTAATCTGTGCTTTGTGTGAGGTAATACAAGGCCAGCCTCCTCCATACAGGAGTTTCTGTCAGGTTATTATCGGCTGAAACTGGAGTAATGATATCCCACAGGAGGTAGGCCTGAAACCTGCCAGACCGGTCTGTGACAGAGAGCCGCGGTCAGCTGACATCCATGAGAGGCTCTTCTATAGAGTCATATCCTTTCCATAAGTTCAGCTGAGCGTCCCTCACACACTGAGAGAGCGTCGCCTGCCCAGCTAGTCAAGCAGAACATTGAAAGAAAAGCCTATTTTTAGGCCCCCGATTCACTTGAGCGTATCTACAGTGCCTTGAAAAAGTATTCATACCCCTTGACATTTTCCACATGTTGTCATGTTACAACCAAAAACGTAAATGTATTTTATTGGGATTTTATGTGATAGACCAACACAAAGTGGCTCATAATTGTGAAGTGGAAGGAAAGTTTTATAAATGGTTTTAATTTTTTTTTACAAATAAATATGTGAAAAGTGTGGGGGGCATTTGTATGGCTCCCCCCCTTGAGTCAATACTTTGTAGAACCGCCTTTCGCTTCAAATTACAGCTGCAAGTCTTTTTGGGGATGTCTCTACCAGCTTTGCACATCTAGAGAGGGACATTTTTGCCCATTCTTCTTTGCAAATTAGCTCAAGCTCTGTCAGATTGGATGGAGAGCGTCTGTGAACAGCAATTTTCTTGCCACAGATTCTCAATTGGGTGTAGGTCTGGACTTTGGGCCATTCTAACACATGAATATTCTTTGATCTAAACCATTCCATTGCAGCTCTGACTGTATGTTTAGGGTCGTTGTCCTGCTGGAAGGTAAACCTCCCCCCCATTCTCAAGTCTTTTGCAAACTCTTATAGGTTTTCTTCTAAGATTGCCCTGTATTTGGCTGCATCTATCTTCTTATCAACTCTGACTAGCTTCCCTGTCCCTGCTGACAAAAAGCATCCCCACAGCATGAAGCTGCAACCACCATGTTTCACGGTGGGGATGGTGTGTTCAGGGTGATGTGCAGTGTTAGTTTTCCACCACGCATAGCGTTTTGCTTTTAGGCCAAAAAGTTCAATTTTGGTCTCATCTGACCAGAGCACCTTCTTCCACATGTTTGCTGTGTCCCCCACATGTTTGCTGTGTCCCCCACATGGTTTCTCACAAACTGCAAACAGGACTTCTTATGACTTTCTTTCACCAATGTCTTTCTTCTTGTCACTCTTCCATAAAGGGTACATTTGTGGAGAGCACGACTAATAGTTGTCCTGTGGACAGATTCTCCCACCTGAGCTGTGGATCTCTGCAGCTCCTCCAGAGTTACCATGGACCTCTTGGCTGCTTCTCTGATGAATGCTCTCCTTGCCCGGCCCGGTCAGTTTAGGTGGACGGCCATGTCTTGGTAGGTCTGCAGTTGTGCCATACTCTTTCCATTTTACAATGATGGATTGAACAGAGCTCTGTGAGATTTTTAAAGCTTGGATTATTTTTTTTATAACCTAACCCTGCTTTATACTTCTCCACAACTTTATCCCTGACCTGTCTGGTGTGTTCCTTGGCCTTCATGATGCTGTTTGTTCACTAAGGTTCTCTAACAAACGTCTGAGGGCTTCACAGAACAGCTGTATTTATACTGAAATTAAATTATACACAGGTGGACTCTATTTACTAATTAGGTGACTTCTGAAGACAATTGGTTCCACTAGATTTTAGGTAGGGGTATCAGAGTAAAGGAGGCTGAATACAAATGCACACCACACCTTTCACATATTTATTTGTAAACATTTGGAAAACCATTTATCATTTTCCTTCCACTTCACAATTATGTGTCACTTTGTGTAGGTCTATCACATAAAATCCCAATAAATAGGATGCCGCCAGGAGACAATAAAGTCTCCCCACCGACGCTACATTCTTGATTACTATGTTTTAGTGATGTCTATTAGGTTGGGAACGCTGATCTTATCGGATGCTGCATCCAGGTTGTAACTATTACATGACTATTATTTGAACGTGAACGTTTGTATGTTGACTTAAACTTGTTATAAAAAAAACATTGAAACAGAAAATCCCAATAAAATACATTTACGTTTTTGGTTGTAACATGACAAAATGTGGAAAATTTCAAGGGGTATGAATACTTTACACCCGTGCTTGTGTATAGAAAACCTGACATTTAAAGGGACATACATTTCCAGGGACTGGCTTTCCAGACCTTTAAATCAGGAATAGTGAGCAATGGGGATAGTACAAGTCTAAACGAACGCTTTGCGGGATTTATCAAGGCGAAGGTCCTTACCTGAGCGGACTCCAGACAGGTCCTGACGGTGTAAGGAAAAGGAGTGAGACTCTGGACGGAGGATGTAGTCAGGCTGGATAGATCAGTGTTATGGTATGTGTGGTAGGAAGACGAAGGCACGTGTTGTGTTTAGTGACGTCATCACTGGGTGTGGACCATGTGACATGTGTGATCAGGCTGATACCTTACCTGGGTGTGGGCGAACGCTCACCTGTCACACACACACTGCACTGCCGCTGTGAAATATAACACAGAGAGAGCTGAGTGTGGATAAACAGGCTGGAAAATTAAAGTACAGTAGACTCCGATGTGTAAAAAAAAAAAAAAAAAGTACAAAGTTTTCTAATCACATTCCTCATTTATCAAATTGTCTAAATGGAGAGCTGATGTGTTGTCTACGCCAATCACATCAACCTCATTATTTAAAGTGGTTGTATACCCAAATTTTGTACAAGCACTTACAGGTAAGCCTACATTAAGGCTTACCTGTAGGTGCTTGTAATATCTCCGAGACCTACACAGTCTCGGAGATATTTGCAAAAAAAACTGTACCGCTATCTACGGCGCATGCGCGCCGTAGATAACGGCGCAGGCGCACTGAGCGCGGCGGCTCTTGAATGGGAGCCTGCCGTACACTGCCGGTAATTCGCGCATGCGCGGGGATCGTGCCGTTCCCCGCGCATGTGCGGGAGTGACGTCATCGCCGCTCCGGCCAATCACAGCGCCGGAGCGGCAATACCCGGAAGTCACTCCGGGTATCATGGATTCGACGGAGGATGCGTCCGAGGACCGCTGCGGGGGCTTCGATCTAAGGTAAGTGATTGATAATGAGCTAGTATGCTAGTCATACTAGCTCATTATACCTTTGCCTTGCAGGTTGACCCAAAAAAAAAAAAGTTTTGCGGTATACAACCGCTTTAAGTGTATTTTATATATATAAAAAAAAATATTTGGTATTATTATTATTTTTTATTTATTTATGTATTTTTTATTATAATTATTTTATTGATATTTATATTATTTACTGTATATACTCAAGTATAAGCCGACCCGAATATAAGCCGAGGCACCTAATTTTACCACAAAAAACTGGGAAAACGTATTGACTCGAGTATAAGCCTAGGGTGTCCATCTGCATGCCTCACTGTGCCTCACGGTGTCCATGCCTCACTGTGCCCGTGCCTCACTGTACCCATGCCTCACTGTGTCCATGCTTCACTGTGCCCATGACTAGACTGACGTTTAACATGGGAGTCTATAGGAGGGGTTCCCGGCTTTACAAAATCGGTGCTCCCCGGTCGTAGGTCCCCCAGACAACAAACTTTGCACACTTGTAGAGGAGAAATCCTTGTTAGTACTTATCCTAGCCCTAGGATTGGTATAAAGCAAACTGACCCACTTAATGAATTGGGAGCTGAAGCCCATACGATTCACCCGACCCGAATATAAGCCGAGGCATCTAATTTTACAACAAAAAAAATTGTCTAAGGAAGGGGTGCCCGGCTTTGAAAAAAATCGGTGCTACCCGGCCTTAGGTCCCCCAGACAACAATCTTTGCACACTTGTAGAGGAGAAATGGGGCTATATGTGTGCCAAGTTTTGGGTCCAGGGGACCTACGACCGGCCGGTCCCGGGTCCCCAAAATCACTGGAGAAATTACCGTTTAACATGGGAGTCTATGGAAGGGGTGCCCGGGTTTGAAAAATCGGTGCTCCCCGACCGTAGGTCCTCCAGGCAACAAACTTTGCACACTTGTAGAGGAAGGGTGGCGCTACATGTGTGCCAGGCTTGTTGCGCAGGGGACCTACGGCCGGCCGGTACTGGGTCCCCAAAGTCCGGGAGATCAGGCGCAAAAAGATGACTCGAGTATAAGCTGAGGGGGGCATTTTCAGCACAAAAAAATGTGCTGAAAACTCGGCTTATAATCGAGTATATATGGTATATCATATTTATTTATATCATTTATTTATATCATATTACTTATTCTCAGTGTCCAAAAAAGGCCTAATTGCATCGCTCAGCACTCAGGAAAAAACGAAGTTCCCAAAACATATATATAGAAAGCATATATGTAATGTATGATGTATATGAGGGAAGTCTATGTATATAAACGCAGCCGCTTAACCACTTCAATACCGGGCACTTACACCCCCCTTCCTGCCCAAGCCAATTTTCAGCTTTCAGCGCTTTCGCTATTTAAATGAGAAATGCGCGGTCATGCTACACTGTACCCAATCAGAATTTTTATAATTTTGTTCCCACAAATAGAGCTTTCTTTTGGTGGTATTTGATCACCTCTGCAGTTTTTATTTTTAGCTAAACAAATAAAAAAAGACAGAAATATTTGAAGAAAAAAAAAAAGTTTTTCTTTTGTTTCTGTTATAAATTTTTGTAAATAAGTAAGTTTTCTCCTTCACTGATAGACGGCACTGCTGGGCACTGATACGTGGCACTGATGAGCACCGGTAAGAGGCACTGATAGATGGCACTGACAGGCATTGGGGATGGGCACTGATTGGCAGCTGCCTGGGCACTGATTGGCATTTCCCTGGTGGTCCTGGCGGCCTCCTGGTGGTCCTGGGCAGGCATCTGAGGGGGGGCTGCACTGAGAAACAATCAGCACAGACCCCCCCCCCCTGTCAGGAGAGCAGCCGATCGGCTCTACGCTACTCGCGTCTGTCAGACGCGAGTGAGGAAAAGCCAATCAACGGCTCTTCTTGTTTAAATTGTGATCAGCCGTGATTGGACACGGCTGATCACGTGGCGAAGAGCCTCCGTCGGAGGTTCTTTACCGAGATCGGTGTAGTGGTGTGTCAGACTGACACACCGCACCACCGATCGCCACGATGCGTGCCCCCCACGGGCGCGCAGCAGCTGTTATCCTGCTGGATGTCATAGACGCCCAGTCAGGATAACTGCGACACCGCCCGGCCGTCAAAGTAAAAAAGTCCTTAGTCCATATAGACAAAGTTCCAATACTCAAAGCAGCGCTCCAATCAAATAAATGAAGTATGACCAGCATTCACATGTAAAGACATATGAGAAATCGGTAGTACCGTGTTTCCCCCGAAAATAAGCATATAAGTATATTAATTTTGGCAACCAAAAACACAGTAGGGCTTATTTCTCTTGTCATCCATGGACTGACACAGCGTGTCTTATACACCTTTACACGTGGGTTATGTCCCTGCTTGCAGGAGAAGACCTAGGCAGAATGTGAGATGTTATACATACACATTCTAAACAGCCAGAGCTGAACAGCCCCGCCCAGGGGGGCGGTCCCTCCGGCATAACCCTCCCACTGCAGTCAGCAGACCTCAGTTTTTTTCTGCCTAGCAGAAGGAGAAGACGTGGCTTTCTCAGGAGCCAGTCTCCTGACCTATTTTTATTCCTTTTGGAATTTTTTTCCTATTTTATTCTTTTGAGATCTTCTATCAACTGTCGGCTGGGCAACAGGTTGGGTACAAGATATCCTCGTAGTCTTCCCTGTCCGACCATCGAGTGTGCTGATCCTCGCCTTGTGTGCGTGAGACTCAGTTCACGACATGCCCCACGACTCCAGGGGTGGCCGGTGGGCTTCCAGCTCCGCGGTCCTCTCAAGATAGAACAGACCGGCTGTATCTTTCGCGGTGGACCGGGCCGACAGCTACTCAGTACCGCACTGTGATAGTTCTGTCAGAAACACACCAGTGGGTCCCTCAGGGGACGGGTAAGTAGTCTCTCCTGGCTGCAGGTGAGTACATGCTGTGTGTTTCTTGTGTGGGGGATTTCCCTGTCTCCCCCTGTGTTTTTTTAATGTCACTCTCTGGTCACTAGTGCTGGCGCTGTACTGTGTGGGGTGCCTGGGGGCCATACTGTCCTGGGGGGGGCTCATGCTGCTCTGCATTCGCTGGGGCTGTTTTGTTTTTGGGTGTGAGGGGCCTGGGCGCCGTTCGGCGCCATGTTTAGTGTGTGTGCGCTGATTTTACATGGCGGCCATCTTGCCGTGGCCCGCCGGAGCACATTGCGGCGGCCATTTTCTTGTAGCCGCGCGTTTTTCTAGCACTAGTTTGGCCTCTAGCGCCGCTGGGAATGGCGCGAATCTCCTCACACTCTCTCCTCTCAGCTCACTCACGCTGAGCAGCGCGGCGCGGAGAGACAGGGCAGCGGAACCGAGCGGTCCTGGTCAGGTTGGTGGGTTCCCTGGGCATTCCCCTACTTCAGTCAGCACAGCCTGTGGGTGGTCTCAGAGAGGGACATTATGGAGTCAGAGTCACCAGCTTCCCCTAACATGCCAGAGGCAGCAGCCAGTGCTCCAGCACCTGCGGTCCCTATGGACCAGTTGTCGGCAGTCCTGGAATCATTTCTGACCAGGATGGAAGCTGTGTGTGAGCACAAGGGAGCAAAAAAGCGCCCTCTCCCCACTTTATCTCCACAAGGGGAGTGCTCTGATTCAGATATGGGCCTAGCTATTGCTGCTCAGGACCCTAGCTCTGAATATTTGGATGGTTTTGAACAGGACATTCCTTGTGAGGAAGACTCCAGTTCTGAGTCAGTAAATGACAGGGCGCTTGTTAGTGAACTCATTGATGCTGTGAGGGACACTCTCAAGCTAAATGCTGCGACCGCAGAACCTCAGGCGGATACAGTCTCCTTTGGTTCTTTTAAGACCAAGCCTTCTAAAAAGGTTTTTCCATATGTATCTTTCTTTGACCAGCTCATTGACCAGGTCTGGGAAAAGCCGCAGAAGACTTTCATGGTCCCGCGGTGTTTGTCTATTAGATAACCCTTTGAAGACGCCCTGCTTAAAAAGTGGGCTTCTCCCCCGGTGGTCGACCCTCCAGTCGCCCGTTTAAACAAGGCCACCACTCTCCCGATGGAGGGGACTCCTGCGTTTAAGGACCCCACTGACAGGAGGTCAGAAGTGGTGAGTAGAGCCATGTTCGCCTTGTTGGGATCCGCCCTACGGCCCGTAGTAGCGGCGACCCTTGTGTCTCAGACACTCACGGAATGGGCAAAAATTTTGCACCTAACTGTGCAGGAGTATAACCTTCCTCCAGACACTATTGCTCTGGCCCACCAGATGGTGCAGGGTCTGATATATGTGTGCGACGCCACGTTGGACGCGGCCCCTTTAATATCCAGGGCCTCTGTCTCGGCGGTGGTATTGCGTCGTCTCATCTGGTTGAAATGCTGGTCTGCTGACCTAGCCTCTAAGAAGCTCCTGACGGATCTACCTTTTAAGGGTGGTAGACTTTTTGGTGCTGCTCTGGATGACATCATCAAGGATGTCACGGGAGGTAAAAGCACTCTCCTTCCTCAAACTATCAAGGGTAAGGAGGCCCGACGTAAACCGGGTCCTTCCTTTCCAGCAAAAAAGGGGTTTTTTCGTCCGTCAGAGTCCACGGGTAAGCCATCCCAGACTGACAACAGTGCGGCTGGCGGGCACAAGCGCCCCTGGGTGCGTAAGCCGAACAAGCCGGCTCCCAAGCCTGCCTCCGCGTGAAGTCTTGCCCCCGCCCGTCTCTGGGGTGGGGGGACGACTTCGCAGGTTCACGGATCGGTGGACCTCCCGGATCTCCGACCGGTGGGTGTGCGAGGTGGTCACCTCAGGATACAGAATAGAGTTCCGCTCCTGGCCCCCAGACAGATTCTTTCCCTCAAATCTCCCTCTCCTTCCTGCCCGTCGGGCAGCCCTCTTGGGGGCTGTACAGGATTTGATCGGGTCCGGAGTAATTGTGCCGGTTCCGTCCCAGGAGAGGTTTCAGGGGTTCTACTCGAATCTGTTTGTTGTTCCAAAAAAGGACGGGGTTCGGCCAATCCTGGACCTCAAGGCCCTGAATGCCTTCGTGAAGGTGCAAAAATTCCGCATGGAATCCATTCGCACGGTGATCGCTACACTCCATTAAGGGGATTTTCTGGCATCCTTGGACATCAAGGACGCCTACTTGCATGTTCCGATCTGCGCAAGCCACCAGAAGTTTCTGCGCTTTGCGGTCGGCGAAGTCCACTATCAATTTGTGGCTCTTCCCTTCGGCCTAGCCTCGGCACCGAGGGTGTTCACCAAGGTGCTTGCTCCGGTCCTAGCTTTGCTGAGACAGCGAGGCATTGCTATCGTGGGCTATCTGGACGATTTTCTTCTAAGAGCAGACAGTGGCTCAGAATTGGAAGAAAGTGTGACTATCGTCAGTCAGACCCTCAGGGAGTTTGGGTGGCTCCTGAACGTTCAGAAGTCGGTTCTAGTCCCGACTCAGCGCCTGGAGTATCTAGGTCTGATT
The DNA here is from genome assembly GCA_029206835.1 of Rana muscosa. Taxonomy (NCBI): domain Eukaryota; kingdom Metazoa; phylum Chordata; class Amphibia; order Anura; family Ranidae; genus Rana; species Rana muscosa. The sequence goes on from CM055119.1 coordinate 305,699,157, forward strand.
CTGGACTCCTTGGAAGCAAGAGTCTTCCTACCTCCAGACAAACTACTGACACTTCAGTCTGCAGTACGGGTGCTGACGTCCCGAAAATGGTCGTCAATCCGCTTTTGCATGAGAGTCCTGGGGCTCATGGTGGCCTCCTTCGAGGCCATTCCTTATGCCCAAGCGCACACCAGGGCTTTACAGAAAGAGATCTTGTCCACTTGGGACAAATCCCGGTTGTCCTTGGATCTTCAGATCCAGGTGAGTCACCTGGTCAGGGCGTCCCTGACGTGGTGGTTGAGGTCCCCGGCTCTTCGGTCCGGGAAGTCGTTCCTCCCCATCCAATGGACGGTGATCACGACAGACGCCAGCCTGACGGGCTGGGGGGGAGTCTGGGGAGTCCTGTCGGCCCAAGGGCTTTGGACTCCGGACGAAGCCCTCTTACCGATCAATGTGCTGGAGATACGGGCAATCAGACTGTGCCTCTCCTCATGGTCGGAGAAACTACAGGGTCACTCCATCAGGATCCAATCGGACAACGCCACAGCAGTGGCGTATGTCAACCATCAAGGGGGGACTCGGAGCTCAGCTGCGGCTTCCGAGGTCGCCCGCATCCTGAGGTGGGCCGAAAGAAGCGTGCTGGCTCTGTCGGCCGTCTACATTCCGGGCGTAGACAATTGGCAGGCGGACTATCTAAGTCGCCAGACGCTGGACCAGGGAGAGTGGTCCTTGCACCCGGAGGTCTTTCAACTCATTTGCAGACGGTGGGGCACGCCGGATGTGGACCTGATGGCCTCTCGACTCAATCGCAAGGTGTCGAGGTTTGTGGCCAGATCCAGGGATCCCTGGGCGGATGCCTCGGATGCGTTGGTGGCCCCATGGGGTCAGTATCACCTGATATACGTTTATCCTCCGCTGCAGTTGCTCCCTCACCTGCTCCGCAGGGTAGCGACCGAGGGAATTCCGGTGATCCTCATTGCTCCGGATTGGCCTCGGCGTCACTGGTACGCCGATCTGGTACGTCTCGTCGCAGACATTCCCTGGCGGTTACCAATACGGGGGGGACCTTCTGTCTCAAGGTCCTATATTTCATCCTGCTTTACAGTCTCTGGCTTTAACAGCATGGTTATTGAAAGCCAGGTGCTGAGAGACCGAGGTCTCTCGGATTCGGTCATTTCGACCATGTTAAGGGCACGGAAGTCTTCCTCCAGAAAGATCTATCACCGTACTTGGAGAGCTTACATTGCCATGTGCGAAGAGCTGGACTGGCGCCCACGAACGTATTCCGTTCCCAGAATCCTGCATTTTCTGCAGCGTGGCGTAACCCAAAAGCTCGCTTTGAGTACCATTAAGGGTCAGATTTCGGCCTTGGCCATCTTCTTTCAGCGACCGCTGGCGGGTCATCCCTTGGTTAGCACCTTTGTGCAGGGGGTTCGCCATGTGCTCACCCCTGTCAAGCCTCCTCTCCCCACGTGGGATCTGAATTTGGTGCTCTCGGTCCTCCAGGAACCTCCCTTTGAAAATATTAGAGATATTCCCCTCTTGACTTTGTCTCAGAAGGTGGCCTTCTTGGTGGCCATTACTTCCATTAGACGAGTGTCTGAATTGGCGGCCTTGTCCTGCAAGTCGCCCTTTTTGGTCATCCATAAGGATAAGGCGGTGTTACGTCCGCGACCTTCCTTTCTGCCAAAGGTGGTCTCGGCCTTCCACTTAAACGAGGACATTGTCCTCCCGTCCTTGTGTCCTCACCCAACGCATCCCAGAGAGTTTGCGCTTCACACTTTGGATGTGGTACGAGCCTTGCGGGTGTACCTGTCGGCTACTGCTTCTATTCGGAAGTCTGACTCACTATTTGTGGCTGTCTCTGGTCCAAAACAGGGCCAAGCGGTTTCGTCTGCCACCATTTCTAGGTGGATCAGACAAACCGTCATTCAAGCTTATGCTCTCAAGGGGCGGGCGCCTCCCTTTCCGGTTACGGCACATTCCACCAGGGCAATTGGTGCTTCCTGGGCTTTCCGACATCAAGCGTCGGTTGCACAAGTGTGTTCATACCTTTTATAAGTTTTATAAGGTTGATGTGGCTGCATCTTCGGATGCTTCCTTCGGCCGCAAGGTGTTGCAGGCCGCTGTTTGATGTTGCAACTCCTCCGTTGAGGAGCTCTGCCTTGTTTGAAGTGAAGTTTTTGGTTTTCCATTTATACTGCTCCCATCCCTCTTGACACTGCTTTGGGACATCCCACGTGTAAAGGTGTATAAGACACGCTGTGTCAGTCCATGGATGACAAGAGAAAATAGGATTTTTGTACTCACCGTAAAATCCGTTTCTCTGGCATCCATGGACTGACACAGCACCCACCCTTCTTTTCGAGTTTGTACTGCTTTGTTACGAACTGAGGTCTGCTGACTGCAGTGGGAGGGTTATGCCGGAGGGACCGCCCCCTGGGCGGGGCTGTTCAGCTCTGGCTGTTTAGAATGTATGTATAACATCTCACATTCTGCCTAGGTCTTCTCCTGCAAGCAGGGACATAACCCACGTGTAAAGGTGTATAAGACACGCTGTGTCAGTCCATGGATGCCAGAGAAACTGATTTTACGGTGAGTACAAAAATCCTATTTTTCGGGGTAGGGCTTGCCATTTAACGTGCTGTCTTCTCACCCCCTCTCCCTCCCTGCCTGTCAGGAATCCCCAGTGTGAATAATAGTAAAAGTGGTTGTAAACTGCAAGAATCCTCTCTATTACAGTAGTATATAATGAAAAAGGTGTGTTTCTGTATTCTATTGTGTCACATACCTTATTATAGCGCCACTTTGCGCTTCCATAGTCTGCCGGCGCCGGAGCTCTCTTCCACGATCAGAGCATTGCAGAGGGAGGGGGCAAGATCCCCCGCTGACAGGCAGGAGAAGAGGAGATCAGCTGAATACCAAAGGTATTTGACCACAGATTCGATTAAAGAAACACACAAAAGGGCTTTTTTTTGGGGTAGGGCTTATATTGCAGCCCTCCTGGAAAATCAGGGTAGGTTTTATTTTCAGGGTAGGTCTTACTTTCGGGGAAACACGGTATGTTGAGGGGTGATGAGACAGTTCAATTGATAGGTGAAGGATTCTACTCAATCATTGATAGGCGTATACCATCCACCAGAGTCCACACCACGTGAAGCACACTCCCCTCGGGGTTTACACTCACCAAAGGTATGTAATTCAAAAGCCTTGAACACACCAGTTATCTCCCGTTTGGTCCGGTTATCTCAAACAGCTCATCTCCCAGGGTGGTCATGTAAAAAAAGGCTCCACTCACCATGATACCGTTTTAAAAGTTTATTCAAGACGACCACCCCCTTAAAGTGGTTGTAAACCCACTCTGACAACTTGCACCTACAGTTAAGCCTAGATTAAGGCTTACCTGTAGGTGCAAGAAATATCTCCTTAACCTACACGGTTAAGGAGATATTTGCAGAAAACACTGCACTGATGTCTACGGCGCAGGCGCACTGAGCTTCCCGGTTTTATGAATGGGACATGCCGGGATTATGCCGGTCCCACGCGCATGCGCGGGATCGTGGCGGTCCCACGCGCATGCACAGGAGTTACGTCATTGCCACTCCGGCCAGTCACAGCGCCGGAGCGGCGATACACGGAAGGGACTCGAAAGCAAGATGGCGGCGGAGGGGAACGAGGAGCGCTTCGGGGGCTTCTATCTAAGGTAAGTCATTATGCCTTTCTCTTGCAAGGTTTAAAAAAAAAAAAAAAAAAAAGAGGGTTTACTTCCTCTTTAAAAACACACTTACACAACATTAATTGTAACAGGCATTTTGTTGAAAAAACAAACTGTGTGTTATCACCAATCAGTATGGAATGCCGTCTGCTATCCACTGCATTTACTGCATTGATAGTATCTGGCTGTTCCTTCCTGGTAGTGACACGCACACGTCACTTCCCGTCGCCGTAAGGTAACGTACTGACGCGTTTCGTCATCACGACTTTAACAGAGAGCAGTGTGTTCAAGGCTTTTGAATTACATCCCTTTGGTGAGTGTAAACCCCTAGGGGAGTGTGTTTCATGTGGTGTGGACTCTGGTGGATGGTATACGCCTATCATTGATTAACCACTTGCCGCCCGCCATATAGCAAAATGACGTCGGCAAAGTGGTTTAGTTATCCTGATCGGACGTAATATGACGTGATCAGGATAACAAAACCGGGGGGCGATCGATCTGACACACCGCAACTCTGATCTAGGTAAAGAGTCCCTGACGGAGACTCTTTACCACGTGATCAGCCGTGTCCAATCACAGCTGATCACGATGTAAACAGGAAGTGCATTTGTTTTGCACTCCTGTGACCCGTTTTCAGCAGAGAGTCTGAAGTCCGCTCTCTGCTGCCGTCGGCGATGTTCGGTGGCTCGGTTCACAGTCAGTGCAGAGGTGCCGGGGGGACAGATGCAGCATCCACCTAGGTAAGTATGATTATGGGGATTTTTTTTTCCCATACTTCTCTTTTAACCATGAGTGTAACATAAGTTTGCCTGCACTAAGCTGGTAGCACACTAGAGCAGGGGTCTCCAAACATTCTAAACAAAGGGCCGGTTTATTGTCCTTCAGACTCTTGGAGAGCTGGACTTTGGCAAGCGGGAGTGAAAATTTTCCTGGTATCAGTGGGGGTAAACATCTGGTATTAGGGGGAGGAATAGTGCCCCATCGTTTGTATCATAAGGAGGAATAGTGCCCCATTAGTGGTGTCAGTGGGAGAAATGGTGCTCCATTGTCGGTGTCAGATGGCAGACTAGTGTCTCGTATCATTGGAAGGGATAGTGCTCCAAGGGCCGGATAAAGACAAGCAAAGGGCCGCATCCGGCCCTCAGGCTGCAGTTTGGAGACCACTGCACTAGAGGGTGCTACATACATGTTACACCAGTATTCCGGGTGTAACATGTAACATGATATCGTTGCAGCAGCCCCTGCAAACCCCGCCCCCCCCAATACCCCGTTGTGACGTTGTTATCACAATTTCTGGAAAACGCAGCTGTGCAGGGCTCTGCCCACCTGGTCACATCATTCATTCACAGAGTTCTGGGAGAACAAGTACCAACATCCTTTGCAGCTGACAGCTTGTAGTTCTCAAAGAAATACCAGGGTACTGTCTAGGTAGTTCATTGATGCTTCCTGTCAGCATGTAACTGCATGCCTGTACCAGGTAGGAGCAGACAGCTTACAATGGCAGTCTGCAAGAGTCCTGCATCGCACCCCGCTGACACTGACAGCTGATGACTCATCGGTTGTTAAGGATGCGGTGGCTGGCTTCCCGGTTCGCTCCTTAAAGCGGTTGTATAGTCTTTTTTTTTTACTTTTACCTACAGGTAAGCCTATACTAAGGCTTACCTGTAGGTAAAAAAAATATCTCCTAAACCTGTACGGTTTAGGAGATATTCCCCTTGCACTGCGCCGCTGACAGCAGCGGCGCATGCGCACAGGGGATTCTCGGCTGAAGGCCCGGCGGACGCCGGACCTTGCCGGAAAGAAGTCTCCCGCGCGCATGCGCGGGAGTGACAACATCGCGGCCCCAGCCACTCACAGCGCTGGAGCCGCGATACCCGTAAGACACGCCTCGGCGTGGACCGGGAGGGACACCGACGCCTCGTTCTAAGGTAAGTATTTCATAATGAGCTAGTATGCGGTGCATACTAGCTCATTATGCCTTTTCCTTTACAGGTGTAAAAAAAAAAAAAAAAAAGTCAGCGGGTATACAACCGCTATTGTAGGCATTTGTGGTACATTTATAAATAACCAAAAACACTTGTTAACTGCACCGCAAATGCGCATATGGTGTTTGGGGGAGCGTTTTTTATTGCTCATTAAACGGGTTTTAACTGCACCTATTAACATGCATTAATGCTATAGGTGCATTTGATAAGCGTCAGTATTTTGAGCAAGTGTGAACGAGCCCTTAGAGAGGGATCAGCAGTTTTCTGATACCAATAAGGCATGTGTGTGTCTGAGTGTACTTCTGACCTCTGCCCTCTGTTATGTGCCACTGACCCCTGCACCCTGTGTTACTCCTGACTTCCCCACTGTGAGGTACATACTACTGTCCCCTGCACCCTGTATTACTCTCGACCTCCCCACGGTGAGGTACATACTACTGTCCCCTGCACCCTGTGTTACTCCTGACCTCCCCACTGTGAGGTACATACTACTGTCCCCTGCACCCTGTGTTACTCCTGACCTCCCCACTGTGAGGTACACACTACTGTCCCCTGCACCCTGTGTTACTCCTGACCTCCCCACTGTGAGGTACACACTACTGTCCCCTGCACCCTGTGTTACTCCTAACCTCCCCACTGTGAGGTACACACTACTGTCCCCTGCACCCTGTGTTACTTCTGACCTCCCCACTGTGAGGTACACACTACTGTCCCCTGTACCCTGTGTTACTCCTGACCTCCCCCACTGTGAGGCATACACTACTGTCCCCTGCACCCTGTGTTACTTCTGACCTCCCCACTGTGAGGTACACACTACTGTCCCCTGCACCCTGTGTTACTCCTAACCTCCCCACTGTTAGGTACACACTACTGTCCCCTGCACCCTGTGTTACTCCTAACCTCCCCACTGTGAGGTACACACTACTGTCCCCTGCACCCTGTGTTACTCCTGACCTCCCCACTGTGAGGTACACACTACTGTCCCCTGCACCCTGTGTTACTCCTGACCTCCCCACTGTGATGTATACACTACTGTCCCCTGCACCCTGTGTTACTCCTGACCCCACTGTGAGGTACACACTACTGTCCCCTGCACCCTGTGTTACTCCTGACCTCCCCACTGTGAGGTACACACTACTGTCCCCTGCACCCTGTGCTACTCCTGACCTCCCCACTGTGATGTATACACTACTGTCCCCTGCACCCTGTGTTACTCCTGACCCCACTGTGAGGTACACACTACTGTCCCCTGCACCCTGTGTTACTCCCGACCTCCCCACTGTGAGGTACACACTACTGTCCCCTGCACCCCGTGTTACTCCTGACCTCCCCACTGTGAGGTATACACTACTGTCCCCTGCACCCTGTGTTGCTCCTGACCTCCCCACGGTGAGGTACACACTACTGTCCCCTGCACCCTGTGTTACTCCTGACCTCCCCACTGTGAGGTATACACTACTGTCCCCTGCACCCTGTATTACTCCTGACCTCCCCACTGTGAGGGTACACACTACTGTCCCCTGTACCCTGTGTTACTCCTGACCTCCCCACTGTGAGGTACACACTACTGTCCCCTGTGCCCTGTGCTACTCCTGACCTCCCCACTGTGATGTATACACTACTGTCCCCTGCACCCTGTGTTACTCCTGACCCCACTGTGAGGTACACACTACTGTCCCCTGCACCCTGTGTTACTCCCGACCTCCCCACTGTGAGGTACACACTACTGTCCCCTGCACCCCGTGTTACTCCTGACCTCCCCACTGTGAGGTATACACTACTGTCCCCTGCACCCTGTGTTGCTCCTGACCTCCCCACGGTGAGGTACACACTACTGTCCCCTGCACCCTGTGTTACTCCTGACCTCCCCACTGTGAGGTATACACTACTGTCCCCTGCACCCTGTATTACTCCTGACCTCCCCACTGTGAGGGTACACACTACTGTCCCCTGCACCCTGTGTTACTCCCGACCTCCCCACTGTGAGGTACACACTACTGTCCCCTGTGCCCTGTGTTACTCCTGACCTCTCCACTGTGAGGTACACACTACTGTCCCCTGTGCCCTGTGTTACTCCTGACCTCTCCACTGTGAGGTACACACTACTGTCCCCTGCACCCTATGTTACTCCTGACCTCCCCACTGTGAGGTACACACTACTGTCCCCTGCACCCTATGTTACTCCTTACCTCCCCACTGTGAGGCACATACTATTGTCCCCTGCACCCTGTGTTACTCCTGACCTCCCCTCTGTGAGGCACATACTACTGTCTCATATACACAATCCTTCACCCACAGTTGTTCCAGAGGAAGGCAAAAAAAAAAAAGAAACCCAGCAAAGCCTGCTCCAATTTGCTCCAGCTAGGGTTGCCACCTCATCCCTTTAAACCCGAACACATATGAATTACACAGGTTCTGAGGCCAATTTAATGCAGATAAGGCACCAAGTGAGTTTAATTACCACCTTATCAGCCCCAGAATCTGTGTAATTAGTATGTGTTCGGGTTTAAAGGGATGAGGTGGCAACCCTAGCTCCAGCAGGGGAAAAAATTCCTTCCTGATCCCCCAAGAGGCAATTGGACTTTCCCTGGTGTGGGAGGGCAGGAAGAATATTTCCACCGGGTATTTTAACATATGGTGGTGTAGGGGTAAATTAAGAAATACAAGCTGTGAGAATTCCATTAGGCTTTTATTTTAATTTACAAGAAAAGATAATAGCATTACATTCTCTGAGTACGTTGTTTCTCTGTACCGGGGTTGTGTCTTGAGCTGCTGGGTGTGAGATCAGGCAGGTCACCTAGGCTTTTTCGCTGTTATTCAACACCTCTTTAAAACCAGGGACACCTAAAAACAGCAAACATTGTGATACAAGTTATAAACATAAAAGCTAATTCTGTAGCATAAAGAGCAGTATGCAAACTGAAAAAAAAAAAACATACCGTGTTTCCCCCGAAAATAGGACCTACCCCGAAAATAAGACCTAGCGTTATTTTCCAGGAGGGCTGCAATATAAGCCCTACCCCGAAAATACGCCCTAGTTTAAAATGCTTGTAAAATCCTACAATCCACTCTATTACAGTATTATATAATGTACAACGTGAGTGTTTCTGTAATATAAATGTGGGGAAGAGAGCTCCGGCGGGTCACAGAAGCGCAGAGCGGCGCTATAACAAAGGTATTTGGCACAATTATGTTACAGAAACACACACATTGTACATTATATAATACTGTAATAGAGTGGATAATAGGATTTTACAAGCATTTTAACTCAGTTCACACTGGGGATTCCTGACAGGCAGGGAGGGAGAGGGGGAGAGAAGACAGCACATTACATGGTAAGACCTACCCCAAAAATAAGCCCTACTGTGTCTTTTGTTGCCAAAATTAATCTAAGACCCGGGCTTATTTTCGGGGAAACACGGTAGTAGCCGGTCACCAGTCATCTTCCAGTTTTCTCTGTATGTTAAAGTGGTTGTAAACCCTTTTTTTGGACTTCTACCTATAGGTAAGCCTAGAATAAGGCCTAGAATAAGGCTTACCTGTAGGTAGTGGAAATATCTCCTAAACGTGCGCCGTTTAAGAGATATTTCACTTGTTGTCCGGCGATAATGTGAATGGCGCATGCGCTGTGAAGAAACAAAACTCCATGTCGTTTCTTCCCTAGCGTGTGCCTTTACTGTGCGCATGCGCAGGAGTGACGTCACGCAGCTCCGGCGGATCACAGAGCCGGAGTCCGCGGCCCGGATGGAAGAGGAGCTTGAAGATGGACGCAGCCTGAACAGGGGACAGTGCTGGATTCTTTTGCAGGTAAGCGATGCATACTAGCCCATTATGCTTTAAATTTGCAGGCTATACAAGGAGCAAAAAACCATCAGGGTTTACTTCCTCTTTAAATTGTGTTATTTAAAGCGGAGTTCCACCCATTTAAAAGTCAGCGGCTGCAAAAAGTATAGCTGCTGACTTTTAATAATCAGGCACTCGAAGCCTCGCTCCTCTCCCCCTCCTCTCTGCGGGACTGGCATTGTAACTGTGGGCACGCACTGCGCTGCACGCTGTGAATGGCCGGGCAATCTTCTGGGGCCTGTGACCTGTCCCAGAAGATTGCAAGGAGGAAGGGGGGGAAAGGTGAAATTCCTTCCGGCACCACGGAGGCCCGGGAGGAAGTGGGAGCTTGGTGCCTCTAAAAAGAGGATATCCGCCCCCCCCCCCCCAAAAAAAAAATGACATGCCAAATGTGGCACGTCCGGGGCTCAAGATCACTTAAAGCGGAAGTTCCATTTTTGGGTGGAACTGCGCTTTAACCACTTAAGCCCCGGACCAATACGCAGCATAAAGACCAGGCCCCTTTTTGCGATTCGGCACTGCGTCGCTTTAACTGACAATTGCGCGGTCGTGCGACGTGGCTCCTAAACAAAATTAACGTCCTTTTTTCCCCACAAATAGAGCTTTCTTTTGGTGGTATTTGATCACCTCTGCGGATTTTATTTTTTGCGCTATAAACAAAAATAGAGTGACGATTTGGAAAAAAAATGCAATATTTTTTACTTTTTGCTATAATAAAAACCCCTAAAAAATATATATAAAAACATTTTTTTCCTCAGCTAAGTCCGATACGTATTCTTCTACATATTTTTGGTAAAAAAAAAAAATCGCAATAAGCGTTTATTGATTGGTTTGCGCAAAAGTTATAGCGTCTACAAAATAGGGGATAGTTTTATGGCATTTTTATTAATAATTTATTTTTTACTAGTAATGGCGGCGATCAGCGATTTTTATCGTGACTGCGACATTATGGCGGACACATCTGACACTTTTGACACATTTTTGGGACCATTGTAATTTTTACAGCGTTCAGTGCAATAAAAATGCACTGAGTACTGTAAAAATGACACTGGCAGTGAAGGGGTTAACCACTAGGGGCGCTGAAGGGGTTAAGTGTGCCTAGGGGAGTGATTACTACTGTGTGGGGGCGTGATTACGAGTGACATGTCACCGATCTCCGCTTGGAGCGGGGAGATGTTGTGTTTACATCTCCCCGCTCCGAGCCTCCGTGAGACGATCGCAGGGATTCCCGCTGCGATCAAGTCCGCGGGACCCGCGGTCCGACTCATGGCGAAGGCAGGGGGGGGGTCGCGAGCGCGCCGCCGGCGGTGCACGCGCGACCCCGATGTCGGGCAGTTAAAGGGGACGTACAGGTACGTGATTGTGCCTGTACGAGCCATTCTGCCGACGTATATATACAGTGGCTGGTCCTTAAGTGGTTAAAGTGGTTGTAAACCCAACCAGACAACTCGCACCTACAGGTAACCCCAGATTAAGGCTTACCTGTAGGTGCAAGAAATATCTCCTAAACCTACACGGTTAAGGAGATATTTGCAAAAAAACACTGCACCGATGTTGAGCGTGCCGGTTTTATCAATTTGATAATGCCGGAAACGCGCGCATGCGCGGGATCGTGCCGGTCTCGCGCGCATGCGCGGGAGTGACGTCATCGCCGCTCCGGCCAGTCACAGCACCGGAGTGGCGATACAAGGAAGACACTCCGAGGGGACATGGCGGCGGCCATGGAGGGGAACGAGGAGCGCTTCGGGGGCTTCGATCTCAGGTAAGTGCCACATAATGAGCTAGTATGCTATGCATACTAGCTCATTATGCCTTTTTCTTGCAGGTTTTTTTTTTACAGGAATTTTTTTTGGGGGTTTACTTCTTCTTTAAGGTGCTTTACATCAAAGCCCAAGTCCAATATATACATATATGTGAGTGTAACCTGCTTACATGCATTATATTAGACATTTTTCCTTGAGTTTAGATACAATTTAACGAGCCCAAAAATTCTCTGTTGGACAAGGTTTCTGCCTCTGGCCAAAGTTCAATACTCACCATTAAAAGGAGGTGGGTCTGACATAGGACTTGATGTTTTCTGTAAAAAAAAAAATCAAAGACAAAATAAGGGACTTATATCTCTTTTACACTTTTGTTACAGTCTGGTGACATTTCGTTGACTGTTTAGTTCTAGTGCCACTATCTTATCTTCCTCATCCTCATCACCATCACAATTATAAAACAGAGGAGAGGACTTCTATGTCAAGAATAGATCTGATTGATGGAAGGCTGGATTTTTAGCCCAAAGGACCCTGAGTATGCATGAAAATAGGGTTGCCACCTGTCCGGGCAGGGCCGCCATCAGGGGGGTACAGGCAGTACACCTGTAAGGGGCCCAGAGGTCCCCAGGGGCCCGGATGGCAAGCCCCCCTTTTTTTTTTTGTAAGGGGCCCTTTTTTATAAAAAATAAATAAAAAAATTTAATTTGTTTTATTTTATTATTTTATTTTATTTATTTTTTTATTTGTAAGGGGCCCAGAGGTCCCCAGGGCCCCGGATGTCAACCCCCCCCCCTTTTTTTTGTTTTATAAAAATAATTTATTTATTTAATTTATTTTATCTTTTTTTTTTTTTTTTAAGGGGCCCAGAGGTCCCCAGAGGCCCGGAGGTCCCCGGGGTCCCGGGTGGTAACCCCCCTTTTTTATGTATTTTTTATATAAAAAAATATATTTTTTATTTTTTTTTATTTATTTTTTGTAAGGGGCCCAGAGGTCCCCAGGGCCCCGGATGGCAACCCCCCTTTTTTTTTGTTCTTTTTTTGTTCGTCAGCACCCAAAGCACCCAAAGCAACCCTGACCTCCACATTTTGCGGCAGCAGCACCCCCCCCGCTTCTCAAATCGTGGCACCTTCCGCTTCTCAATTCGCGGCTGCCCCCCCCACTTCTCAATTTGCGGCGTCAGCGACCCCCCCCCGGTTCTCCTCTGCTCCAGGGGGCCCATGCCTGCTGAAGCTGTGTAAGGGGCCCCAAAATTCCTGATGGTGGCCCTGTGTCCGGGATTCACCCGAACAATTTGGGTTTGGAATCATGCGTCCGGGTTTCAGACTGCCTGAAACCCGGACACATTATTCAGACTGGACTATGGCTTCCCAGTAGGGTTGCTGGCTGCAGTTGTGTAACCAGAGAATGTCTGTTACACTCTCTTTCATGCTGCCCAAAGCCAGCGCTAACAATTCCCCACCCCACACACACACACTCAGACGGGAGAGGAGAGAGGGCTCGATCTGCGCCTCTTCCTGCCGGCACCACTTCCTCTGTGTCTGCCCAGAAAAGGAAAGTGCGGGCTGGAAATTTGAAGTCCAGCAGCCTCAGGTACATCTGGATGAGAGGTGCTGCTGCCTGCCAAGGGGTGAGTGAGCTCACCATCTATCCCTGTCTGTGACTGATGTCTCCCCTCTTCTCTCTCCTGCCTCTGAGTGAGTACACTAAGGTAAATCAGGGTTCTCAGAGCACCCCTTATATCACAGTTCCCCTTTACACCAGAGGCCACAGTGTTCCCCCTTAAATCAGAGTCCTCTCCGTCAGTGGCGTAGCGTGGGTTGTCAACGCCTGGGGCGATGCAAGTAATTTGCGCCCCCCTGACCCATGGACTTACCTATTTTCAGCTAGCTCCAGTCTGGTCACATGATCCACTGTGTGAGACAGCGGTGGCTGTAGGGATAAGGAGAGCGTGCTTGATAATGACTGGTAAAGCCTGGAGTGGTGACATCATGCATATGTTCCTATGTCCCATCTGTTGTTGGCGCTCCCTCCTCTCCACACTCATGACAGCGCCCCTCTAAATTTTGCGCCCGGGGCGGTGGCCCCCCTCGCACCCCCCACGCTACGTCACTGCTCTCCGTACATCAGAGTTTTCAGTGCTCCCCCTTAAATCAGGGTTCCCAGAGAATCCCCTATGTCAGAGTCTGCAAAGTCTTACAGTGTAAGGGAACTCCGCGAGTTTAGATGTAAAAGTGTAAAAGGGGAACTCTGTGGATTCAGATGTAAAGGGGGACTCTTATGATTAACTTCATATAATTAGAAATGTTATTTAATTGAAAAATGTATGTATAGTTTATACTATAAACAGTCAATGAGAATCATTCCTACTTCAGATATTTCTAAGTGAGGCCATTAGCACATAAGACTCACCGAACTGTTTTCCCCCTGGGTATCAATGCCTAATTCCTCCATTATATTTTCCGGATTAGGAAATTTCTGCAACAGGGAAAGAGAACATTCTCAGAAGATAAAAATGTTGAAAAATTTAGGATGGCAAATTTTCTGAAGGCTAAACATCTCACTACTGACATGTTGCATCCCCTTCTTTATCAGACCATTTTTAAGTTTCCAGTGCTGTGATACTTTGACTGACAATTACTCGGCCATGCAATATACAGTGCTTTGAAAAAGTATTCATACCCCTTGAGATGTTCCACATTTTGTTATGTTACAAACAAAAACGTAAATGTATTTTATTGGGATTTTATGTGACAGACCAACACAAAGTGGCACATAATTGTGAAGTGGAAGGAAAATGATAAAAGGGTAAATAAAAATAAATATGTGAAAAGTGTGGGGGGCATTTGTATTCAGCCCGCTTTACTCTGATACCCCTAACTAAAATTTGGTGGAGCCAATTGCCTTCAGAAGTCACCTAATTAGTAAATAGAGTCCACCTGTGTGTAATTTAATCTCAGTATAAATTCAGCTGTTCTGTGAAGCCCTCAGAGGTTTGTTAGAGAACCTTAGTGAACAAACAGCATCATGAAGGCCAAGGAACACACCAGACAGGTCAGTGATAAAGTTGTGGAGAAGTATAAAGCAGGGTTAGGTTATAAAAAAATATCCCAAGCTTTGAACATCTCGCGGGGGTCTGTTCAATCCATCATCGGAAAATGGAAAGAGTATGGCACAACTGCAAACCTACCAAGACATGGCCGTCCACCTAAACTGACCGGCCGGGCAAGGAGAACATTCATCAGAGGTCCATGGTAACTCTGGAGGAGCTGCAGAGATCCACAGCTCAGGTGGGAGAATCTGTCCACAGGACAACTATTAGTCGTGCTTCTCCACAAATCTGCCCTTTATGGAAGAGTGACAAGAAGAAAGACATTGGTGAAAGAAAGTCATAAGACATCCTGTTTGCAGTTTGTGAGAAGCCATGTGGGGGACACAGCAAACATGTGGGGGACACAGCAAACATGTGGGGGACACAGCAATCATGTGGGGGACACAGCAAACACGTGGAAGAAGGTGCTCTGGTCAGATGAGATGAAAATTTAACTTTTTTGCCTAAAAACAAAACGCTTTGTGTGGCGGAAAACTAACACTGCACATCACCCTGAACACACCATCCCCACCGTGAAACATGGTGGTGGCAGCTTCATGTGGTGGGGATGCTTTTCTTCAGCAGGGACAGGGAAGCTGGTCAGAGTTGATGGGAAGATGGGTGGAGCCAAATACAGGACAATCTTAGAAGAAAATCTGTTACAGTCTGCAAAAGACTTGAGACCGGGGGCGGAGCTTCACCTTCCAGCAGGATAAGGACCCTAAACATACAGCCAAAGCTACAATGGAATGGTTTAGATCAAAGCATATTCATGTGTTAGAATGGCCCAGTCACAGTCCAGACCTAAATCCCATTGAGAATCTGTGGCAAGACTTGAAAATTGCTGATCACAGACACTCTCCATCCAATCTGACAGAGCTTGAGATATTTTGCAAAGAAGAATGGGCAGAAATGTCCCTCTCTAGATGTGCAAAGCTGGTAGAGACACCCCCAAAAAGACTTGCAGCTGTAATTGCAGAGAAAGGGGGTTCTACAAAGTATTGCCTCAGGGGGGCACCATACAAATGCCCCCCCACACTTTTCACATATTTGTAGCGGGGTGTCACTTTATAGTGTGCTAAAGACTGTTGTTGTCTTAAGAATTGACCCCAGCTCCCTCCGGAGTTTCCTTAGGATATTACAGTGACGGCTGTTTAACTCTATGGAACGGTGCATTGTGGAACTTGTGGTACAGGGAGGAAGGGACTCCATTGCCATGGGTATCAAATAGACTATGGTACCCACAGTGTAGCTGTACTCCCCAAGTGCATTGCATCTTCGCACGGCCATCTGGGGGAGGTTACTTAAAGCAAGGGAGGAGCTACGCTCGCTCTCTCTGGACCTCACCCTCGATCAAGCAGAAAGCCTGCGTTGAGACCTGCTGCCGGAGCGTCTAGGCCTGAAGCCTGGGCCTACAGCTATCGAGTAGGATCACTCAGCCTAAGGAGGGATCCTCTCCCATGTGTTCAGGTCTCGCTTCTCAGAGACCTGAGTCGTCCATCCACCGACATCCAGTGCGGCTGTGTGAGGAACCGGAGACTGCAAGTTGCGAAGAGACAGCGGATCGGGACACTGACAGCGGAGCGTACCGGAGACACAAGGCCTACTTTGGGTGAGAGGCCACCTGCCCAGATTTCATTAACTGCTGGGTAGGCCTGTGACTTTTTGAAGGCCCGCCATTATTAGAGTGGAGCGCCACACGGAAGGCCGTTGAGCATCTCGCGGTGGCCGTATGGTTTAAAGTGGGTGTTCGCACGGCCAGAGAATTTCACATCTATAAACATTGTGGAAGTTCAGTTTGCTTTCTTTTAATCACCCTGTGGATTACAAATGTTATGTGCACCAATGATTGCTAGCGAAGACTCCTACTATTGAAGGAACTGTGCATTGAATTTAGTCAGGCCTGACTAGAACTGTCAGTGACGGGACTCGGGTGTAGTATTGCCCATTAGGAGGAGCTCGCAAGTAAACTTGATTTTGGTTAAACAGAATACTGTGTGGAGTTCTCTGTTATCCTCCCGCACGAGTGGTTATACCAGGTAACAATTTTAGATACCATTTTACTCAGGGGAGGGCTGGCGGCCTTAGGCCTGGGGGGCAAGTCCAGTCAAGTGGCCCATTGAACCGCCGAATCAGCTCACCATCCATGGCCCCCCTGGTTTTTCAATGCAGCCTCACCAGTGCCCATCAGTGCAGCCAACTCCAGTGCCCATCAATGCAGCCTGATCACTGGGGCAGGTTACATGTATGGGGGGTCAGCTAGGGGTGTCAGGGTCTCTCACCTCAGCGATCTCAGCTCAGCAGGTCCATGCACGCCGCAGTTTCCTGGGGGGGTAACGCTCCTGATCCTGGGGTCAAGTTGCAGCCAGCGCCCAAGCCCTGCAGCCCTGCGTCCCGACTCCCTGGCACGCCCTGCCTCTGTCTGCTTCCAAGAATCCGGTCCCAGTAAGTTGTAGTTTCCTCTGCGCTGCTGTGTTTTCCACCCACCAGAAGCTTGAGTGCGGACTACAACTCCCGGAATGCAACAGCTAGTGGTCGGCCGCCATGGCCATGCCCCCGACCCGACTTCCTAGACCAGAATAAAAAAGAAAATGGTAGCGGGCAGCGGCTGCCGGCCATTTTGAACATAAGTTAGGGCGGCCTGGGAGGCAATTGCCACCCTGCCCCCTGGCCCAGCCCTCCCCTGATTTTACTCTTGTGTGGTAGGGTGACCACATTTCCAAACTGCCATTCAGGGACACACCCCCGCCCAAAAAAGATGATTTTTGATACTTTTTTTTGTGACCCCAAACATTTCACGGGTTCATACTGGGACCTGTAGTACTTTACTAGTTGGGGGGGGGGGGTCACATCTTCGGCTCTGAGGGGTTAATGCTGGGACCTATAGTCTTTCACTTTTGGGGGATCACATCCCCAAAAGTGAAGGACTACAAGTCCCAGCATGAACCCCTGAGATCTAAAGTTGTGACCCAATAGATTTCACGGATTCATGCTGGGACCTGTAGTTCTTCACTATGGGGGGGGGGGTGTAGGGGATGTCCCATCTTCAGCTCTGAGGACTTCAAGTCCCAGCATGAACTTCTGATATCTAAGGATGTGACTCCCCCCCACACCCCCCCAAAATTGAAGGACTACAAGTCCCAGCATAAACCCCTGAGATCTAACACACCCCATAGATCTCACAGGTTCATGCTGGGACATGTAGTTCTTCACTAGTTGGGAGGAGGGTCACATCTTTGGCTCTGAGGGATTCATGCTGGGACCTGTAGTCTTTCACTTTTGGGGGGATTACTTCCCCAAAATTGAAGGACTACAAGTCCCAGCATGAACCCCTGAGATCTAAAGTTGTGACCCAATAGATTTCACGGATTCATGCTGGGACCTGTAGTTCTTCACTATTGGGGGTGTAGGGGGTGTCCCATCTTCAGCTCTGAGGAGTTCATGCTGGGACCTGTAGTCCTTCACTTTTGGGGGGTCATGAGACCCATCACCTGATTGGCCGAAAGGAAATCCGATCGGATTGGCCGACAGGAGGTGGAGGGAGGAGACGCTGGGGAAACCGAGACAGCAGCCCCCGCCACCCGGAGCACTGCCCGCTAAATGGGGTAAGTGCGGGGCCCTGACTGACCAGCTGCCACTGCCTCTGCTGCCAGCTCATCTGCCGTCCTCTCTGCAGTCAGTATCTCATGGCACACATGATGTTACATGTATCCCCGGTAGGGTGACCACGTGTCCCGGATTGCCCGGGACCGTCCCGCATTTTGCAGGTCTGTCCCGGGCACCTTCATTCCAGGACAATACAGTGTCCCGGAATGAAACTGACACAGCCACCCCCCCGGGCCAATCTGATGCCCCCAAAAAAGGCCACCACATCACCGTTTTACTCACTGACAGTGCTTGTCCTGGCCGGGAATGCCTGGAGGAGTACAATCCCCACCCTCTGCTGGTGATTGGAGAAATCATAAATCCCGCCTCTTGTTTCCAATCACTGTGCTGTGATTCGTTACAGCACAAGCTGATTTTTGGGAAGGGAGGGTGTCCCTGAATGGTAGTTTTGAAATGTGGTCACCTTAGGCGAAACGTGTTAGAGGGAGTGGCTTGGACGGAGTCTGCTGTCACTCTTACTGTACCACTTTGCACAGTGTGTGCGGTGATTTAGACATTTCTAATGCATTTAATTTATGTATACAGCCAAGATGGGTCCCCAGCTAGCCTGCCCCCACAGCGGGTCCATTGTACAGGGCTGTGAAAGCCTGAGCAGAGACCCAACGTTTTTTCCAGGTTCACTGATAATATCAGTTCCCAAAGAATCGATTAGAATATGCTTAAATGACAAACTTAACCTTATTGCCCTTCTTTTGAAAGTCATATTTGGACCAGCGGCTCTAAAAGTGAAAGGTCTGAGCTCCCTTAGACCCATGAGATGCCACCAAGATGGTTATTGTTATAATCCAAGGCGATTTATACAGCGGTAAATAGATTATGCATTCACCAATACCCAGGTTCTCTTTAATTCGTCATGTACTCCATTCTGTATTATTGGAACTGCTGGCTGATGTACCTAAATTCTATAACATAAAAAATTCAAATACACTCACCGGTCACTCTATTAGGTACACCAGTTCAATTGCTTGGTAACACAAATTGCTAATCAGTCAATCACATGGCAGCAACTCAATGCATTTAGACAGCTAGACGTGGTGAAAACGACTTGCTGAAGTTCAAACCGAGCATCAGAATGAAGAAGAAAGGGGATTTAAGTGACTTTGAACGTGGTCATGGTTGTTGGTGGCAGACGGGCTGGTCTGAGTATTTCTCGGATTTTCACACACAACCATCTCTCGGGTTTACAGAGAATGGTGGGAAAAAGAGAAAATATCCAGTGAGCGGCAGTCGTGTGGAGGAAAATGCCTTGTTGAGGTCAGAGGAGAATGGGCAGACTGGTTCCAAATGATAGAAAGGCAACAGGAACTCAAATAGCCACTCTTTACACCCAAGGTATGCAGAATACAATCTCTGAATGCACAACACATTCAACCTTGAAGCAGATGGGCTACAGCAGCAGAAGACCTCACCGGGTGCCACTCCTGTCAGCTAAGAACAAGAAGCTGAGGCTACAATTGGCACAGGATCACCAAAATTGGACAATAGAAGGTTGGAAAAACGTTGCCTGGTCTGATGAGTCTGGATTTCAGCTGCGACATTCAGATGGTGGGGTCAGAATTTGGCGCACGGATCCATCCTGCCTTGTATCACCGGTTCAGGCTGGTGGTGGGGGTGTAATGGTGTGGGGGATATTTTCTTGGCACACTTTGGGTCCCTTAGTACCAATTGAGCATCGTTTAATCACCACGGCCTACCTGAGAATTGTTGGTGACCATGTCCATTCCTTTATGACTACAGTGTCCCCATCTTCTGCACAAAGCTCCAATCATCTCACCACTGGACAATGAGCTCACTGTACTCCAATGTCCTCCACACTCACCACATCTCATCCAATAGAGCACCTTTGGGATGTGGTGGAACGGGACATTCACATTATGGATGAAAACAAATGGGAGTCCAACCCAGTACTGGCAAGGTGTACCTAATAAAGTGGCCAGAGAGTGTATATCTGTGAATCGTTGTGATACATTGTTGTGGTGCAGATCCTGCATTCCTGCACTGGATCTCTTCTGTTTCCAGGGATGGGTATAGCTGCAATACTGAGGGCTCAGGAGCTAAGTTAAAAACCTCATTGCATGCTACCTCTATTAGGTACTACTAAGAGGAGACTTTTACCTTACCACATGGAACAGTCCGGACCATGTCTGAGAAGGAATCACCAACTGGATTTTGAATATTTAGCCATCATGATGTGCAAACCCATACTAAAGTCCCATAGGTGTGTACTTACTGGTGCTGTAGGATATGGCGTACTGGCTCCAGGGTAAGGTGGGATATTACCAGATGTTCCAGAATCTGACTGGTACTCAACCCCAGCCTCCATGGCGATATCACACAGGCGTTTCTCCACCTCGGATTTGGAAGGGGATTCCGCACTTAATTTCTGCATTACCTGTGGATACAAAATGGTTGATATGAAGGAACGGTTAGGGTGACAATAATTCGCTAGATCTCTCCCTAATTCAAAGGACGGTGGAATGCTCAGGAGTGGATAGAGCTGTTTAGGGTATGGTCAAAGGGTAGTGGGCAGAGATCGGCATACCTTCAAACAATATTTTATAGCACCGACATCCCTAAATTTGGCAAATTTACGAAGAACGGAATATGGGACTTTAAAGGTGCTAATATATCAGTGGATACAACAAAGTCTTTATAAAAAAGTAGAACATTTATTGATCACATCAAATAAAAAACTAATATACACACTTCATTAACCGTTACAGGTATACATCTACTACCTAACATGTAACAGAAAAGGGTTGTATATAGTTGACAATAACGTCCATTTGTGTTCAAAAGTTTTGCCTGTAAGGCTTCATCAGGACTGGACGTTGAAGAATATTTTAATGAATTATTGAAATAGAAAATTCCCACTTTAGATGTAAAAGAGAAAAACATACATTAGCATTGATTTTATAACATGTCAATGTAAAGAGAAATAGGTCTTGGCAAAGCATGCAGAACCTTTATGCATGCCTTGCCAAGACCTATTTAAAGTCCCATATCCCGTTTTTTGTAAATTTGCCTGTTTAGGGTATCCTTAGAACAGAGGTGTCAAACTCAATTTCATCGAGGGCCGCATCAGCATTATGATTGCCCTCAAAAGGGCCGGTTGTATCTGTAAGATTAGATGTCCAGCACATCCCCTCCCCTTACATTAGATGTCAAGAGCCACCCCACCATCAGAAATTGAGTCCCCCACTCTCCCTTACATTACAGTGCACCCCCCTTTCCTTATGCTGCTGCTGGGAAGAAGATGGATGCATTGCTTGAAAGCAGAAAATAAGGGTCTGGCGGAGGACCAAAGGAGGGCTGGAGCTCTCCTGCAGCTGCAGGAGAGGTGCGAGGGCCACATGAAATGGCGCGGAGGGCCGGATCCAGCCCGCGGGCCTTGTGTTTGACACTTGTGATTTGGAGGGTTATAATGAGTTCTACCAAAGTTACGAGACACTTAGATTCCCAAGTCTTTCTCCTTTCCCAACCAGTCCATCCAGGAAAAAACGGTGGTTCCAATGGGCCACTGCCTACCTTGGGCTTGCCTCAGTATTATGTGATAAGTCATCTGCTGTACCTGTTTAGATCATGGTTGTTAGGTTTGAGCAGAGTGACTTTGCTGGCTTTGCTTCAAAATCACTGATTCCTCATTGCTGAAATGTCATCAAATTTGGTCTCACATTTTGCCTTGGGGACTACTTAAAGTGGTTGTAAACCCTGTCGATAATTTTTTTTTTTTTATCTAGCCTGCAAGACAAAGCTATAATGAGCTAGTATGACTAGCATACTAGCTCATTATGTACCACTTACCTTAGATCGGGGGCCCCCGAAGTCGTCTGTGTCCCTCCTCTAGCCGTATCCATCGCTGCGGCGATAGCCGGAATGTTACTTCTGGGTATCGCCGCTGCAGCCAATCACAGCGCTGTGATTGGCCGGAGCGGCGAAGACGTGACTCCGCGCATGCGCGCATGATCCGTCGAATTCGGCTACGTCGTCAAATGTTGCGACCTAGCCGAATTTGTGAATGGGGTTAACCCCATGCGCATGCGCGTGACATCAGCGTCGCCACAATTTAATGCAAATATCTCCTTAACCGTGTAGGTTAAGGAGATATTTCATGCACCTACAGGTAAGCCTTAAAGTGGAGTTCCACCCAGAAAAACAACTACATCCCGGCACAAGCAGAACACTATCACCAAGTTAAATAGCCACATCAAAAAAAAAAATTATAGTGTAAATACCTTAGATTTTAGTTTTTAGCTGCCACTTCCGGGCTTTCCCTCCCGCGGGAGTAGGCGTTCCTACTCCTTTCCTCGGCGCCGCAATGTCTCCTGGGAACACAGAGTCATGTTTCCCAGGAGACAATACGGAACGCTGCTGTTCTATCGTGCCGGTTCTGCTATCGAATAGGTTCCGGGATGGTCTGCCCAGGCGCAATTGAATCCGACGGAAATCCCCGAGTCTGAACAGTTCGTCAGCTGGGGATGCTGCTCGTCGCTCATTGGTTATACACGCCGCTCGCTCGTTCTATACAGCCAATGCTTTTCTCATAGGGGCGGTGTTCTAGCGATACAGCTACTCGCCGTAAACACTGCAGGCGCTTCCAGGAAATGATTGCTTGTGGGCTTCACAATGCCCACAAGCAAAATGGAAATTGTCAGGAACCGATTTTAAAAGTTCTTATTTGCCATGAAAACGGACAGGGGATATTTGAAGACACCAAACAAGTGAGTTTAACCTTGTATTGTGAAACTCAATAGAATGCACCAAAAAAAAAAAAAAAAACAATCGCCGCAGAACCTCCGCTTTAATCTAGGCTTACCTGTAGGTGTTTGTTTATAAAGTGGGTTTACAACCACTTTAAAGCAGAACTTTACCCAAAACAGTTTAATAACAATTAATGTTCTTTAAACAAAGAACATACTGTACATTCCACAATAATAATTATGCTGCCAAAATTAGTGTGTGCTGTAAATTGCCTCCAGCATTGCTCCTGATTCTTCACGCTGGAGGCGGCCATTTTATTGAAGCCCAGAGCAGTCACTTCATTATTGGAAAAGTTCCCCCTCTCCCTGGTCTTAAAAACTATATGCCACTTTCTGCAATTGAAATGTGTACACTTCCAAACCCTTTGGAGTAGTCCACCATTCTGAGTCATATGCTGTAACCACGTATTTTTGATTGGTAATTGCTCTCTTGTTGACTTATTGTTACTTTGAAACTGTTGTGAGATACATACTGCATATTACTGTTTATTCTGCTTTCTCTCAATAAAACTTTATTGAAATTACATTTCCAACTTTTATTGTATGTCTTGGCTCAGCTAGAAAGGAAGGCTAACAGAAGCTTTACAGTGCTGAAGTTTACAGGCTGTCTGCCAAAGAAGACAATATCAGGGATATAAGACAAGACATTTACCTTGTAAGTTTAACTCTTTTGTGTCTCCCTGGCAGCAGTTTGTTCTGTCATCTCACCTGCTTTTCTTTTCTCCCTTCCTAATCTGTCCTTCCTGGGCACAGTCTGTGATTTCTGTTGCTTTCTCCTCCCTCAGTAGTAGTAAATCTTAAATCTGTCAGCAGATGTCCTTTAGTGACTCACTGATTATCATCACAGTCCCGAGAGCACAGGACAACTGAGCATGTGCAGAGCAGGGTAAGACTGGATTTTAAACAGTATAGGCACTTATTTTCAATGTTTTACTGTACATAGCTATACCTGCAAAAGGGACCACCATCAAAAGAGAAGTCCAGCCTAAGCTTTTTAGGCTGGGCTTCTCCTACGGGTCACAGGAGTGCAATTCATTTTGCACTCTTGTGACCCGTTTATAGCGGAGAGCGGTCTGAAGTCCGCTCTCCGCTGACGTCATCCCGACTTAAGAAGTCTGGATCCGCCAGCTGCCTGGACTGATGGTAGTCTCAGCCTCTCAGCCGCTGAGACAGCCGCTCCCTGCCCCTCCACAGCTCAGCGCTCCAGTGAGCGTGGAGGAGCAAAGCAGGAGAGATGCTGATTGACAGGCAGCATCTCTCCGCTCGGGAGGTAAGAGAACCGAGCCATTGGCGGTGTTCGGTGGCTCGGTTCTCAGTGCAGAAACGGCGGGGGACAGCTGCAGCATCGGTCTGATGCTGCATCCACCTAGGTAAGTATGAATCTAAAAAAAAAAAAATACTTCTCTTTTAAGGCATCAGCATACCAAGACATTTTGGACAATTCCATGCTCTCAACTTTGTGGGAACAGTTTGGGGACGGCCCCTTCCTGTTCCAACATGACTGTGCACCAGAACAAAAAGCAAGGTCCATAAAGACACGGATGGGCGAGTTTGAGGTGGAGGAACTTGATTGGCCTGCACATAGTCCTGACCTTAACCTGATAGAACACCTTTGGGATGAATTAGAGCGGAGACTGTGAGCCAGGCCTTCTCGTCCAACATCAGTGCCTGATCTCACAAATGCGCTTCTGGAAGAATGGTCAAACATTCCCATTCCTAGACACCCTCCTAAACCTTGTGGACAGCCTTCCCAGAAGAGTTGAAGCTGTTATAGCTGCAAAGGGTGGGCCAACTCAATATTGAACCCTACGGACTAAGACTGGGATGCCATTAAAGTTCATGTGTGTGTAAAGTATTGATGTAAAAGATCTGGTTCCTGGGCAGATGGCTTCTACACCCAGAGGATCTCCATGCTCTCCTTGGCTTGTAGTTTAATGTCACAAAAATGGAATATTAGTGGGTCACGCCACTGCTAAGAGGTCCAGATACAACTTTATTTCAATAAAAGTCAGGAGGACAATCTAAAAAGTATTTAACGTGTTTTAGGTTTACCAAGAGTGCCTCTTTAATCAGGACTTGATTGACAACAATGTGAATGGACTAAAAGTGAACTGGACCTTTAGGGTCCTTTCACACGGGGCGGATCCGTGAAGATCCGCCCCGTGAAGCTCCGCTTGCTCAGCGGGGATCGCTCCGTTGATCCCCGCTGAGCCGACGGATGACTGGGCGGTCCCCGCACACTGTGCAGGGACCGCCCTGTCAGAGCGCCGCTCTCCCCTATGGGGGGATCGGATGACGACGGACCGTAGAGTCCGTTGTCATCCGATCCGCTCCGCCGACGGAAGGAAAAATAGGGTTTTCCTCCGTCACACTTTGGCGGAGCGGAGCGGATGTCAGCGGACATGTCTCTGCTGACATCCGTGCCTCCATAGGGGTACATGGAGGATCCGTTTCAGGTCCGCCTAAAAAACTGACAGGCGGACCTGAACGGACCTCCGTGTGAAAGAGCCCTTAATGTTATTTTTTTTTCCATTGTAACTGCAAGCACAGGCCCTGTCATCAGCTGGTTTGGTATCAAGGCCTGTGCTTTCAATCGCCCTGGAAAAAAATAACATTAAAGGCCCAGTTACTTTTTCGTCAATTAAGCCATGATGAAGGAGGCATTCTTGGACCACCGAAACGTGTTGGATGCTTTTTGGATTGTCCCTATCACTGGTATTGAAAAAGGGCTATATCTGAACCTAGTGTGGCCCTTCAATTTCCAGTTTTGTTACATCTGAGGCACTATGTCCACTGCCTCAATGACTTTCAGCTGCACCCTATGTGGACAGTCCAGTACTCAGGTGTTTATCAGACTTCGGGATCTAGTTTAGGCCACTGTTTCCTAATGGGGGCTTGCAAGTGTAGTACCCTCTAGGTTGCCAGATAAATAGGTAGGATTTTTTGTACAGGATAGGTAAATTATCAGGCTTGGCTGGCAGCCAAGCCTGTGTGTTTTTCTTCTGGGTCAGGGTTGAGTGACTCAGGTAGAGCTGGTGACTCACAGGCAGTGCCACTGAGACCTCCCACTTCTTTCCAGAATATGGTGGAATCTTCTGGAAAGGAAAGAGGAGAGGAGAGGTGGAGCTGTCTGGAGTATTCTAACAAGCCCTGACCAATCCCCAACCTGGATTGGCAGGGGGCAGGCCTCCTTAAATACTCAGGGTCCGCCCAGCTGGGGAGGAGTTGTTTGGGGTGGAAGCTGGAGATGGAGTGCTAGGCTGTCGTGGCCTTTGAGGGAGTTCCCCAGTCTGGGGGGGTGACCTTGGGCCTGGGCTCAGGTGCGGATGGGGCCCTCTAAGAACACGTGGAGGCGTCCTGACCAGGAGGCACAGGAGGAGCAAAAGAGGACAGCAGGAGAGCACTGCCAGGCAAGTCTCCAGGGAGGAACACTGGTCGCAGGCAGGAGGGCTGATGAGTGACACAGTCAGGAGAGGACTAGGGAGGCACGCCTGAGAGGACTGGGAGACAGCAGTCTGGGATGCATGCAGAGCCAGTGGAGTTGACTGTGGTGGCATGGGCAGTGGAGATAGGCAGCTGCACCAAGGAGGGCTGGCAGGGCCTGAAGATGTGGTGCTGGGAGCAGTAGCCATGTAGACAGCTAGCACTAGGACTATCTACCTTTTTATTGTTACACCAAAGAGGCCCGTGGTCCCTGCCTGCAAAGGGCATTTGCTTTGGGGCTGACTGAGCCAGTGCCATGCCTGCATACAGTGCTAGCTGATCCTGGGAAACAGTGAAGTGTATCCAAGTGATGTGCTGGAGCTGGAAGTGAAGAGGTGTATATACTGAGAGTGTATATAGTTCAGAAGTCCCAATTTCTCTGTTCCTAAATCAAGTGGGCATCCCATATCTCCCCAATCCCCATCCAAGTTCATTCCCCTCAATAAAAATGCAAAAAACAAAGTTCAAGAACTGGTTTTCTGCCTGAGGGTGAATGAGAACTGTGTGCCTGACTGGGCAGGGTGACAGATGGACCACAACACTCAGCAGCCCTTAGAACCGGTTCACACTGGGGCGGCACAATTTTGGGGGCGACTCGGCGACGCGATCTCAAGACGACTTGAGAGGCGATTTGCAAAATGACTTCTGTATAGAAGTCAATGCAAGTCGTCCCGAGTCGCCCCCAAAGTAGTACAGGAACCTTTTTCTAAGTCGGAGCGACCTAAGTGGCTCCTATTAGAACGGTTCCATTGAACAGAGCGGGACGCTACACAAGAAGCAGCAGGTGCGAGAGCAGTCCTTGGTATTACCAAAAAGTCCACAAAGTAGCAGTTGTTACACAGTGACCCATTGGGGTTTAAGGAGGGGTCAATCCAGCCAAACATCATTAGTTCCAAGGGATAACACATGAGTTCATTCAAGAGCTACTGCCTAGCCAAGAATCACAGCCAAAATGAGGAGCAGAGTTGAGGAAATAAGACAAGTTCGTGGCAAGGAGCATTGAGACAGGCAGGGTTAGTAAGTAGGTCAATTCAAAACGGCAAGCAAAATGGCATCTATGAGCCAGCTAACAGTTACAGCCGGAGTATATACTGTACACCTACTGTGCTATTGACAAATCCTGTTTTTCCCGAGCGACACTGGTTTCCATATTCCCTGCTGTACTTAAGACAGAGCTGATGAGACACCTGTAACACAACGAAAGAAAGTCATCAGAACAAAGACAAAGGGAATTTTCTATTAGTTTGATTACACCACACCTTGCCCAATCAACTGATACACTCAATAAAAATAAATTAAAAAAATCAGTTATTAATGGGCAATTCAGTACTAAAGATAATGATGTGTGCAAAAAAGGACCTGAACGGTGGAGGCTCTTCCCAAAAACGCCCAGTGAAGGGCCAAGAAGTAGTCACCAGTAGTGCTTTTTAAGACTACTGCAGCTGATCTTTTCCCAGGACCAACTTACCACGCTTCATTCTGTACTTCATCCCTGCGTGGCGATGGCTATCTTGGTAGAGGAAAAAGGCCTTGCTTTATCACAAGAGTGTCAAACTCAATTTCATTGTGCGTCGCATAAGCATTATGGATGCGCTCAAAGGGCCGGTTGTATCTCTAAGACTATGTATGCAAAGTTCAGGAGTGCGCTACGTACAGAGTACAGGGTTTAGGAGTATGCTATGTACAGAGTACAGGGTTTAGGAGTATGCTACGTACAGAGTACAGGGTTTAGGAGTATGCTATGTACAGAGTACAGGGTTTAGGAGTATGCTATGTACAGAGTGCAGGGTTTAGGTGTACGCTACAGACAGAGTGCAGAGCTCAGGAGTACGCTACACACAGTGTGCAGGGTTTAGGAGTAGGCTTCGTACAAAGTGCAGGATTTAGCAGTACGCTATGTACAGTGTGCAGGGTTTTTGGAGCACGCTATGTTAGGGTGACCACATTTCCAAACTGCCATTCGGGGACACACCCCCTCTCTCAGCTTCCCCAAAAAAAGATGAGGGGGACGAGGGGAAATGTAGTCTCGGGGTTGATGGGGAATTTGGCGGAGGGTTATTTGGCAGGTGAATGTGCCACTTGCCACCAGATGCAGTACCGCTTGCCACCCATAGCCTGCCACCAGATGCAGTGCTGCTGTCACTCCCTTTGCATGAGCCACGTGCGTAGAAGGAAAAGAGTGGCGTAACTATATGGAGAGTGAAGATCACACCAGTCCCTGCTGCTTGCTGCTGGGTGCCGGCGAAGGAGGAGGTGCCGAGGTGGGTGGGGACAACAGTGCTGCACCAGGCGCAGGCCTCGCTCCCGGTCTCATTGTCTGAGAGTAAATTGTTACTGGTTGCAAGATGCCAGGCAATGCTGACCCTAGCAACCAGTTCCGGAAATGTAGTTATTAGTTAGTAGGGGGTGGCTGTGTCCTCCATTTCATTCCGGGACATTGTATTGTCCCAGAATGAAGGTGCCCGGGACCCAGGACAGAGATGTCAATTGCGGCACAGTCCCGGGCAATCCGGGACACGTGGGCACCCTACGCTACGTACGGAGTGCAGGGTTTAGGAGTACCCTCTGTACAGAGTGCAGGGTTTAGGGATGTGTTACATACAGACTGCAGGGTTCAACTCTCTTTCACAGGCTGTCCACATCCCACTTCCACCCCTTTTCCTTGGCTCTGACCTCTGCACCACTCTTCTCCATCCCCCACCTCTGCACACATCTCCATCCATCCACAGCCCTCATGTCTCTCCCCCCCCCCCCCCCCCCACACACCAAAAGCTTTCTCGCATCTAACCTACCCAGCCCAGCTCTTAGGCGGCTCTGCATTTCTCTCTTGCAGGGAGATTATTGATCAGCATCGGTCCCCACCATGCCCCGCCGTGAGTGTGTGCAGGACAAGCAGGGATCTGTGAGAGTTGTGAGCCACCGAGATGAGATTTAAGCTGGGTTCACACTGATAGTACACGACAGTCATACAACTTTCATCCTACTTCGCTCTGCGACATCAGTCCTACATTGGTCCTACATCCATCCGACTTTCATGAACAGGATACTACTTTGATCCGACTTTGTGATAGTCTGACTTGTCCTTTGACCAATCAAAACAATTCCAGTGTGATATAAATTCCTTTTACTGCTGCTGTAATCACCATGTCGGATGTCAAAAGTTGGATGGTTAGGACAAGGATCCTACTTTGATCCGACTTCAATGATATTCAATGGGCTGAAGTAGGATCAAAGTCGGACCAAAGTAGTACAGGGAGCATTCTCAAAGTCGGACCGACTTGTGTCGGACCAGTTAAGACGGCTCTCATAGGGAAACATTGATTTTCATACGTCATGCGACATGAGCTCCCAATGTCGGAGCGTTTGTCGTACCAGTGTGAACCCAGCCTTACACGCACATGAACTTTATTGGCATCCCAGCCTTAGGCCCGGTTTACACTGGTACGACAAACGCTCCGACATTGGGAGCTCATGTCGCATGACGTTTGAAAATCAATGTTTCCCTATGGGAGCCGTCTTAACTGGTCCGACACAAGTCGGTCCGACTGTGAAAATGCTCCCTGTACTACTTTGGTCCGACTTTGATCCTACTTCAGCCCATTGAATATCATTGAAGTTGGATCAAAGTTGGATCGCCGTCTTGCCTGATCTGACTTTGGCATGCGACTTGTGCTCTGATGATCTTTAAGGGGAACTCCACGCTACATTAAAAAAAAAAAAAAAAATCGTCATGGGTTCCCCCTCCAAGAACATACCAGGCCCTTTGGGAACTCCACGCTACATTTAAAAAAACCGGTGTGGGGGTCCCCTCAAAATCGATACCAGACCCTTATCCGAGCACGCAGCCCGGCAGGTCAGGAAAGGGGGTGGGGACGAGCGAGCGCCCCCCTCCTGAACCGTACCAGACCACATGCCCTCAACATGGGGGGGTGGGTGCTTTGGGGCAGGGGGGCCCTGCGCCCCCCACCCCAAAGCACTTTGTCCCCATGTTGATGAGGACAAGGGCCTCTTCCCGACAACCCTGGCCGTTGGTTGTCGGGGTCTGCGGGTGAGGGGATTATCAGAATCTGGAAGCCCCCTTTAACAAGGGAGGGCTCCCAGATCCCGGGCCCCCACATCCCGGCTCCCCACCTTATGTGAATGAGTATGGGGTACATTGTACCCCTACCCATTCACCTGAAAAAAAAATGTGTCAAAAATAAAACACATTACACAGGTTTTTAAAGTAACGACATCATGACGTCATTGGGATGAATTAGAGCAGAGACTGCGAGCCGGGCCTTCTCGTCCAACATCAGTGCCTGAGCACACAAATGCTCTTCTGGAAGAATGATTAAACATTCCCATAGACACCCTCCTAACCCTTGTGGACAGCCTTCCCAGAAGAGTTGAAGCTGTTATAGCTGCAAAGGGCGGGGCCAACTCAATATTGAACCCTACAGACTAAGACCGGGATGCCTTAAAGTTCATGTGTGTGTAAAGGCAGGTGTCCCAATACTTTTGGTAATATAGTGTAGCAGTCATCAGAGGAAAGAGTAGGCTGGATCGTACTTAGATGAACTTACTCAGCAGATACAGGAGCATTGTTACTTCTCATAAGAAATTCAAGGCAATAGGCAGATTATTGCAGCTTTGTAAAGTGGGGATACCCATGCTTCTTTCAAAGGGCAGGATTCTATGTTTTCTGCATTCCAAATAGAAGTTCCAGAAGTCCAACTGACCACCCAGGGCCCATCACTATTGCGTGACACATGAGGGGGGTTTTCTCTCAAGCCTCGTACACTCGTCAGGAAAAAACCCGTCGTTTTTCCTGACGAGATTCTTGACAAGAATCTTGTCCCGGCCGAGTGTACACACGTACGATTCAAAAGAACCGCCGTTCTTTTGAATGGAACGAACGCAGTGACGTCATCGACTACGACGAGCGTGCACTCGTCACATTCGATGCCGCCGCCGCCATCTTGCTACACCCTACCTATGCCTAGGAAGCTACAGCGCATGCATCAAAGTCATTTCGAGCATTCGCGGGTTTCCACGGCGACAGGTAAGCGTACACACTCTCGGGTTTCTCGTCGGGAAACAAGCCGACGAGAATCTCGACGAGAAAAAAGACAGCAGGTTCTCAATTTTTCTCGTCGAGATTCTGGCCAGTTTTCTTGACAAGAAACCTGAAAGCCTCGGACACACGGCCGGTTTTCTCGGCAAGAAAGCTTTGCCAGCATTTTTTTTGTCGTTTCTTGGCGAGAAAACCGGCCGTGTGTACGAGGCCTCACGGCCAGATGGGGGAATCCTTTTTTCCATCACCACCCACTCCAGAGCCGGCCAGGCTTGCACCAGTAAAACCACCTCTTCTTCTTCCCCAGGCATTGGCTGTACACTGTATATCATCCTACAAACAGTCCAAATCCATGGCAAGATAACGTTTCCAAATAATGGCAAAAGAGTGCAAGCTGGAGCACTGCATCTTGGCAAGAGGTCACAACCGCAAAAGTACTGGGTAGTTTTCTGCAGCTTTAATAAGGCAGCGAAGGTAAGTATAAGCGAGTCCAGCGGTGGGCTTTAAAAAGACTATAACTTTGCCCATTTATAACCAGTTCACACCGGTGCAACTTGTCATGCGATTTGACAGGTCTATTGCGGGCAATGGAACTGCTCAAATTGGTGCAACGTCAACTTTTCAGTGCCGAACCGATTTAAAAAAGTAATTCCTGCACTATTTTTGGCGATTTCAGGTGCGAAGTCGCACAGATGTCAGCCAAGTCGCACCTGAAGTCGCTGATGTGCGGCTTTGAAATTGTGCGATTTCAAGTGAAGTTGCACGATTTCAAAACTGCATTCAAGCGTGAACGGGGGAAGAGTCTCTATAAGCAAATACAGTTTCAGGGCACCTTCATGGCTGGAAAGAACAAGGACAGTTTCGACCTTTCCTGTTCCCTATTCAACTTATCAATATATTTAGTACTGTTATTACAGGTGCCATTTCCAGCAAAATTACATCCCGGACCCTAAACACACAAAGGTTGCACTTACATTCTGTAGCTCAGGAGCCTCCGTTACCAGATGTGGGGCAGCCCAGATCACAGTGGACACAGCTTCATACAGGCTTTCCTCAACGTCTCTATACACAATGGAACAACCACCACAATTAGCAACTTTTTAATGCAATGGCAACAACGTTAAGGCCGGGTTCACACTATTGCGAAATGGATGTGGAATCTCTGCATCCAGCTCGCAATAGCAGGAGAATATGAATGGCTCTCTATGGGAGGCGGTTCACATATCTCCGATGCGGCTCCAGTGGGAATTTGCACAGGAGCCCTGTGCATCTTTTGGTCTGTTTTAGGTCCAAATTCAGCCCAAAATTCGGGCTGAAATCAGACCTGAAATGACGAACCAGGACGCACCGGACCCCTGCTGGGAGCCGCATCGGCATCCAGTGTGAACGGAGCCTTAAAAGTATCTGGGCAGAAATTGTACATACAGGGCACTCTTATCATGCGCCTCCCTTAAAGTTTTACTAAGCCCGGGAGCCTGCATTCACTATATATGGTCTCCCACAGTACGCAGAACATGGAAATGCAATAGTTTTAGTAAATATAAACTGCTAAATACCTTTTCTCATCAGCAGTATATAGCAGTCTTGTGCCTTCTATCGGTGTCTGGTTAAAGCTTGCAGGAGGAGTTTTCATTCTCCTCTGACTGTCCTATGAGGCTTCATGACCCCTCACCCTCTGTCTGGACAGTGCTGATTGGCATAGCTCCCAACTGTCCCTGAGTTCGAGGGACTGTCCCTGATTTGGAGCAATGTCCCTCTGTCTCTCTTTACTCCACATTTGTCTCTCATTTTGGTCTGATCCATATAGTTGTATATAAAATGCACTATTTATCTTTCAAAAAGTGTTTTCCAGTGCCA
The DNA here is from genome assembly GCA_029206835.1 of Rana muscosa. Lineage (NCBI taxonomy): Eukaryota > Metazoa > Chordata > Amphibia > Anura > Ranidae > Rana > Rana muscosa. The sequence goes on from CM055119.1 coordinate 305,732,349, forward strand.
AACCTTTTTATCCCATTTGTAAAATGCTGCATTTGTAAATGTCAAAAGCCAATATAAAGGAAAAGTATTGGTAAAAAGATTTGGGGGGTGTGACAGGGGTCACTTTGGGCACAGGGTGAGCCAGGAAATAATGGACATTAAGAATGTCTTGGATTGCTTTAAATTGGGATAGTAATATAAATCCACAAAATGTACTGGTTGTTTGATTCTGAACTCAACAAGTTAATTAAGAGATGCTGATGTGTCACCTGTCTGCTTGTGTAATGTTAATGAATCTCAACTATGCTACAGATCCTTTCATTGTGAATAGTGATAATTAACTCTGTACTTGTGTGTATTGTAAAGCAGACAGACAGTCTGGTGAATATAAAGGTCATGCATAGTCATTTAAGATGTAAAGGGATTAGCTAAGAGATGTCAGAATATGTGTATTGGGAGCTCGTTATGTAACCATTGTGTGATGTTGTGGGTGGAGTTGGACCATTGTTCATTTAGATTAATGCAGTATTATTTTGGTGTATAAAAAGAGCCTGCTCTCATTAAAGATTGTCAGTCTAGTTGGAAAGATACAAGAGCGTTCGTCTCGTATGTTTGGAAGGATTAATCCTATGGGAAGCGGTCGCCTGACTGTGGAGGATCGGCAGTGGATGTGTGTCCAGAGAGGGAATATCCTAAACTGCGTTAACCCCTTTCATACTTGGGCAGCCGTTACAGGGGGGTAATTCCCCTTTAAGGGGCATGCCAGGGGGCGTGTCCTATGCCTACATACTAAATTGAAGCTAAGAGGTTGGGACTTTTTGGTGAGGCCAGCTAGATGTACCTCCATCCCCGATAGGTTGATAAGAAAGAACTAAATTATTTGGGACTTTATCCCACTCCATGGATTTTTTTGGGGGGTTGTTCTTTTTCCCCTCGCTCCCCCCTCCCTCCCCCTTTGTTTCACCAAGGGTATTCTTTGTCCATTTTTTGGTTTTCACTGTTATTATTATTTTTCAACATCAACACAATATTACTTATTCAGCTACGACTGCACCTATTATATCAAATTTTAACCCATAAATATTCACTATGCCATGCACCATGTACTATATTATAATTCCTATATTGATCCCTACATTTATTCACTATTAATACAATTATATTATAATTTTTTCAGATGGTATACACCTTTATGTCCCTTTCACAACCCATGGGGCAACTACCCTCGGAATGTTCTTCCCTTGGTTGGCCTTTCCATCTTGATGCATTTGGGGTTAGCCGTCTCAGGTTCCGGGGCGCCTTGACATTTCAGCCTACCTCCAGTTCCCTCAGTCCATGTCCAGACTCTGATTTGACTTGCAAGTATGAGTGACCAATTTTTACTATTCTTTATTTTTTATAGTCTTTATTACGTTTTTACATGATCACACATCATATCTACTTTTAAACATCTTTAGACAATATCTCTGCATCTGCTCCTGAAGAGTAGCGCTACAGCTACGAAACGTGTCAAGCTAATAGATGCCCTCCCTGCTGTTCTTTTTATTCAAGATACCATGATCACGGTTCACTGGAATATATCTATATACTACTTACTGTGGGAATACGTTGCAACTAGTCTGGTGTGTCATCATTATGTCATTACTGTGGCTCTAGGCCAATATGCTATCTGTGTGTCATTATGCTATTCTGTTAATTTATTACTATGTATCATGTCATGGAATAAAAGTTTTTTTTTACTTTACTATGATGGTTACTACATGTCTATGCATTTACTATATGGCACTATAGATGGCTCCACCACCAGACAGCATTATAGTACCATGGAATGCTATTTTCCTGGCTGCACGCTTCAATTCAAATTCCCAAATAATTTAGTTCTTTCCTATGCCTACATATATTTGCTAGTAGGTGTCCCTCATTCCCATCTCAAAAAGTTGGGAGGTATGGATTGACCCTGTGCGGATCACATGCACCCTCCCAAAAAACAAACAAAAATAAACTCTCTAGTAATACACACAAAACTGAGCATAAGCAGAGTGTACCCAAGGCTCTATTCTATCAGCAGATGGATTGGGGGCAGTAAAAGAAGAGGAGAATCAGAGAAGACAGGATCAAACAGCCTTTTTACAGAATGCAGAGGATTATGGTAATTCCTTTAGGTTCCACAGTGAGTATAGCAAGCATGCTTTACTGCATATACAGACTGATTTTCTTTTAGACCCCAAGTTTACATGCTATTTTCCTCATACAATGGCCCAGTGATTGCAGTTTATTATTTTCATAAATATAGCTACTTACGGTTTTGATTCTATCAATCCAACTTTTTTGTGGAGTACATCACATAACATCTGTATGATTTCCATGGCCACCAACAAGTTGTCCTCTCGAATGATGCGCTCTACACACACTTTAGCTAGAAGTGTTTTCTTTTGCTTTAAATGACCTATTACGTCGTTCCTGGTTATCTCCATCCCCTTACCTGTATGAACATAGAAACAGCTTGTTGTAATTCATGGTCGGTGCTTTGTAGAGCAGCCTTTCTTAACCAGGGCTCCATGGATTCTTCCAGAGGTTGTTAGGGCTTCCTTCAGCAGTGGCTGATTGATCTCCTGCCTGATGCCAGAGACAGTGGTTTGGAACCAATGGACCACAGCATATGTGTTGTTATCTGGTATACAACAATGGCCCGCCCAATCAGGGATGGCCCTACCATGGGTTCCACTGGGTCCATTGGACCAAGGCGGCAATTTGAGTTCAGGCCATGGAAGGATGAGGGGGGGTCAGGGAGAAGTGTAGAGCAGTGGCGGCTGGTGTTTTTTTTTTTTTGGGTGGGCTGAATACAACCCCCCCCCCAAGCGGAACTCAATCCCCCGCCCGCTTGCTTGCTGTCTGTTGGTTGGTCTCCCATATAACCCATCTAGGTGGTGAGTGGGGAGCGGCTCCTGTGTCCTCTCCTCCAGCACGACAAGGTCCTCCGTGCATCTCCTCTCTCCTCCTTCTAGGCGCTAGGCGTCCAATAGGATCTCCTGTCCTTTCAGCCAATCGGGTGACGGGTCTCACGAGACGCTTCCTGATTGGCCGGGAGGAATATTTTTGTGAGAATAGCAAATATTCAGTTCAGCTTTTGTCACACAATTGGGTGCGCCCCGTGCCCACCCTTTTTTGAAGCCAATTAGAGCCTCTGGCTCTAATCACGTGCTTCAAAAAATACACCCCCCCTCATTGGAATCCATGGTCCGGCTCCCTGTATGTAGATCAGGGGGCCATACGCATAGATGGGGGGGGCAGTGCCCGTGCGCCCCTAATGGATGGGCCGCCACTGGTGTAGAGAGTCAGCATACTGATCGGCCGATCGTGGAGCTTTCACCCCCTGATCCAGCACCGAGACCCCCCAATCTTCTACTGTCACCCCATTACTGAGCAGAGTGATCTGGAGGGGTGACAGGGACAGCCCAGACTGGAGGAGAAAGGAAGAATGGGGAGGAGGAGAGGGAGGGACAGTACACAGCACAAGGAGACTCTGTATATACTGCCCTAGCCTGTCTATATATATATATATATATATATATATATATATATATATACACACACTACCCTAGCCTGTCTATATACTACCCTAGCCTGTCTATATACTACCCTAGCCTGTCTATATATACTGCCCTAGCCTGTCTATATATATATACTACCCTAGCCTGTCTATATACTACCCTAGCCTGTCTATATATACTGCCCTAGCCTGTATATATACTGTATACTACCCTAGCCTGTCTATATATACTGCCCTAGTCTGTGTATATATACTACTCTTGCCTGTCTATATATACTACCCTAGCCTGTCTATATATACACTACCCTAGCCTGTCTATATATACTGCCCTAGCCTATCCGTATACTACCCTAACCTGTCCATATACTACCCTAGCCTGTCAATATACTATCCTAGCCTGTCAATATACTACCCTAGCCTGTCCACATACTACCCTAGCCAAGAGCCAGCCAGGCCATTCAGAGAGCGATCACCCTGGCCGGACTGTCTGCAGCTTCAAAAAATACACCCCCCCATTGGAATCCATGGTCCGGCGCCCTGTATGTAGATCAGGGGGCCGGACGCATAGATAGGTGGGGGCAGTGCCCGTGCGCCCCTAATGGACGGGCCGCCACTGATGTAGAGAGTCAGCATACTGATCGGCCGATCGTGGAGCTATCACCTCCTGATCCAGCACCAAGACCCCCCAATCTTCTACTGTCACCCCATTACTGAGCAGAGTGGTCTGGAGGGGTGACAGGGACAGCCCAGACTGGAGGAGAAAGGAAGAATGGGGAGGAGGAGAGGGAGGGACAGTACACAGCACAAGGAGACTGTATATACTGCCCTAGCCTGTCTATATATATACAACCCTAGCCTGTCTATATACTACCCTAGCCTGTCTATATATACTGCCCTAGCCAGTATATATACTGTATACTACCCTAGCCTAGCCTGTCTATATATACTGCCCTAGTCTGTATATATACTGTATACTACCCTAGCCTCTCTATATATACTGCCCTAGCCTGTCTATATATACTACCCTAGCCTGTCTATATATACTACCCTAGCCTGTCTATATATACTGCCCTAGCCTGTCTATATATACTACTCTTGCCTGTTTATATATACTACCCTAGCCTCTCTATATATACTGCCCTAGCCTGTCTATATATACTACCCTAGCCTGTCTATATATACTACCCTAGCCTGTCTATATATACTGCCCTAGCCTGTCTATATATACTACTCTTGCCTGTTTATATATACTACCCTAGCCTGTCTATATATACTACCCTAGCCTGTCTATATATACTGCCCTAGCCTATCCGTATACTACCCTAACCTGTCCACATACTACCCTAGCCTGTCAATATACTACCCTAGCCTGTCCACATACTACCCTAGCCAAGAGCCAGCCAGGCCAGTCAGAGAGCGATCACCCTGGCTGGACTGTCTGCAGGTCACAGCTGGTCCAGTCCAGACACCCTGTCCTCTCCTCCTTCCCGGGGGGGAGACAGCATGTGGCCATGGAGATCGATGATTGTAAATTGTAAATTTGACTGTAAATCTCATGCTTATGTCATGTGTGGGGGCCTGAGGGGTGGGGGTTCCTTTTATACCTGGTTGATTGCGGGTCAGTTCACACCAGCCCACGTTTGGTGCGACTAAGGTGCGCTGTGTGCGCGCTTCCCCGCGCAGCAGGTGAACACACTACCCTTGCGACCTGCTGCATGTGGGTGCCAATCTATTGTAAATGGCACCCCAAACACAGTTTGCAAATGCAGTGTGTTTACAGGCACAAAATCGCATTGTACCACAGTACTTTGCGGTTTGGTGCAGTGTGTTTTTAAAAGTAGTGCCAACATTACATTTTCCGCACTCTGTTACTTTTTGCACCCCATTCAAATGAACGGACTGTCAAAATGCTCCCCACGGAAAAGCGTGTGTTCCCATGTGATCCTGGTATGAACTGGTCCTTAACGCCTGTGTTTAGTGTAAAATCTGACTTCCTCATACATTTTATTTTAGTTTTAATTATCATGATATAAAATAATGGATGTGGGGGCCTTCTGGTGGGCATGTTTTTTTTCGGGAGGGCATTTCATTCTTGGACCCAGGCCAGCCCTGTGCTCTGCGTTTGGAACCAATGGATCCTCTCTTGCCATCTTTCAGGTAAGTAACCAATTATCTTTTTTCAGATGTCAGTAATAAATTATGAAACTCTGAACATGTCCCTAAGATTCCAAGACAGATGCCGTGATCTATGCCAGGCCAATCACCACCCACTGATATAAGCCAACACGTAGCTCAATCCATCAGACAGAATGTACTTACTTTTTGTAGTTTTTTTTCTCTGCAGTTGATCTATGGTGGTTTTTAGGCTTGAAGACAAATGACTTGCTTTAAACCTCTCTCTGAACATCTTGCTTCTGTTATGAGGGAAAAAAACTACTTTGTAAAAAGCCCAACTTCAGTGCACATTTTTTTTTTTTGTTTCGGATGAAGGCAACGGGTTTACGTGTTATGTTTTTATTGCTGTGAATTAACACATTGGGGAGATTTTCCCTCACTTCCTGTCTCTGTGCCACCAACTTAGACAACGAGTCACCAGGATAGAAAGACACAGGCAGTAAATAAAGACTAACAACCTTCCTCTCTTTGCTCTTTGCGTTGCTTTATGCCGCGTACACACGACGGTTTTTAATGTCATTGAAAAAAACTGCATTTTTCTCGACGTGATTCTTCTCAAGCCTGCCTTGCCTACACACTATCGTGGAAAAAAATGCTTGAGTAAAGCGCGGTGACGTGCAACACGTGCGACGGCACTGTAAAAGGGAAATTCCATTCGGATGGCGCCACCCTTCATGTTAGTGAAGTTTGTTGAGAGACGATTCGCGCTTTTCAGCCTCGTGCTTTTCAGTCCGTTACAGCGTGACGAATGTGCTATCTCCATTACGGACGCTAGTTTTACCAGAACGAGCGCTCCCGTCTCATACTTGATTCTGAGCATGCGCATTTTTTTTCACGTCGTTAAAGCCCACACACGGGCGTTTTTCATGACGAGAAAAACGACGATGTGAAAAATGACGAGAAAAATTAGAGCATGTTCCATTTTTTTCATGGCCATTTTTCACGTCGTGAAAAATGCTCTGAAGCCCACACACGATCATTTTTAATGACCATTTTAAAAAATTGCATTTTTCTCATCATTAAAAAACGGTCGTGTGTACGCGGCATTAGTGTTTCCCAGAAGACAGCGGGGGGGGGGGGGGGGAGAAGTGATCAGAAGTGACGTAGACCCCCGCAGATTCTGTATTATACAGGTATCTGCACCCCCTCCCCCCTGAAAGGTGCCAAATGTGACACCGGATGGGGGGAGGGTTCCGAAAAGCGGAGGTTCCATTTTTGTGTGGCCCTCCGCTTTAATTCTAATGTTGGAGGCACACTCAAATGGTATTTGTATAGTATTATTATTATTATTATACAAGATTTATATAGCGCCAACAGTTTGCGCAGTGCTTTACAACATGACTACAGTAATACCTCGGATTACGAGCATAATTTGTTCCAGAAGCATGCTTGTAATCCAAAGCACTCGTATATCAAAGCGAGTTTCCCCATAGGAATCAATGGAAACTCAGATAATGAGTTCCAGTGCCACTGCTGGTATATGCAGTACTGCATGTGGCCAGGGGTGCGGGGGCACCGAAGACACTCGGAAACACTCCGAGACGCTCAGAGACCACTCGGAGTCAATTGGAGACACTCAGGAACGGAGTGTCTCCAAGCATCACTGGCGCCCCTGCACCTCTGGCCACATGCGGTACTGCACACCCCAGAGGCTTGAATCCTGCTCGTCTTGCGAGACAACGCTCGCAAATCGAGTCAGGATTTTTTTTTTTTTTAAATAGCGAAGCGCTCGTAGACCACGTTACTCGCAATCCGAGGTATTACTGTATCAAAAATATAACAGGTATGGGTAACGTCAGTATGATTCAAATACTAATCTTCCCAAGAACCAGAAGAAATGTACAAATGGTTGTTAAACGAATCTCATTCCATTAACCAATAAATACCGTATTTTCCGGCGTATAGGACGACTTTTTAACCCCTAAAAATCCTCTCAAAAGTCGGGGGTCGTCTTATACGCCGGTACCTTACCTTACTGTAGAATCTCAGACCGCGGCCGTCCATTTTTCAAAAGCCGCGCCTCCTCCTCATGCTGTTCCGTGATAGGCGGAACACTCCGCTTCCCAGCAGAGCCTCTGTTTAGTGTTCCGCCTATCACAGATGCCCTCTTATCCGAGGCCGAGGACGAGAGGGCATCCGTGATAGGCGGAACACTAAACAGAGGCTTTGCTGGGAAGCGGAGTGTTCCGCCTATCACAGAACAGCATGAGGAGGAGGCGGGGCTTTTGAAAAATGAACGGCCGCGGTCTGACTGAGATTCTACATGTCAGGGATAAGGTAAGTGATCGTCGAGGGGGCACAGTGAGGTATGCAGGGGAACAGTGAGGCATGCAGGGGAACAGTGAGGCATGCAGGGGGAACAGTGAGGCATGCAGGGGGAACAGTGAGGCATGCAGGGGGAACAGTGAGGTATGCAGGGGGAACAGTGAGGTATGCAGGGGGAACAGTGAGGTATGCAGGGGCACAGTGAGGTATGCAGGGGGGAACAGTGAGGTATGCAGGGGGAACAGTGAGGTATGCAGGGGGAACAGTGAGGCATGCAGGAGGAACAGTGAGGTATGCAGGGGCACAGTGAGGTATGCAGGGGGAACAGTGAGGTATGCAGGGGGAACAGTGAGGCATGCAGGGGGAACAGTGAGGTATGCAGGGGGAACAGTGAGGTATGCAGGGGGAACAGTGAGGTATGCAGGGGCACAGTGAGGTATGCAGGGGGAACAGTGAGGTATGCAGGGGGAACAGTGAGGTATGCAGGGGCAACAGTGAGGTATGCAGGGGCACAGTGAGGTATGCAGGGGGAACAGTGAGGTATGCAGGGGGAACAGTGAGGTATGCAGGGGGCACAGTGAGGTATGCAGGGGGCACAGTGAGGCATGCAGGGGCACAGTGAGGTATGCAGGGGGAACAGTGAGGTATGCAGGGGGAACAGTGAGGTATGCAGGGGAACAGTGAGGCATGCAGGGGGAACAGTGAGGTATGCAGGGGCACAGTGAGGTATGCAGGGGGAACAGTGAGGCATGCAGGGGGAACAGTGAGGTATGCAGGGGGAACAGTGAGGCATGCAGGGGGAACAGTGAGGTATGCAGGGGGAACAGTGAGGTATGCAGGGGGAACAGTGAGGTATGCAGGGGGAACAGTGAGGTATGCAGGGGGAACAGTGAGGTATGCAATGTGGCACAGTGAGGTATGGTGAGGAAGGGGGTCGTCTTATACGGCGAGTATATCCCAAAACCCACATTTTATCTGGAAAATTAGGGGGTCGTCTTATACGCCCAGTCGCCTTATACGCCGGAAAATACGGTAATGATAGTATTTGCGTTTCTGGATAACCTGACCCAAAGCAATAATTCCTGGAATGTTTATTACCACCATCCCTACTCGAATACAAATTACAATATATATTGCCCATGGGACTTTGAGGGCAATATGCAAAAATCATAAACAAGATATGTAATAAAAATTGTACAACAACTTTATTCTTAACAAACTATAAAACAGTAAAACTTAAAATTCCATCTTGGCTGGCACGTTGCCAGTATGTAGATCAGCCTTTCTCAACCGTTTCAACACAGAGGAACCCTTGAAATAGTTCTCTGGTCTCGGGGGAACCCCTGCTAAAAATTTGAACTCTACAACTCATGATACATTAGTGTGATGGTCAGTGGGAAGAATGGTCCTTACTCTTGTGGTCATTGGGCAGAATTACACCCTTACAGATAGATAAAAAGATCACTGGTGTCAGTGGAAACTTATCTGAGGGGTAGAAATTGCCCAACGCTGAAGGAACCCCTAGTAACCTCTGGAGGAACCCTAGGGTCCCACGTAACCCTGATTGAGAATCACTGATGTAGATACATCATATATTGAAAAAATACCCAACAGTCCATAGTTGGGGGGGGGGGGATTTATCCAGGAAGTTATAATTGTCAACACTCTCCCCAGACCAGGACAGACCTATTGTGTTTGGGAAATTTCCTTTTTCGGGGATATGGCGGGTATGGTGTATCTACAATATAATTTGTCATTTTTAGATACAGCATTTATTGACTAGTATCCACCATATTGTAAAATCATCCCAATCCGGAAATTAAAATTCCATCATTATTTTATGGTTCATGGGATGAGATTTTTTTTTAGCAACCTATGTACATTTCTTCTGCTGAGTGATTACATCACACCAGTGGCGTAGCGTGGGTTGTCAACGCCTGGGGCGATGCAAGTAATTTGCGCCCCCCTGACCCATGGACGTACCTATTTTTGGCTAGCTCCAGTCTGGTCACATGATCCACTGTGTGAGACAGCGGTGGCTGTAGGGATAAGGAGAGCGTGCTTGATAATGACTGGTAAAGCCTGGAGTGGTGACAGCATGCATATGTTCCTATGCCCCATCTGTTGTTGGCGCTCCCTCCTCTCCACACTCGTGACAGCGCCCCTCTAAATTTTGCGCCCGGGGCGGTGGCCCCCCTCGCACCCCCCACGCTACGCCACTGCATCACACTGACCTGACCTCTGCCCCTTATCTTTGGACAAATCCTTGTTGAGTGATCCTTGCACATTGGGATCCGATAATGCATTGATCACCAGTTTGTTGGATGTTCATAAGATTGGATTATTACTGCTGGTTACTCATCTGTTTACCGATCAACACCAGCCCGCATATCCAACAATCTTCCCAATGGTGTGACATATGGACTTTTATATACAAGGCTCAAGAGGTCTATTTTTAATACTGTGGTCATTGCATATTCTTATCTTATGTACACCCGTTGCCAAATGTTTTGAGAATGACACAAATATAAATTTTCACAAAGTCTGCTGCGTTTATAATGGCAATTTCCCATTTGCGTATACTCCAGAATGTTATGAAGAGTGATCAAATGAATTACAATTAATTACAAAGTCCCTCTTTGCCATGAAAATGAACGTAAACACTTAAGGACCGCCGCACGATGATGTACGTCGACAGAATGGCACGGACAGGCACGAGGGCGTACAGGTACGTCCCCTTTAATTACCCGTCCGTGGGTCACGCGCGCGCTGCCGGCGGCGCACTCGCGACCCGGTCTGAAGCTCCATGACCGCGCCCGCGGACCCGATCGCCGCCGGTGTCCCGCGATCGGGTCACAGAGCTGAAGAACGGGGAGAGGTAAGTGTAAACAAACCTTTCCCCGTTCTTCCTAGTGGCATGTCAGTGATCGTCTGTTCCCTGTCATAGGGAACGACGATCAGTGATGTCACATGCCAAGCCACGCCCCCCTACAGTAAGAAAAAAAACAAAAAAACATTTTTATATATAAAAAGGGGGGGGGCTTGCCATCCGGGGCCCTGGGGACCTCCGGGCCTCTGGAGACATTTGGGCCCCTTACAAAAAAAAAATAAAAAAAAAAAAAATGTTTTTTTTTTTAAATTAAATTAATTTTTTTTTTTTTTTTATAAAAAAAAATAAAAAATAAAAAGGAGGGTTGCCATCTGGGGCCCTGGGGACCTCCGCACCTCTGGGGACCTCTGGGCCCTTTACAAAAAACAACAAAAAACAAAAAAAAAATGAAATTTTTATAAATTATTAAAAAAAAGGGGGGATTGCCATCCGGGGCCCTGGGGACCTCCGGGGGGCTTGCCATCCGGGGCCCTGGGGACCTCCGGGCCTCTGGGGACCTTTGGGCCCCTTACAAAAAATAAATAAAAAAATATTTAAAAAAAGAAATAAAAAAAATAAAAATTTTATAAAAAACTATAAAATAAAAAGGAGGGTTGCCATCCGGGGCCCTGGGGACCTCCGGGCCTCCGGGGACCTCTGGGCCCCTTACAAAAAAACAAAACAAAAAAAAATGTATAAAAAAGGGGGGTTGCCATCCAGGACCCTGGGGCCCGTTACAAAAAAATTAATAAATAAATAAAAATAAAAAGGATGGTTGCCATCCGTGCCATCCGGGCCCCTTACAGGTGTACTGCCTGTACCCCCCTGATGGCGGCCCTGATTAGAACCCTGCAGGTTGCCTCTCCTCCCCTCTCTTCTCCTCTCCCTTCCCTCTCCCTTGCCTCTTTTCTCAGGGCCAGTTCACATCATAGAAACGTAGTCCGGATGCGTTCCACATGCTTTTCTGAATGCGCGTTTTTGATGCTTTTTTGGTGCGTTTTTGATGCAGTCCAGTGCATTCCCCACACTCTTTTTTCTTAACCTTAAATAAGGACATGTGTGTCTCAGTGCGTTTTTGGTGCGTTTAGGTGCATTCCAGTGCGTTTTTGGTGCGTTTAGGTGCATTCCATCGCGTTTTTGATCCTTTTTACAGCGTTCCAGTGCAGGAAAAATGCAGCACGTTCTACTTTTTTTTCCTGGAACTGCAAGCACTGGTGTGAACTATGCCATTGAAAACCATATAACCTACTTTCCATGCGATTTTGATGCAGAAAAAAAAAAACCGAACTGCATGTGGTGTGAACTGCCCCTTAATGTAAATGCAAAAAAATAAATAAAAAATGTTCAAATGTCCCCCCCCCCCCTTTATTTTAAGCATTTACAACAGTCTACAGTTCTAATTAGAGGGTGTAGCTTGGCAGGTATAGAATTGAGTTATCGACTTACCTGGTCCTGGACAGCAGACAGTAAAGCACAAGAAGAATCTTCAGTAATCTGGATATGTTCATAGAACTCAATAGGTAACTCTGGCCTGTGGGTGGGACCCATTCATTATATTATTCTGGGTGTGCAGAATTCAATATTCAATAATAAATAGCATTCTGGAGAAATTTAACTTTGACAAGGAAATAGTCTGAAGAAAAACACTGCTTAACGTTTAGGTTTTATTGCTATTTTATATATGTGGGGGGTAAAGTATCCGCCTTCTGAATGCCTAATCCTTTGCTAAGTATTAAAGAGAAAAAAACGGGGAGGAAATCTACTTTCAAATACAATATCAATTTGTGACCTTTTAGAAATAGCTTAAAGCTTATCCTATGAAAAACAGGGCCACCATCAGGAATTTTGGGACCCCTTACACAGCTTCAGGCATGGGCCCCCTGGAGCAGAGGAGAACCGGGGGGGGGGGAGGGGGGGGGATGCTGCCGCCGCGAATTGTTGAGGTCGGGGGAGGGTTTTGGGTGCTGGCGAAAAAAAAATAAATAAGGGGGGGGGGGGTTGCCATCCGGGGCCCTGGGGACCTCTGGGCCCCTTACAAAAACAAAAAAATTATAACATAAAAACCCCCCCTCCCCCCCGTTTTACTTACCTGAGCCCCGTATATCCGTGGGGGCGTCCCCGCTGTCCTTCTCTCCACGGCTTCTCGTCTCTTCATTGGATAGATTGATAGCAGCGCAGCCATTGGCTCCCACTGCTGTCAATCAAATCCAATGATGCGGGCACCGGGGGGGTGGGGCCAAGTCATAAACTATGGACGCCGCGTGTATGACACGGGAGCGCGCCCGCAAGGTAACCCCCTTTGGCTACTTTCACACTGAAGCACTGGATGCGCTGGCGGTATAGCGGCGCTATTTCGTAGTTTTTGCCGCAATTTGCAGGGGCTAGTGGGGTGATTTTAACCCCCACTAGCGTCCGAAAAAGGGTTAAAAACACCCTCAATAATGCCTCTTTGTGGCGTTTTGCGGGCGTTTTGGAGGCTCAACCCTATTGATTTCAATGGGCAGGGGCGCTATAGGAGCGGTATTTTTACAGCTCCTATCGCGCCTCAAAGATGCGGCTTGCAGGAGTTTTTTTACCCTCCTGCAAGCGCACCGCTTTAGTGTGAAAGCCCTCGGGCTTTCACACTGGATACAAAGTAGCGGCTTTTTCAGGGCGCTTTGCAGGCGCTATTTTTAGCGCAATAGCGCCTGCAAAGCGCCTCAGTGTGACAGGGGCCTTTGGGAGAGTGCTTCCCAGAAGGGGTTATCTAATGCGGGGAGGAGCCACGAGAGCTGCCGTGGGACCCCAGAAGAGGAGGTTCGGGGCCACTCTGTGCAAAACGAAGTGCACAGTGGAGGTAAGTATAACTTGTTTGTTATTTAAAAAAAAAAAACTTTAACCTTTAACCACTTGGCGCCCGCACTATAGACGAAAGACGTCTACAGCGCGGAGCCTATCTGCCGGGTGGATGTCCATGGAGGTCCTCCTGTTACTTCCGCAATGCGCGCCGCTGCGGGTGCGCATCGGAGAAAAGCTGTGCCCGCCGTGTCACGCGGGTGCCGATGCGCGTGCCTGGCGGCCACGATGTCCGCCGGGTACCCGCGATCGGCACCCACAGAGCCAGGGATGTGGATCTCTGTGTGTAAACACAGAGATCCACGTCCTGTCAGGGAGAGGAGACCGATGGTGTGTCCCTTGTACACAGGGACACAGATCGGTCACCTCCCCCAGTCAGTCCCCTCCCCCCACAGTAAGAATCACTCCCAGCAAACACATTTAACCCCTTGATCGCCCCCTAGTGTTAACCCCTTCCTTGCCAGTCACATTTACACAGTAATAAGTGCATATTTATAGCACTGTTCTCTGTATAAATGTGAATGGTCCCAAAATAGTGTCAAAAGTGTCCGATCTGTCCGCCGCAATATCGCAGTCACGATAAAAATCGCAGATCGCCGCCATTACGAGTAAAAAAAAATAAAAAAAAATGACATTAATCCATACCCTATTTTGTAGATGCTATAACTTTTGCGCAAACCCATCACTATACGCTTATTGCGATTTATTTTTTACCAAAAATATGTAGAAGAATACGTATCGGCCTAAACTGAGGAAAAATATAGTTTTTTTAAAAATAAATTGGGATATTTATTTATTTATTTATTTATTAGCAAAAAGTTAAAAATATTGTGTTATTTCCAAAATTGTCGCTCTATTTTTGTTTATAGCGCAAAAAATAAAAAACGCAGAGGTGATCAAATACCACCAAAAGAAAGCTCTATTTGTGGGGAAAAAAGGATGTTAATTTTGTTTGGGAGCCACGTTGCACGACCGTGCAATTGTCATTCAAAGCGTGACAGTGCTGAAAGCTGAAATTTCGCCTGGGCAGGAGAGGGGGTATATGTGCCCAGTAAGCAAGTGGTTAATATCACTTTAAGGTATCACACCATATGCAAAAATATTTATTTCCTTAACCAAAACCCCCTGTTTTACTAGGCAAAATGCGCATACAGTAAAACCTTGGTTTGAGAACATTTGCAAGACAAGCAACATTTTTTTTAAAATAAATTTTGACTTGATATACAAGCGATGTCTTGATATACAAGTAGCGTCATGTCACAACTGAGTATAAAAGAGAAGAGAGGCGCCTCTAAGTGTAGCAATATGGTTACATTTAATGAAGGTACAACATTTAGCAACATATTGCTACACTTAGAGGCGCCTCTCTTCTCTTTTATGCTCCGTTGTGACATGACGCTACTTGTATATCAAGACATCGCTTGTATATCAAGTCAAGATTTATAAAAATATATTTTGCTTGTCTTGCAAAACGCTCTCAAACGAACCAAAGTTTTACTGTATAATGAAATGATGCTGCCAGTTCTGAAGAATTTAAATCAATGTTTATCTAAAAAGTCTCAAAGAAAATGAATGTTATGGCTTGATTGTCTTATGTGGATGCTCTGTAAGGTAGCAAAATCCAGCAGGAGCTACAGAGTATAAAAGAGAAGAGAGGCGCCTCTAAGTGTAGTAATTTGGTTACCTTTAATGAAGGTACAACATTTAGCAACATATTGCTACACTTAGAGGCGCCTCTCTTCTCTTTTATACTCTGTAGCTCCTGCTGGATTTTGCGTCTAATCCCCTTCCATTTGTGGATGGACATTTTATGGTTACACAACCTATAACATTGCTATCATCTTTTTATATGGACTATAAACTGAAGGACCTATGAATAAATAGTTGTGGAACGAATCATTTGAGTTTCCATTATTTGTTATGGGGAAATTCGCTTTGATATACAAGTGCTTTGGATTACAAGCATGTTTCTGGAACGAATTATGCTCACAGTCCAAGGTTTTACTGTGTATTCATTAAAAATGTTAAAGAGTAGGTTGCACATTTATAGAGCCGCTTATTTTGCTTGTAATAGTCTGCATGACCTCGCATATTGTATCGGAAATAACTCTGGTGGCTTTCCTTCAAGGATGCCCCCAAGATGATACAAAAATGAACAATTATTATTTTTTAATCCCCAAAACATGTCGCTTTAATAGGGCAGTGCAACGTTCTGCATTTTCTAAAACCCCTAAATCTAGGCCCCTGTGCAAATTGATAACAAATAATGTGAATATTAAAAAAATTGCATGTTTTTTTTTTACACGTTCACTTCAATATTGAAGAGAGAATCCTTTTCTCCTAGTCTCTCACATGACCATGGCCTTCTTTAACATGGGGAAAAAGGGGGAAGCTTCTCCGGGCCCAGTCATTTTTGTGGGGCCCAAAGCAGCTGCCCCTTGAGCCCATGCTTCTTGCAACTAGTTTTCCCAGCCAGGGACGGACTGACCATTCAGGCACTTGGGCATTGCCTGAGGTCCCGGGGTCAGTAGGTGGCCCCATATCCTCCTGCTCTCCCATGCTCCACAGTACCCCATTGCCAGCTTCCTACCACTCCACTCCCTGTCATCATCACCCCCCCTGTACCCCACTGCCAGCTTCCTACCACCCCACCCACTGACCTCATCATCCTCATCTTCATCCATCCTGGTACCCCACTGCCAGATTCCTTCCTGACCTCCTATCATCATTATTCTCATTATCATTCCTCCTGTACCCCAATGATGTGCAGTAACCTCTAGCAGCCAATCAGTGAGCGGTAATGGTGTGCAGTAACCTCTAGCAACCAATGGGTGAGCGGTAATGATGTGCAGTAACTTCTAGCAGCCAATCACTGAGCAGTAATAATGGGCAGTAACCTCTAGCAGCCAATCACTGAGCAGTAAAAATGTGTAGTAACCTCTAGCAACCAATCAGTGAGCAGTAATAATGTGCAGTAACCTCTAGCAACCAATCAGTGAGCTGTAACGATGTGCAGAAACCTCTAGCAACCAATGGGTGAGTGGTAATGATGTGCAGTAACCTCTAGCAACCAATCATTGAGCAGTAATAATGTGCAGTAACCTCTAGCAACCAATCAGCGAGTGTAAGGATGTGCAGTAACCTCTAGCAACCAATCAGTGAGAGTAAGGATGTGCAGTAATTTCTAGCAACCAATCTGTGAGCCTGGAACAATCAGTGAGTGTGGACCAGTTATTTATGTTTACATTATTAAAGTTTTTTGAGCTAAGTATATGTGTGTGTTTGTCTGTTTTTTTGGGATGTTGGAGTGAAGAGCGAAATTGCACGGTGGGGGGCCAAAGAAAATGTTTGCCCAGGGTCCATGTAATATTAAAGACTACCCTGCACATGACTATTCATTTCCTGTCATTTTGAAGGCTCTTTGCCCCATACAAAGTCATCTGTTATCACTATGATATCCATTTGACCATTATTATTATTATATAAGATTCATAAAACAGTTGCAACACACACCACAATGCTGCCCTGCCCCCCAACTATCAGTGATAGTGACAATAACTGCCATCTAACTGACATCTTGGTATTCCAATGGGGTATGGGGGCTGGTCATGTATTAACAGTGAACAATAATGATAAGCAGTAACCTATAGCAACCAATCAGGGAGCAGTAATAAGGTGCAGTAACCTCTAGCAACCAATCAGTGAGCGGTAATGGTGTGCAGTAACCTCTAGCAACCAATGGGTGAGCGGTAATGATGTGCAGTAACTTCTAGCAACCAATTAGTGAGTGTAGAACAAACGAATTAGTGAGTGTAAGGATCTGCAGTAACCTCTAGCAACCAATCAGTGAATGTAAGGATCTGCAGTAACCTCTAGCAACCAATCAGTGAGAGTAAGACCCCTTTCACACTGAGGAGTTTTTCAGGTGGTTTAGCGCTAAAAATAGCACCTTAATACCGCCTGAAATCTCCTGCCCCTGCAGTCTCAATGTGAAATCCCTCGGGCTTTCAAACTGAGGCGGTGCGCTAGCAGGACCGCTCCAAATGTCCTGCTAGCCGCATTTTTGGTGCGGTGAGAGGAGTGGTGTGTTTTCCGCTCCTTCCCATTGAAAGTAATGGGAAACCGCGGTAATACCGCCCTCAATGCGCCTCTGCAGAGGCGCATTTCGGGCGGTATTAGCCCTTTTTTGGCCGTTAGCGGGGGTTAATACCGCACCGCTAGCGGACGAATACCGCCGCACTTCTGACGGTATAGCACCACTAAAAATAGCGGCGCTATACTGCCACCGCCCCAGTGTGAAAGGGGCCTAAGGATGTGCAATAACCTCTAGCAACCAATTGGCAAGCCTGGACCAATCAGTGAGTGTGGACCAGTTCTTTATGTTTATATTATTAACATTTTTTGACATAAGTATATGTGCGTGTTTGTTTGTTTTTGGGATGTTGGGGCGGAGAGCGAAATTGCTTAGTAGGGGGTCAAGAAAATGTTTGCCCAGGGTCCAATCAATATTAAAGACTGCCCTGCACATGACTATTCCTTTCCTGTTATTCTGAAGGCTCTTTGTCCCATACAGAGTCATCTGTTATCACTATGATATCCATTTGACCATTATAATTTATTATTATTATACAGGATTTATATAGCGCCAACAGTTTGCGCAGCGCTTTTCAATATAAAGGGGGACAGTCCAATACAGAAGAAGTAGGAGGGCCCTGATCCTGGAGCTTTCCATTTCTATAATAGTGTAAGTAACTCTACAGATTACATTACCCATTATTATTATTATTTCAGGTACTTCTATAGCGCTGTCAATTTACACAGTGCTTTACATATACATTGTACATCGGTCCCTACTAGTGATGAGCCGAACACCCCCCTGTTCGGTTCGCACCAGAACCCGCGAACGGACCGAAAGTTCGAACGAACATTAGAACCCTATTAAATAGAATGGATGCGAACGTTCGAATTCTAAAGTGCTAATTATAACAACTATTATGCATGTTATTGTCCTAAAAAGGGTTTGGGAACCCGGGTTCTGCACCAGGGGACATGTATCAATGCAAAAAGAAGTTTTAAAAACGGTCGTTTTTCGGGAGCAGTCATTTTAATGATGCATAAAGTGAAAAAAAAAAGTCAAATATTCCTTTAAATATCGTACCTGGGGGGTGTCTAAAGTATGCCTGTGAAGTGCCACGTGTTTCCCGTGTTTAGAACTGTCCCTGCACAAAATGACACTTCTAAAGGAAAAAAAAGCCATTTAAAACTGCTTGCGGCTTTAATGTAATGTCTGGTCCCGGTAATATGGATGAAATTCTTTAAGAAAAATGGCATAGCTACCCCATGACCCCCCCCCCCCCTACCCCAGCCCATTACCAGCCCCTTTGGGTCTTGTATGGATATTAAGGGGAACCCCGCACATAAAATAAAAAAGGCCCTATATACTCTGAACAGCCCTATACAGGCGGTGCATACAAGACAGGGACTGTAGGTTTGTTCTTATGTAGAATCTGTTTGTAATTTTGAACAGGTACATTGTTGAAGTGTAGCTCTAGACCAAAAATCTATTTTTAAACTTTTTGGAAAACATAGGTAAGGGTTATCACCCCTGTAACATTTGTTTTGCTGTCTGTGCCCCTGTTCAGAACATTTCACCTCACTTTCCGTCCCAATGACAACTGTTTTTGAAATGTGGTGTTTTTCTTGAAACAAGGATTGCTGATAAAGCATCAGTACAGAGGAGACACCTTTCTCCCATATTTATTCTTACAGGAGAGAATTTTCCTTCCTAGTGGTAGATTTCCTCTCACTTCCTGTTGTCTTCTTGCGTTTGCAAGTAGGAGTCGTTTGTAAGTTGGATGTTTGAAAGTAGGGACCTGCCGTATATACTCTGCAGAAATAGGCCCCTTAGTTGTTGGTGTTGGCACAACACTGTAAGCACTCACAGTTACTCTTGGTTGGTGCTGGAACGCCCTGCTGTCAACTATTATATCAGGAATTTTAATTACATATAATTGTTGAACAGTGGTAGTAAAAATTGGGCCTTTGATGGTGGTGCTGGTGCCACAACACTGTAAGCCCTGACAGTTACTCTTGGTGGGTGCAGCAATGGGCCCTGCTGTGAATTATTAGATCAAGAATTGTAATTACATGCCCCTGTTGAACAGGGGCTGAAAAATTGGGCCTTAGGCACTGGTGGCACAACACTGCAAACCCTCACAGATACTGTACTTGGAGCACAGCAATGAGCCCTGTTGCAAAGTATTGCTTCAAAAATTGTAATGACACGCCCCTGTTAAACAGGGGCTGAAAAATTGGGCCTTAGGCACTGGTGGCACAACACTGCAACTCCTCACAGATACTGTACTTGGAGTACAGCAATGAGCCCTGTTGCAAAGTATTGCTTCAAAAATTGTAATTACACGCCCCTGTTAAACAGGGGCTGAAAAATTGGGCGTTAGGCACTGGTGGCGGCACCCATAAACAAAAATGATCTTCCAAGCTATCATCATCAATCGTATCATTGAGGACTCGGAGGAGGAGGATAGCCAGTCAACATAACAGCACAGGCACTCAGCATCAGCATCAGTCTTGAAGGGATGTGACATGTTAAAATCAATTAGTCTGTTATATCAGCATCAGGTGTGTGGTAGCTGGTGGTGATCCAAGACTGGTTCATCTTGATGAAAGTCAGTCGATCAACCGAGTCGGTGGACAGGCGCACCCTGTGATCCGTGACAAATCCTCCAGCAGCACTGAATGTGCGTTCCGAAAGAACGCTGGATGCAGGACAGGCCAGTAGCTCAATTGCATACTGTGCAAGCTCTGGCCAGTGATCCATCCTCAAGACCCAGTAAGCCAGAGGATTTTCGGTGGGGAAGGTGTCCAAGTCTGACCTTGCCCCTAGATATTCCTGCACCATGTTTATCAGACGCTGGCGATGGTTGCTGGAACCGATCATACTTTGGGGCTGCGGACTAAAGAATTGTCTGAACGCATCGGTCAGACGGCCACCTTCCCCACCGCTCCTTCTTTGACTGGCCGAAGCCTCAGCAACTCGTTGTCCAGGACCAGGAGTTTGCAACCTCCCAGTCTCTGGGAACGCGTTGCACAGACCTTTCTGCAAGGCCTCCCGGAGTTGTCTCATCCTCTGCTCCCTCTGCGACGGTAACATAAGGTCCGCAACCTTACCCTTGTACCGTGGATCAAGGAGAGTGGCCAGCCAGTAATGGTCCCTCTCCTTGATCCGAAGAATACGAGGATCCTTCCGCAGACTTTGCAGGATCAGGGAGGCCATGCAGCGTAGGTTTGCTGAGGCATTCGCTCCGGAGTCCTCTGGGTCACTAAGGACGACATGATCCGCAGCCACCTCCTCCCAGCCACGTACAAGTCCACTGGTTTCTTGGGACTGTAAATCATCCCTAAAAGACTGCTGCTGATGATGCTGAGTGCCAGCCTCCACCTCCATGCTGACACAATCCTCCTCCTCCTCCTCCTCCTCCTCCTCCTCTTCCTGTGCGATGGGTGGGACAGAAGTAACACTGTCTGGGTAAAGGGGGCCTTGAGAGGCAAGGAAGTCCTCCTCTTCCTGCCTCTGTTCTGCCTCAAGTGCCCTGTCCATTATTCCACGCAGCGTGTGCTCCAACAGGTGGACAAGAGGTACAGTGTCACTGATGCATGCACTGTCACTGCTCACCATCCTCGTGGCCTCCTCAAATGGTGCCAGGACAGTGCATGCATCCCTGATCATGCCCCACTGGCGTGGAGAAAAAAAACCAAGCTCCCCTGACCCTGTCCTGGTGCCGTAGTCGCACAGGTACTCATTGATGGCCCTCTGCTGCGTGTGCAGCCGCTGCAGCATGGCCAACGTTGAGTTCCACCTGGTGGGCATGTCACATATAAGGCGGTTCTTGGGCAGGTTCAACTCCTTTTGCAGCTCAGCCAGGCGAGCACTGGCATTATAAGATCTGCGGAAATGCACACAGACTTTCCTGGCCTGCCTCAGGACATCCTGTAAGCCCGGGTACCTGCCCAAGAACCGCTGCACCACCAGGTTAAGGACGTGAGCCACACAGGGCACATGGGTCAGTTGTCCCTGTCGGAGGGCGGAGAGGAGGTTGGTGCCATTGTCGCAAACCACCATTCCTGGCTTAAGCTGGCGTGGCGTCAACCACCTCTCGGCCTGGCCCTGCAGAGCAGACAGGACCTCTGCCCCAGTGTGGCTTCTGTCCCCCAAACACACCAGCGCAAGCACGGCATGGCATCTTTTTGCCTGCGTACTTGCGTAGCCCCGTGAACGGCTACGGAGCACCGCTGGTTCATAGGACAAACCACAGGAAGAGGCCATGGAGGAAGAAGAAGAGGAGGGGGTGGAGGAGAGAGGTGTGTCACAACCAGTAGTAGCATTTTGGAGGCGTGGCGGTGGGACAACCTCCAACACTACTGCACCTTGTCCTGAATCCTTCCCAGCTGCCAAAAGAGTGACCCAATGGGCCGTGAAAGAAAGGTAACGTCCCTGTCCATGCCTGCTGGACCATGAGTCAGCGGTAATATGCACCTTACCGCTGACCGCCCTGTCCAGCGAGGCCAAGACATTGCCTTCCACATGCCGGTAGAGAGCCGGAATAGCCTTCCGTGCGAAAAAGTGGCGTTTGGGAACCTGCCACTGAGGAACCGCACATTGCACAAACTCACGGAAGGGGGCCGAGTCTACCAACTGAAAAGGCAGCAGTTGAAGCGCTAGCAATTTAGCCAAGCTAGCATTCAACCGCTGGGCATGTGGATGGCTGGGAGTGAACTTCTTTCGACGGTCCAGCAGCTGGGGCAGGGAAATTTGCCTGCTAGAATCGGACGTCGGTGTACTGCTAGCAGAGTGGGCGCAAGTACTTGGCTGTGACACACCTAATTCTACACCTTCATTCCTCTCAGTGCATGTTTCAGAGAGGACTGAAGTTATAGTGGGGTTGGAGATCCCAGCTGATGCGGTGCAAGGAGAGGTCCGCTTTGTTCTTTGGTGTGGGTCTTTGAGGTAGGCTTGCCAACGAGCTGCATGGCAGGTCAACATATGTCTGGTCAGGCATGTGGTACCCAAGCGGCTGATGTTTTGGCCACGCGATATACGCTTGAGACATATGTTGCAAACAGCAGCTGTGCGATCTGATGCACTAGCCTCAAAAAAGGCCCACACCAAAGAACTTTTTGAATGACGGGCAGAGGCAGCGCCCTGCACAGGCGGAGCTCTGCGGTGTGATTCCGTCGGTGTACTGCCCTTACGCTGGCCACCAAAGGGCATCCTGCCTCGTTGGAGATGTGCCTCCTCCTCATCCTCCTCCTCCTCCTCTCTCCTATTAGGCACCCACATGGAGTCAGTGACCTCATCATCCCCTCCCTCCTCATCACTGGAGCCAATCTGGCAGTATGCTGCAGCTGCTGGAACATGACTGCCAGATTGGTGTCCTTCTTGAGCATCCCCTCTGTCTGCTCTCACGCTACTGCCTTCCTCTAGCTGGGTTTCATCATCAGACCCTTTGAAACGCTGGGCATCCTCCTGGAGCATGTACCCAACACTGTGCTGAAACAGTTCGGGGGACTCCTCAGGAGGAGGACATGGTGGGTCTAGGGAAGGAGTGACTGATGATTTGTCTGACATTGATACCAGGGAAGACGACGCTTTGGCAGCTGCTTTTCCAGTACCCTGAGCCTGGGTGAGAGAGGATGAGGAGGAGGAGGAGGGCTTGGTCATCCACTCTACCAAGTCTTCGGCATGATGTGGCTCAACATGTCCAGCTGCCGAAAAGAAGGACAAGCGTGTCCCATGGCCATGTGCTGATGACAATGCACCGCGTCCACGACCAGCACTGTTGCCCCCAGACACAGAGCCTGCTTGCCCTCTTTTATTGCCTCCTGACTGTCTGCCTCTCCTTGTTTGCCTTCCAGACATTCTAATAGATGGCCTGCACGGAGATGGGAAAAAAGCAATAAGGGCTACCTTCAGGTGTCCTTCTCTGTCCCTTGAAACAAGGACTTTCACAGTGAAAGAAACTGACACTCTCCCTACCTACAGTTTTCTGTCCCTAGAAAAAATGTTTTTTTTAATCACAATATAGCACAAGAAAAATTCACTCACTGTCCTTACAGGTCCCTGGAAACAAGGACTTGCAGAGTGAAAGAAAAAAACCACTCTCCCTACCTACAGTTTTCTGTCCCTAGAAAAAATGTTTTTTTTAATCACAATATAGCACAAGAAAAATTCACTCACTGTCCTTACAGGTCCCTGGAAACAAGGACTTGCAGAGTGAAAGAAAAAAAACACTCTCCCTACCTACAGTTTTCTGTCCCTAGAAAAAATGTTTTTTTTAATCACAATATAGCACAAGAAAAATTCACTCACTGTCCTTACAGGTCCCTGGAAACAAGGACTTGCAGAGTGAAAGAAAAAAAACACTCTCCCTAACTACAGTTTTCTGTCCCTAGAAAAAATGTTTTTTTTAATCACAATATAGCACAAGAACAATTCACTCACTGTCCTTACAGGTCCCTGGAAACAAGGACTTGCAGAGTGAAAGAAAAAAAACACTCTCCCTACCTACAGTTTTCTGTCCCTAGAAAAAATGTTTTTTTTAATCACAATATAGCACAAGAAAAATTCACTCACTGTCCTTACAGGTCCCTGGAAACAAGGACTTGCAGAGTGAAAGAAAAAAAACACTCTCCCTACCTACAGTTTTCTGTCCCTAGAAAAAATGTTTTTTTTAATCACAATATAGCACAAGAAAAATTCACTCACTGTCCTTACAGGTCCCTGGAAACAAGGACTTGCAGAGTGAAAGAAAAAAAACACTCTCCCTACCTACAGTTTTCTGTCCCTAGAAAAAATGTTTTTTTTAATCACAATATAGCACAAGAACAATTCACTCACTGTCCTTACAGGTCCCTGGAAACAAGGACTTGCAGAGTGAAAGAAAAAAAACACTCTCCCTACCTACAGTTTTCTGTCCCTAGAAAAAATGTTTTTTTTAATCACAATATAGCACAAGAACAATTCACTCACTGTCCTTACAGGTCCCTGGAAACAAGGACTTTCAGAGTGAAAGGAAAAAAACTCTCCCTACCTACAGTTTTCTGTCCCTAGAAAAAATGTTTTTTTTAATCACAATATAGCACAAGAAAAATTCACTCACTGTCCTTACAGGTCCCTGGAAACAAGGACTTGCAGAGTGAAAGAAAAAAAACACTCTCCCTACCTACAGTTTTCTGTCCCTAGAAAAAATGTTTTTTTTAATCACAATATAGCACAAGAAAAATTCACTCACTGTCCTTACAGGTCCCTGGAAACAAGGACTTGCAGAGTGAAAGAAAAAAAACACTCTCCCTACCTACAGTTTTCTGTCCCTAGAAAAAATGTTTTTTTTAATCACAATATAGCACAAGAAAAATTCACTCACTGTCCTTACAGGTCCCTGGAAACAAGGACTTGCAGAGTGAAAGAAAAAAAACACTCTCCCTACCTACAGTTTTCTGTCCCTAGAAAAAATGTTTTTTTTAATCACAATATAGCACAAGAAAAATTCACTCACTGTCCTTACAGGTCCCTGGAAACAAGGACTTGCAGAGTGAAAGAAAAAAAACACTCTCCCTACCTACAGTTTTCTGTCCCTAGAAAAAATGTTTTTTTTAATCACAATATAGCACAAGAACAATTCACTCACTGTCCTTACAGGTCCCTGGAAACAAGGACTTGCAGAGTGAAAGGAAAAAAACACTCTCCCTACCTACAGTTTTCTGTCCCTAGAAAAAATGTTTTTTTTAATCACAATATAGCACAAGAAAAATTCACTCACTGTCCTTACAGGTCCCTGGAAACAAGGACTTGCAGAGTGAAAGAAAAAAAACACTCTCCCTACCTACAGTTTTCTGTCCCTAGAAAAAATGTTTTTTTTAATCACAATATAGCACAAGAAAAATTCACTCACTGTCCTTACAGGTCCCTGGAAACAAGGACTTGCAGAGTGAAAGAAAAAAAACACTCTCCCTACCTACAGTTTTCTGTCCCTAGAAAAAATGTTTTTTTTAATCACAATATAGCACAAGAAAAATTCACTCACTGTCCTTACAGGTCCCTGGAAACAAGGACTTGCAGAGTGAAAGAAAAAAAACACTCTCCCTACCTACAGTTTTCTGTCCCTAGAAAAAATGTTTTTTTTAATCACAATATAGCACAAGAAAAATTCACTCACTGTCCTTACAGGTCCCTGGAAACAAGGACTTGCAGAGTGAAAGAAAAAAAACACTCTCCCTACCTACAGTTTTCTGTCCCTAGAAAAAATGTTTTTTTTAATCACAATATAGCACAAGAAAAATTCACTCACTGTCCTTACAGGTCCCTGGAAACAAGGACTTGCAGAGTGAAAGAAAAAAAACACTCTCCCTACCTACAGTTTTCTGTCCCTAGAAAAAATGTTTTTTTTAATCACAATATAGCACAAGAAAAATTCACTCACTGTCCTTACAGGTCCCTGGAAACAAGGACTTGCAGAGTGAAAGAAAAAAAACACTCTCCCTACCTACAGTTTTCTGTCCCTAGAAAAAATGTTTTTTTTAATCACAATATAGCACAAGAAAAATTCACTCACTGTCCTTACAGGTCCCTGGAAACAAGGACTTGCAGAGTGAAAGAAAAAAAACACTCTCCCTACCTACAGTTTTCTGTCCCTAGAAAAAATGTTTTTTTTAATCACAATATAGCACAAGAACAATTCACTCACTGTCCTTACAGGTCCCTGGAAACAAGGACTTGCAGAGTGAAAGAAAAAAAACACTCTCCCTACCTACAGTTTTCTGTCCCTAGAAAAAATGTTTTTTTTAATCACAATATAGCACAAGAACAATTCACTCACTGTCCTTACAGGTCCCTGGAAACAAGGACTTGCAGAGTGAAAGGAAAAAAACACTCTCCCTACCTACAGTTTTCTGTCCCTAGAAAAAATGTTTTTTTTAATCACAATATAGCACAAGAAAAATTCACTCACTGTCCTTACAGGTCCCTGGAAACAAGGACTTGCAGAGTGAAAGAAAAAAAACACTCTCCCTACCTACAGTTTTCTGTCCCTAGAAAAAATGTTTTTTTTAATCACAATATAGCACAAGAAAAATTCACTCACTGTCCTTACAGGTCCCTGGAAACAAGGACTTGCAGAGTGAAAGAAAAAAAACACTCTCCCTACCTACAGTTTTCTGTCCCTAGAAAAAATGTTTTTTTTAATCACAATATAGCACAAGAAAAATTCACTCACTGTCCTTACAGGTCCCTGGAAACAAGGACTTGCAGAGTGAAAGAAAAAAAACACTCTCCCTACCTACAGTTTTCTGTCCCTAGAAAAAATGTTTTTTTTAATCACAATATAGCACAAGAAAAATTCACTCACTGTCCTTACAGGTCCCTGGAAACAAGGACTTGCAGAGTGAAAGAAAAAAAACACTCTCCCTACCTACAGTTTTCTGTCCCTAGAAAAAATGTTTTTTTTAATCACAATATAGCACAAGAAAAATTCACTCACTGTCCTTACAGGTCCCTGGAAACAAGGACTTGCAGAGTGAAAGAAAAAAAACACTCTCCCTACCTACAGTTTTCTGTCCCTAGAAAAAATGTTTTTTTTAATCACAATATAGCACAAGAAAAATTCACTCACTGTCCTTACAGGTCCCTGGAAACAAGGACTTGCAGAGTGAAAGAAAAAAAACACTCTCCCTACCTACAGTTTTCTGTCCCTAGAAAAAATGTTTTTTTTAATCACAATATAGCACAAGGACAATTCACTCACTGTCCTTACAGGTCCCTGGAAACAAGGACTTGCAGAGTGAAATAAACTGACACTCTCCCTACCTACAGTTTTCTGTCCCTAGAATAAATGTTTTTTTAAGCACAATATAGCACAAGGACAATTCACTCACTGTCCTTCCAGGTCCCTGGAAACAAGGACTTGCAGAGTGAAAGAAAAAAAAGACTCTCCCTACCTACAGTTTTCTGTCCCTAGAAAAAATGTTTTTTTTAATCACAATATAGCACAAGGACAATTCACTCACTGTCCTTACAGGTCCCTGGAAACAAGGACTTGCAGAGTGAAATAAACTGACACTCTCCCTACCTACAGTTTTCTGTCCCTAGAATAAATGTTTTTTTAAGCACAATATAGCACAAGGACAATTCACTCACTGTCCTTCCAGGTCCCTGGAAACAAGGACTTGCAGAGTGAAAGAAAAAAAACACTCTCCCTACCTACAGTTTTCTGTCCCTAGAAAAAATGTTTTTTTTAATCACAATATAGCACAAGAACAATTCACTCACTGTCCTTACAGGTCCCTGGAAACAAGGACTTGCAGAGTGAAAGAAAAAAAACACTCTCCCTACCTACAGTTTTCTGTCCCTAGAAAAAATGTTTTTTTTAATCACAATATAGCACAAGGACAATTCACTCACTGTCCTTCCAGGTCCCTGGAAACAAGGACTTGCAGAGTGAAAGAAACTGACACTCTCCCTACCTACAGTTTTCTGTCCCTAGAATAAATGTTTTTTTAAGCACAATATAGCACAAGGACAATTCACTCACTGTCCTTCCAGGTCCCTGGAAACAAGGACTTGCAGAGTGAAAGAAACTGACACTGTCCCTACCTACAGTTTTCTGTCCCTAGAATAAATGTTTTTTTTAAGCACACTATAGCACAAGCACAAAACACACTGACACTCTCCCTACCTATCCTTCTCTTTCCCTAAACTAAAGGAATCCAGGTTAAGCAAGAAAGAAATAACAGTCACTGTCCCTGCCTATGCTGCTCTATCCCTGCTCCGGAACACACTACACTAGGCCGCCGTGCTGGCGGCCTTTTATAGTGTGGGGCGTGTACTAAACACCCTCAGCAATAATTGGCCACAGGCATCCTGCCTGTGGCCAATCATTGCTCTCCTCGCTGCCGGCGCTGTGATTGGCCAAGCATGCGGGGTCACAGTGCATGCTTGGCCAATCACAGCGCCTGGATGACACTGCGATGGCGTAGTGCATTGTGGGCCGTTCGCGTCACTCGAATTTGGCGCGAACGGCCCAAATCGTTCGATCTTCGTCGAACGATCGAACAGCCGATGTTCGAGTCGAACGTATGTTCGACTCGAACACGAAGCTCATCCCTAGTCCCTACCTTCAAGGAGCTTACAATCCAAGGTCCCTAACTCACTTCATACATATACTGGGGCCAATTTAGACAGAAGCCAATCAACCTACTGGCATGACTTTGGAGTGTGGGAGGAAACCCACGCAGGCACAGGGAGAACATGCAAACTCCAGGCAGATGGAGTCGTGGTCGGGATTCGAACCAGCGACCCTTTGCTGCTAGGTGAAAGTGCTAACCACCTAGCCACTGTGCTTTATAAATCACAAATATAATACAGGAAAGATATACACACACGAGGAGGCCCCACAGATGATTAATAGGGTTTAGGTCTGGAGACATGCTTGGCCAGTCCATCACCTTTACCCTCAGCTTCTTTAACAAGGCAGTGGTGGTCTTGGAGGTGTGTTTGGGGTCTTTATCATGTTGGAATACTACCCTGCGGTCCAGTCTCTGAAGGGAGGGGATCATGCTCTGCTTCAGTATGTCACAGTACATGTTGGCATTCATATTTCCCTCAATGATCTGTAGCCCCCCAGTGCCGGCAGCACTCATGCAGCCCCAGACCATGACACTCCCACCACCATGCTTGACTGTAGGGAAGACACACTTGTCTTTGTCCTCCTCACCTGGTTGCCGCCACACACGCCTGACACCATCTGACACCAAATAAGTTTATCTTGGTCTCATCAGACCACAGGACATGGTTCCAGTAATCCATGTCCTTAGTCTGCTTGTCTTCAGCAAACTGTTTGCGGCTCTTTCTTGTGCATCATCTTTAGAAGAGGCTTCCTTCTGGGATGACAGCCATGCAGACCAATTTGATGCAGTGTGCGGCGTATGGTCTGAGCACTGACAGGCTGACCCCCCCACCCCTTCAACCTCTGCAGCAATGCTGGCAGCACTCATACGTCTATTTCCCAAAGACAACCTCTGGATATGACGCTGATCACGTGACCTCAACTTCTTTGGTGGACCATGGCGAGGCCTGTTCTGAGGGGAACCTGTCCTGTTATACCGCTGTATGGTCTTGGCCACCGTGCTGCAGATCAGTTTCAGGGTCTTGGCAATCTTCTTATAGCCTCGGCCATCTTTATGTAGAGCAACAATTCTTTTTTTCAGAGAGTTCTTTGCCATGAGGTGCCATGTTGAACTTCCAGTGGCCAGCACGAGAGAGTGAGAGCGATAACACCAAATTTATCACACCTGCTCCCCATTCACACCTGAAACCCTGTAACACTAACGAGTCACATGACACCGGGGTGGGAAAATGGCTAATTGGGCCCAATTTGGACATTTTCACATAGGGGTGTCCTCACTTTTGTTGCCAGCGGTTTAGACATTAATGGCTGTGTGTTGAGTTATTTTGAGGGGACAGGAAATTTACACCGTTATACAAGCTGTACACTCACTACTTTACATTGTAGCAAAGTGTCATTTCTCCAGTGTTGTCACATGAAAAGGTAGAAGAAAAGATTTACAAACATGCGAGGGGTGTACTTACTTTTGTGAGATACTGTATGTACAAATATTATAGACTCTTATGTGTTGCATTAACAGATTATGATTTTCTGCATTAGGACGCACTGTATAATCACAATCTATTTATTTTTGAATGTGTTGGGCAATGCTCCTTAGTGCCTGTACATGAAAGAATGCAACTGTAGCATTTCTAGCAATACATCATATGAACACTATGTGGTGCACTTTACTGCAGTAAATGGCAATGCAAAGCATGCTTTAGTGCGCATTGCTGTAACGCATGTTCTAATAGGTCCACAGATATAATTATTGAGATCACCAGCGATCATTTATTATTTTCAGCTAGCAGTGCGATCCTTTTTGTTCTTTGTTTTTCAATTCTTTATTTAAATGTTTAAACACAAGAATAAAACCGGAAATAGCAAATAAAGAGAAACAAAAATCTGAGAGTAGAAGAATACATAATAAATAATTTTGCTAAGCATTATAACATAACAAAAACTGCAGGAAGAAAAAAAAAAAGTTCACACAGGCAGTGATTGGTGGCTGATTAGCCTATCAGAAAGCCCAAGCCCTGTCCCTCGGGGGCGGGGCATACTACTAAATCTCTATGCAAATGCAGACTTTCAGGCCAGGGTTTGAATACAATATTTGGGGCGATCCCATTGGTGCAATAAAGGAGTGGCCGGTGAAGCTGACGGTACGGTCATTTACCTTTCTGTCCTTCTAA
Organism: Rana muscosa; assembly: GCA_029206835.1. Classification (NCBI taxonomy): domain Eukaryota; kingdom Metazoa; phylum Chordata; class Amphibia; order Anura; family Ranidae; genus Rana; species Rana muscosa. The sequence continues at coordinate 305,763,390 of CM055119.1, forward strand.
AAGGAGCCAATCAGTTCATGCGCTGGCAAGAAGCATGCTAATAGCGGTGAGAGCAGAGTGACAAGGAGTTGAGCTCCTCGCTGTGCTACTTTTCCTTTCACTGTCCAGTCACAGTCTTGGGCAGGTCCAGAATGACCTGGGCTCAGAAGAAACGGGTTGAATGATGCTGGCCATTAGTCTTAGGACACCCAAAAAAAAAAAAAAGTACTGCGGGGGGAAATCTCAGGATTGAAGGTGAACATTGCAGCTAAAGCTGGTTTTGTTATTTTATTTTTATACTGGGCTCTTCTTTTTACCTTTTGCCTGGAATTCTGATTTAAACAAATGAACAAAAACTGAACATACATACATGTTCATAAATAAAATAGTTGATATTATCAGGCAGTACATTAGAGATGGAAAAAAGAAGAGAGAGGATTACCCTACCACTGAGTGGCCTCCATTGTAATGGCCAAGGCCAAACTTTTTGGGAAATCTGTATTATTTTTTTTTTTATGCATCTCAAAAAAAAAAGAAAACACAAAATTAAAAAGCGGTTGTAAACCCTTCCGTATACCCAGCGAAGTGACCGGCCTCGGGTGATACACCGAGATTAAACAAATCCTCCTACATAAGTTATACCTGTTTCTACAAAATCCTCCTACATAAGTTGTACCTGTTTATCTGCTGCCATCCTACAAACTCCTCCCACATAACGTTGTACCCATTAATCTGCAGCCCTCTTAGACCTCGTGCACACTGGTTTCTTGTAAACGCTGTTAATCCTGACAGGAGAAAATCAGGGTTATAAAAAAACTCACCTAAGCAGAATTTTTTTCAAAACTGTTTAGACGAGTTTAGCAGAGATGAACAAAGTGTGGGTGTTTATTTATTTCATTGGCCAGAATTTAAATTTATTCTGGCCATTTAAATAAACGCTGAAGTGCTAAACGCGCCTAGCGTGTAGACGTGTTTATGCACGTTTTTTGCGTGTTTACCAGCGAACAGCAATTTTGTGGTCAAAATTGCCTCTCCTAAACGTGATTTTAGGGCATTCTGAAAGCATCCTCTAAATTCCCCTGCTACTAAACCACAGCTCCCAACTGTCCCGGATTTCGAGGGATTGTCCTTGACTTGGACTGTCCCTCTTTCCCCCCTCATTTGTCCCTCATGTTGGTCTGATCTATAGAGCTGTATATAAAATGCACTTCTTATCTTTCAAAAAGTGATTCCCAGTTCCAAACCTTTCATCCAATTTCTAAATTGCTGCATTTGTAAATTTTAAAAGCCAATATAAAGGAATAGTAGTGGTAAAAAAAAAAAAAAGCACTTGTGGATTTAATTAACTTTTTTTTTTGGTTAATTCTCCTTTAAGGGGTGTGGCAGGGGGCGTGCCCTATGCCTACCTACCTTTGCTAGTAGGTTTCCCTCATTCCTATCTCAAAATGTTGGGAGGTATGCTAAACTGCTAAAAATGTGTGCATGGACACATAGGATAACATTAATAGAGTATAGGGGCATACAAAAAAAAAAGCCCCTAAACTCACAAAAACCATACCTTTAACAGCAGCAGTGTGCATGAGGCCTTACAAAATCCTCCTACAAAAGTTGCATGTGGTTATCTGCAGCCCTCTCGTCTCTAAAGCCATTCAAAGTACAGAATTTACACAGCATTCCTTAGCTCCATCAGGCGGGGGGGGGGGGGGGGATCTAATATCACATACAGCACAGCATAGAGCAGGGAGCTGAGTGTAATCTGAGACCTGAGTGGAGGTAATGGGCACGCCGCACACCTCCCTCTACACAGTCTCATAGGGAAACATGCACAGCTGAGGCTGTCAATCACTTGCCGTGTGCTGCAGGGGGGAGGGGGGCTTTTCTCCCAGGATTGCTTGGTGTTGGCATTACCTGTCAGAACAGACTCATGCAGATAGCAGAGGAATGAGAGAGGAGACAGAAATCGCAGGAGGTGCTGTGGATTAGACCTGTGCAATTCGTTTCATTTCGAATTCGTTTTTTTAACGAATTTCGACAAATTCATTAAACAGGTTTTTGTTAATTCAGACAATTTCCGGATTATCGAATTTTAATTTGAATATTCGAAAATTCGGAAATTCATAAATCCGAATATTCAAATATTCGGAAATTAGAAAATCCAAAATAAGTAACAATACCAACTATTTCTAACTATTAAACTTTAGGTATTGGAATTTCCTTTCAAATTTGTCTGTTTAGTGAACGTAACGAATACGAATTTATCCGAAGTTACGAATTATCCGTAATAACAAATGCCGCATCTAAACGAATGGAATGTAACAAACTAATAATAATAAATAATAATAATAAAACTTTTTTATTATTATAATTATTAATAATAATTATTATTAATTTGTTCCATTTTTTATTTCGGATAATTAATAACTTCGGATAAATACGTATTCGCTACGTTCACTAGAAGCCAAATTTGAAAGGAAATTACAAGACCGATATTTTAATAGTTTGTTATTATTACTTAGTTAGAAAATCCGAAAGAATAACTTTCTTATTTGCGAATTTACGGACTGCGATCATAACGAATGACCCAATAAAACGAAAAAAAAAAAAAACGAAGAAAAAATGAATGAAACAAAAACAAACTAATTTCTCAGCAGTGCACGTGTCTACTTCGGATTGAGGCTAGTACACACTATAGAAGGATATGCTTTGTTCATTTTTCCTTTTCAGAGGTTTACAACCACCTTAATATTTTATACTGACTATATATTTATTTTTATGACCTCCGCTATTCCGGAATTACATTTTTCCTGGGATAATCTATGTATTAGGAAGGAGGAAATTTCAAGTTTGCCAGATATTTGGTGACCATTAAAGTGTATGTAAAACCAAACCTTTTTTTTTTTTCATTTTTTGATAGAATGTGGAAGGGTTAGAGCTCCTGTCAGCCTTTTATTATCTTTATTTTTTCAGGTAGCCATTATTTCCAGTAAAAAAAATAAAAAAGCGATGGGTAAACCCAACATTTTTGAGTTGTCACAGGAGCAGGAAGTGAAAAAAAATTCTTCCAATGGAGAAACCTGTCCCTCACTTTGTAGAGATCTCCTCTTACTTCCTGCTGTGTCTCCAGGACAGGAAGTAAAAGAGAAATCTCCCTGAACCTAACAGGGGTCCTAACCCTTCCCTCGTCTATTCAAAACTATAAAATAAAAAAAGTTTTTTTCGCTTTACATACAATTTAAAGGGGGAAGAATTTCCAAATTCTTTGGTTTTATTGTAAGCAGTGTACAGTAATAAAAAATCAGGATTGTTTCCCAACTTCTGCCTTCTTCTTTAGGTCATCTACAGCGGGTTTTTTCTCCGGGGTGGCCGGTGCAGCATCAGACGGGTTCTTCGTCTTCTGGGGGTCTTTGGTTTCATTCAGTACCTCCTCTTTAAAACCAAAACCAATGTCTACAAAAAAAAAAAAAAGCACACATTATAAATTGCAAAGTATTATAATTCCAGAGACAAAGAGCAACATGCCAAAAACTAATAATTTCCAAAAATTCTAATTTCTGCTCACTCTGCTCTCTCCTCCTGTCTGCATGTTCCTTGTCAGCACATGTGCATAAAGCAGTGCCTGATTGGCTCCTTTTGCTGCCCTGCCCCCTTGCAGTCTATGGGATGCTGTACAGGGGATGGCGGGAGGCTAATACCAAGACAGTTTCACGTACTTAGTTACATTAAAACTGTGTTTTAGATTTCAGTGGGAGAGGTGGGGGGAGAAAAAAACAACAGGACACCAGTTTTCACACAGTGAATGGCTGTGGGAAAGGGGGGACGGGACGGTGGATGTCAGGACAAATCTGATCATTGGAGGAGAGCACACTGAGTTCCCAGCACAGCTAGAGAGCTGAAGGGCTGACCACATTGTGCTCTCATGCCTAGTGTGGTCAGTTTTTAATCACTTGCCTACTGGGCACTTTCACCCCCTTCCTGCCTGGGCCCATTTATCAGCTTTTAGCGCTGTCACACTTTGAATGACAATTGTGCGATCATGCAACACTGTACCCATACACAATTTTTTACATATTTTTTTTTTGGAAACAGATAGAACTTTATTTTGGTTGTATTTAATAACCACTGGAATTTTTTATTTTGAAATTTTTTTTTTCTTAGCTTCTGTAAAAAAAAATTGCAAATAAGTAATTTTTCTCCTTCACTGATGGGCACTGATGAGGCTGCACTGATATGCAACACTGATGGGCACTGATAGGCACTGATACGCTGCACTGATGGGCACTGATGAGGAGACACTGATATGTGACACTGATGGGCACTGATGCATATCAGGGCAGCGTATCAGTGCCCATCAGTGCAGCGTATCAGTGCCCATCAATGCCACCTATCAGTGCCCATCAGTGTTGCATATCAGGGCAGCGTATCACTGATGGGCACTGATAGGTGGCATTGATGGGCACTGATACGCTGCACTGATGGGCACTGATGAGGAGACACTGATGAGGTTTCACTAATATACGACACTGATGGGCACTGATAGGTGGCATTGATGGGCACTGATAGGTGATATTGATGGGCACGGATGAAGCTGCACTGATATGCAACACTGATGGGCACTGATAGGTGGCATTGATGGGCACTGATAGGCTGCACTGATGAGGGGGTACTCAAAGGCGGCACTGATAGGCATCACTAATGGGCACCGATAGGCTGCACTGATATGCAACACTGATGGGTACTGATAGGCTGCACTGATGAGGGGGCACTGAAAGGCAGCACCGATGGGCACTAATTGGCACTCCTCTTCTCGTGATGTGGCAGTGCATGATGAAAGGAATGCCAATAACCGGCAAGTTTGCTGGAAAGTGAATCTAATGGGAGTGGTTTCATAAATATTATCAGTCAGCTGCTGCACCTGCAGGGCTCTAATGAGGAAAGCTGCTGGGCCTGTATCCCTTTAGCCGTGATTTCCTATTGGGAAGTATCTCACCAAAAATGATATGTGTTGCAGGAGATGCCCAACATCTGACTTGTATGTCATGCGGACTTCCAATCACACAAGCAGGAAATCACATTTCCGGGGGGGGGGGGGGGTTTGTATACTATCTGTGTACAGAGCGCCTCCAGGTGGCCATATTGCATTTTACAGAAAATTACAGCGGCTGCAGATTGAAAAGGAAAGTGAATTTTGAATAACATTCAAATACAATATGACTTGTGTGGCAATTGTATAATCTAGATCATTTTTTCTTTGTTTGCAATTTTTTTTTTTACCCTCGAAGGTGGGGGTTGCTCTTTAAAAGGACTGACAGCTTCTAGTAATAAAGCCATTTTCTAGCGGTGTCCAAAATTTGGTACTCACCAAACAAGCACGGAGGAGAGTGCGAAACATTCGGTGCTGCCTGTGATAAAAAAGACAAAACAGGATATTTCTCAATATTTAATAATATCTCATTGTCTAATCTGTAACTTGTATTAACTTTTCACCTCCTACCTGCTGATCCTAACAGGGGGTGGGGGGGGGGGGGGCACAATAGACCAGAGGTGTGCAGTCTGTTCCCTTCATTTGATGTACAAAATAAGTGAGCCTCTAGTTTACCTACAGGGATCTGATTTTTTGATTCTGTTGTGAACACTCAGGAAACGGGAGGCAGAATACGCTATCAGCATGAAGCAAGGCACTCCGAGCATTGGTTTTTATTAACCACTTCAGCCCCGAACCATTTGGCTGGCCAAAGACCAGGCCACTTTTTGCGAATCGGCACTGCGTCGCTTTAACTGACAATTGCGCGGTCGTGCGACGTGGCTCCCAAACAAAATTGATGTCCTTTTTTCCCCCCACAAATAGAGCTTTCTTTTGGTGGTATTTGATCACCTCTGCGGTTTTTATTTTTTGCGCTATAAACAAAAATAGAGCGACAATCTAAAAAAAAAATCGCAATAAGCGTTGATTGCTTTGCGCAAAAGTTATAGCGTCTACAAAATAAGGGATAGTTTTATGGCATTTTTATTAATATCTTTTTTTACTAGTAATGGCGGCGATCAGCGATTTTTATCGTGACTGCGACATTATGGCGGACACATCGGACACTTTTGACACCATTTTGGGACCATTGTCATTTTACAGCGATCAGTGCTATAAAAATGCACTGATTACTGTGAAAATGACACTGTCAGTGAAGGGGGTTAACCTGTAGGGGGGCGCTGAAGGGGTTAAATGTGTCCTAGGGAGTGATTCTAACTGTTAGGGGGCGTGGCTACGTGTGACAGGACACTGATCACCGCTCCCGATGAGAGGGAACAGACGATCAGTAACATGTCACTAGGAAGAACGGGGGAGAAGATTTGTTTACACTAACATCTCCCCGTTCTTAAGCTCTGTGACACGATCGCGGGACATCGAGTCCGCGGGTCCCGCAGGCACGGTCACGGAGCCCCGCGACAGGGTCACGAGCACGCCGGCGGCGGCGCGCGCGCACGCGACCACACAGCGGCAAATTAAAGGGGACGTATATATATATATATATATATATATATTGTGAGGGGGTTAGCTCGGTAGCGGGTGTGTGTGACCCCCTGGATGGGCTCCCCACACAAAAACAGGCCCAGCAGACGGAGGTTGTGGTTTTCAAGATCAAAAGGTGCGGTTTATTTCTCTATTTACAGTGACAAAAACACAGCAAAGCAAAAAGAAACAAACAAAATAAATCCTGGTCAGCTTGACCTCTGACTAAACATGCAGGTTTCCCTAACTAACAACTGGGATCAGCCTGGTGCTGTCCTAGTCCCTAAGTCCCTGGTTTAGTAAATGTCCAAACAAATAGCCACACAGGCTTTGTCTCACCGCACAGGGGTTCACTCTCCCTAGACAGTCCACACAGGTCTGGGTCCAGGCATGAGCAAACACCTAATGAAGCTGGGAGTTTTTATAGAGGCCTTAAACGAGCTGACAAGCTTCAGCTGGTCTCATCAACTCCCTGTCTGCACGACGCCCAGCACTCTCCCTAGAGGTATGAATCATCCATGAGCCCACTAGCCTCAGCTGGGCTTCATCAACTCTCTCCCTAGTTGTATAAGTCGGCATAAAGCCTGAATCTGGGAGAAATATACCTACCCCCCTGGATGCAACCAGGTGACTTTACCTTCCTGCTGTCACAATATATATATATATATATATATATATATATATATATATGCCCATTTGCGCAGCCATGCCATTCTGTCGACGTAAAAGCTTGTGCGGCGGTCGGCAAGCGGTCAAAATAATCACATGAGTAGCTGGGAACTCTCCGGCTTTTACACAGCTGGATTACTGAGTCTGCCAGAAGTTTCATCGGCTCAGCCATTGATTGGATGGATCGCCGACTTCAGAAGTCAGAGCGGCAAGCTGGCACTGCAGACTGTTGGATTGTTGCCTGCATATTGCAGTAATTACCCATTTGTTGTTCATGTATTATAATGGATTCCCATTGGTTGCCTATATGTACTATAACAATTGCCTGTTTTTCCCCCCAAGCATTGTAGTAGTTGTTCCTTTGCTGCCCATTGTATTGTGGGAGTTGCAAAGATGTTACAGTGCCTTGAAAAAGTATTCATACCCCTTGAAATTTTCCACATGTTGTCATGTTACAACCAAAAACGTAAATGTATTTTATTGGGATTTTATGTGATAGACCAACACAAAGTGTCACATAATTGTGAAGTGGAAGGAAAATTATAAATGGTTTTCCAAAATTTTTACAAATAAATATGTGAAAAGTGGGGGGTGGGGGGGGGCATTTGTATGGCGCCCCCCGGGGTCAATACTTTGTAGAACCCCCTTTCTCTGCAATTACAGCTGCAAGTCTTTTTGGGGGTGTCTCTACCAGCTTTGCACATCTAGAGAGGGACATTTCTGCCCATTCTTCTTTGTAAAATATCTCAAGCTCTGTCAGATTGGATGGAGAGCGTCTGTGATCAGCAATTTTCAAGTCTTGCCACAGATTCTCAATGGGATTTAGGTCTGGACTGTGACTGGGCCATTCTAACACATGAATATACTTTGATCTAAACCATTCTATTTTAGCTCTGGTTGTATTTTTCGGGTCATTGTCCTGCTGGAAGGTGAACCTCCCCCCAGTCTCAAGTCTTTTGCAGACTCTAACAGGTTTTCTTCTAAGATTGTCCTGTATTTGGCTCCATCCATCTTGCCATCAACTCTGACCAGCTTTCCTGTCCCTGCTGAAGAAAAGCATTCCCACAACATGATGCTGCCACCACCATGTTTCACGGTGGGGATGGTGTGTTCAGGGTGATGTGCAGTATTAGTTTCCAGCCACACATAGGGTTTTGCTTTTAGGCCAAAAAGTTCAATTTTCATCTCATCTGACCAGAGCACCTTCTTCCACATGTTTGCTGTGTCCCCCACATGATTGCCGTGTCCCCCACATGTTTGCTGTGTCCCCCACATGTCTTCTCACAAACTGCAAACAGGACTTTTTATGGATTTCTTTCACCAATGTCTTTCTTCTTGTCACTCTTCTATAAAGGGCAGATTTGTGGAGTACACGACTAATAGTTGTCCTGTGGACAGATTCTCCCACCTGAGCTGTGAATCTCTGCAGCTCCTCCAGAGTTACCATGGACCTCTTGGCTGCTTCTCTGATGAATGCTCTCCTTGCCCAGCCTGTCAGTTTAGGTGGACGGCCATGTCTTTGAAAAATCTCAAGGGGTATGAATAATTTTTCATAGCAAAACCACGAATGTTCTTTTAAATGGGACTTTCAAGGCACCCAAAAACAGACATGTAGGTGGGGTGCAGCGTTGTGCGGCAGTAATAATTCACACAGTCATAATTCACACAGTCAGGTGCAATAGAAGACTTGTTTTGAAGTAATGCAGTAACAGTTCACAACAAACCCAATGGGAAGGTTGACCAACTGGTTGCACTTGCAGTTTCCAGCTATGTGAAGAGAGCAGGTTTCAGCCAGACTGACAGCATCTGTTAAGAGGGTAGAATGCGGACTGGCCATCTTGTGTCCAAGGCGGGAAGATGTCCAGTGGAGTTGCGAGCCCTACGCTCTCTCCCCCCTCGTCAGGACCCTTTCTCTACTGCTAGTGCTGTCCCTAACAGACGGGGTACCTTTCCCTTTGCTACCCACTCACATAAAGCACACCAAGCCTGTGAGCCAGGGCCTTAAATAGTCTCTGTCTAAACCCAAGATGGCTGTCAGAGTCACATGGGGCGGCAGCATCCAACCGGATTGTTTCCCCAATGACCCAGGAAAAATAGGATTTTTATAACAGCTTACCTGTAAAATCCTTTTCTTGGAGTACATCACGGGACACAGAGCGACATAGTCATTACTAATGGGTTATATAGTTACCGTCAGGTGCTGGCACTGGCAACTTCCAAAACCGGAAGTACCCTCCCCTATATAAGCCCCTCCCATCCGGGAGCACCTCAGTTTTGTAGCAAAGCAATAAGTGTCCCCAAAGAGGGGCGGGAGCTCTGTGTCCCGTGATGTACTCCAAGAAAAGGATTTTACAGGTAAGCTGTTATAAAAATCCTATTTTCTTTCTCGTACATCACGGGACACAGAGCGACATAGTCATTACTAATGGGATGTCCTAAAGCAATGCCAAATGAGGGGGGGGATACACCATATATAAGCTGAGCGCTATCAGACATGAGGATCTTTTGCGGCCTGCAACACACTGCGCCCAAAGGCGACATCCTCCTGACTTCTAACGTCCACCTGGTAGAACCTAGTAAATGTGTGTACTGAAGACCATGTTGCGGCCTTACAGACCTGAGCCAGGGAGGCCTGGTGATGCACTGCCCATGAAGTTCCAACTGCTCTCGTGGAGTGCGCCCTAACTTTGAACGGAGGCGGTCTACTTCTCAAGCTATAGGCTTGTATTATGACCTGTCGAATCCACTTGGCTAAAGTAGATTTTGACGCTGCCTGACCCTTTCTGGGGCCTTCCGGCAGAATAAACAAAGTATCCGTTCTGCGAATCTGAGCAGTGGCTTTTAGATAAGCTTTAACTGCTCTTACTACATCCAAAGAATGCAATAACTTTTCCTCTACCGAAGTAGGCTTGGGGAAAAAAGAAGGAAGAACCACATCTTGGTTCAAATGAAAACTCGATACCACCTTAGGAAGAAAGGCTGGATGAGGACGTAACACTACTCTGTCCTTATGGATAACCAGATATGGCTCCTTACAGGACATAGCTGCTAATTCCGATACTCTTTTAGCCGAACAAATGGCTACTAGAAAAATCAATTTCCTGGTGAGAAGCACTAAGGAAATATGCTGTAATGGTTCAAATGGTTGTTTCTGTAGAACCGACAGAACCAAGTTTAGATCCCATGGACATATGGGAATATTAACCGGAGGACTAATACGCATCACTCCTTGTATAAAGGCTTTGACTAGTGAATGCGAAGCCAAGGGCCTTTGAAAAAATATTGACAAGGCCGAAATCTGACCTTTGATAGTACTCAAGGCAAGCTTCCTATCTACAGCCCATTGTAGGAAGTCCAGAATTCTACCTATTACGTATTTACGTGGATGCCATTTCTTGGCTTCACACCAGGCGATGTACGCCTTCCAGATTCTATAGAAGATCTGCCTGGATACCGGTTTCCTGGCATTGATCATGGTAGACACCACAGCATTAGAGAGCCCTCTCTTTTTTAGAATGTGGGCTTCAATAGCCAGGCCGTCAAACCTAGGGCTGGTAAGGAAGGGTGGTATATCGGTCCCTGCGAAAGCAGGTCCGGACGATGTGGGAGGGTCCAAGGACTCCCCACAGACATTTTTACAATCTCCGCGTACCATGCTCTTCGGGGCCACGCTGGAGCCACCAGAATCACTGGTTTCTTTTCTACCCTGATTCTGCGGAGTAATCGAGGTAACAATTGTGGCGGTGGGAATGCATATATCAGCTTGAACTGATCCCAAGGGAACACTAGGGCATCCGAGCCGCACGCTAGGGGATCCCTTGCCCAAGAGACAAACCTGTCCACTTTTGTGTTGAATCTGGATGCTAGCAGATCTACATCCGGTGTTCCCCACCGCTGACATATTGTCCGGAAAACCTCGGGATGAAGGGACCATTCCCCTGGGCATAATTGTTGGCGACTTAGAAAGTCCGCCTTCCAATTCTCCACTCCTGGAATGAATACCGCAGATATGGCTGGGACATATCTTTCTGCCCATCTCAGGATGTAATTTACTTCCCTTTGGGCTGCACGACTCCTGGTGCCCCCCTGACGATTGATATATGCCACTGCTGTGGCATTGTCTGACTGAACTCTGACAGGGGACCCTTGGAGTTTGGATGTCCATGCTACTAGGGCATACCGGGCTGCTCGTATCTCTAAGAGATTGATGGGCAGGGCCTTTTCCGCATCCGACCATCTGCCCTGGAGAGACCATTGCTCCAGTACTGCTCCCCAGCCTATAAGGCTGGCATCTGTAGTGACCACCTTCCAGGAAATCGGACTGAAGGATTTCCCTCTTTCCAGATTCTGGGGAACCAACCACCAGCGGAGGCTCCTGCGAACGGAAGGGGACAAGGACATTGGTAAGTCCAGAGCCTGAACTTTTTTGTTCCAGGCTGACAGTATGGCCCTTTGCAACTTCCTTGAATGGAATTGACCGTAGGGTACTGCTTCGAATGATGCCACCATTTTTCCCAGCAGCCTCATGCACAGGCGTATGGATGGCTGTCTTTTTGAACCCACTAAGTGGATCAAATCTCTCAAAGACGACCCCTTTTCTTGAGGCAAGAAAATCTTTCTCTGGTCTGAATCCAGCCTTAGCCCCAAGTATTCCAGACTTTTGACTGGTTTTAGGGCTGACTTGTCTCGGTTGATAATCCAACCGTGATATTCCAGATACTTGATTGTCTCGTGAACAACCACTTCTAGTTTTTCCACTGAGTGGTCTATCAGCAACAAGTCGTCTAGATATGCCATTATCGTTACACCTCGTGTTCTTAGATTGGCCAATAATGGGGCCAGAATTTTTGTGAACACTCTTGGTGCTGTGGCCAGACCGAAGGGTAAGGCTCTGAACTGAAAATGGCGCCCTTCTACCGCAAAGCGTAGAAATTTTTGGTGGGCTGGAAAGATGGGGATGTGCAAATAAGCATCTTTGATGTCGATCGAGGCTAACCATTCCTCCCCTTGTAGGGCAGTGGCTACCGATCGGATCGACTCCATCCGGAAAGTCCTGATATGTAGGAATTTGTTTAGCCCTTTTAGATTTAATATGGGCCTCACGTCCCCGTTTGGCTTCGGAACTGTAAAGAGGTTTGAGTAAAACCCGAACCCCCATTCTTCCAGGGGGACCTCTATAATTACTGCTTGAAGCAATAATTGTTCCAGTGCCAACAGGAGGGATCCTCTCTTCTGGGGATCCCTTGGCACGTTTGACCTTATAAAGCGGGAAGGAGGGGAGTTTTTTAACTCCAATTTGTATCCCAGATTTACTGCGGAGAGCACCCATCTGTCTCGGATCGTGTCCCGCCAGGTCTCTGTGAACAACTGAAGTCTTCCCCCCACCCGATTGGGTGGGGGCAACCCTTCATGCATTTGACTTTGGGGGAGGTTTTGTACCTCTCCTGCTCCAGGGCTTCTTGTTACCCTGCAACTGTCCCTGATTTTTACCTCCGGGATTTGACCGGGGAGGCCGTCGGAACTGTTTCACAGCCGATGTCCTAGGGACTGGAGAAGCCGGCCTCTTAAAAGAGGGACCTCTAACTCTATTTTTGACCGGCAAGAGTGTACTTTTACCGCTGGAAATTCTCTGGATATACTTGTCCAGGTCTTCCCCGAATAAACGCTCCCCATGAAATGGGAAGCTGACCAGCAATTTTTTACAGGGAGCTTCAGCAGACCAGTTTTTGAGCCATAGAAGCCTGCGCATATGTACTACAGACAGCGTAAGGCGGGAGGCCTGATGGATTGAATCCTTTATAGCGTCCACCGCAAAGCATAAGGCTCTAGGTAGATCAGCTAGAGCAAGAGCCTGCTGATCTGGCACGTCCCTTAAGACCTGTTTCAACTGATCCTTCACTGCTTGGCAGACCCCTATAGCTGCCACTGCTGGTTGTGTCACCAATCCTGCTGTAGAAAAAGCAGATTTCAATAATGACTCCAATTTTTTATCTATTGGGTCCTTGAACATTTGGACATTTTCCACCGGACATGTCAGTGATTTATTCACACAAGAGATGGCTGCGTCCACTGTAGGGACCTTCCATTTTCTGACGAACTTATCCTCCATAGGATAGACCACCGGAAATCTCTTGGGGGGAGTAAATATTTTGTCAGGATGCTCCCAATCCTGGTAAATGAGCCCCTCCAATAAAGGATGGATCGGGAAAGAACAAACAGTCTGGGGAGCTTTTAGCGATCCCAACGAGGAGACAGAAGAGGAGGATGGCTCCGCAAGTGGCATTTTAAATGCTGATCGGACCATATTAGTCAGGGACTGCACCCATAACCTTTCAGCATGTGATGCTGAGAACGGCTCCTCCACTGTTGATTCCTCTACAACCGAATCAACCTCATCCTGATCCCCCTCAGGTAGGTCGACCTCTGTATGGGACTGTTGCTCTGTTAACAGGCACTCTGAGGGAGGAGACGGAGATCGAGCGCTTTTCTCCTGTGACAGGGAAGCAGCAATTAGTGCTGACAATCTCTCTTCCAGCCCTCCCAGAGCTGAGGAAAAAACCTCCTCTGTTACATACACAGGAGCAGGTGAACTGGGGACAGCCACAGTACCAGGTACTCCTGGGGGTGCCCTACGGTCACTAACCTCTGATTCTTCAGGGGAGACTGGTGCAGCCAAAGCATGCCCAAGATCCTCAGAGCCCGATGGAGACCCCCTATTCCTCCTGGAATTTCTAGTCCCGGAGTTTTTAGACGGCATATTCCTAAGCCACAAAGCTGAGGTATTCCAGCCGAAATACACCAGTTACTGACAATAGTCTAGCATAAATGCTGCTATAATAAACAGTTGGTGTCTACTAATGTGCCTTTCTAGGGGATGCCTGTATCAACCGCTTGCTGTATGCCTTTAAATGTTGTCAGCTCTGTCTCTGTACTTGATAGCCAGCTTACTGCAATAATGTGGCTTTTTAAAAACCTGCTGGGACGCCCGCACATGCGCAGAAGCGCTGCGGCGCGCACAGAGCGTCATCCCCCAGGCCCCGCCCCTTTTTCCGGCCACCTCTATATATAGAGGCGCGTGCACGCGCACGCGCGCGGCCACGTGCGCCTCGGCGCTAATTTTCAAACATGGAAACCAGGGACAGGAGCCAGGGCCCCCTTTGCCGCAGGCCGGGGGATAGACGAACACTGCAACATGGCAGAGGAAACAGTTTCCTGTAGGAGAACTCACCAGCTGCCTGGACTTTGCTCTCTGAGAAGAAACTAGTCCATATGACAAGAAAAACATTCCACAGCGGCCTCTAGTGGACAAACACAGGTACCGCAGTTTAATATACTAAACATATATAAGAAAACATTCTTTTTTTTTTTTTTTTTCTTGACCACCATTAAAAATTATTACATTTTTTTAGTAGTTACAGGCATGCACAGATATTAGCGGGAATACCGTTAGGTAACAGACAGAAAGACAAATTAGGCTTGGGGGTCCCCCAATAGAACCAAGTTCCTGGGGGCCCCCACTTACCTGTTCCCCGCCGCAGGACTTTGTTTGGTCCACAAAAGCCCAAACTTCACCTATCACGGCAGGCATTGTAATCAAACCTTCAGGGACCGGGTTCCCAAGGATTCCACTCCCCTGGACCTGTATAGCACCCTGCACAGAAAACATCTTGGTCGTGGGTATGACCAGAGCTCTGGATCCCAGGGTCCAGCTCTCCTAAGAGAAGCATTACAGGCAGAACCTTGCTCTTCTCTGCAAGGCCCGGGTACCGACCGTTTAGCTATGAAGCTTTTTTGGTCGGATCCGGAATAGCTTACTGAGGCCCAAAAGAACCTGTACGCAAGCTCAGTGAAAAAATAGGATTTTTTACTCACCGTAAAATCCTTTTCTCTGAGTCCATGGACCGACACAGCTTCTCTATTGACAAAGTGGGTATTATCCGTTAATTAGGAGTGACTAGGCAGAAAAACTTGTAAAAAGTGTTGCATCACACCTTCTACAGTACCGCCCAGGGGGCGGACCCTCTGGGTATACCCTCTCAGTCTGCACATCGCAGATCAGTTCGTCAAAAAGCAGTACAAACTTAAAAGGAGGGGTGGGTGCTGTGTCGGTCCATGGACTCAGAGAAAAGGATTTTACGGTGAGTAAAAAATCCTATTTACTCTTTCGTCCATGGACCGACACAGCTTCTCTATTGACAAAGTGGGACGTCCCAAAGCAGTGTCAGAGAAAAAACGAGGGGTGGTAACAGCATAAAAACAAACTTCACCCCAAAACACAAAACAGCACTCCTCCAACGGAGGAGTTGCAACTCTAAACAGCCGCCTGCAAAACCTTGCGGCCGAAAGAGGCATCCGAAGATGCACCTACATCAACTTTGTAGAATTTTGTGAAAGTGTGAGCGGACGACCAAGTCGCCGCTTTACATAGTTGGGAAACAGACGCTTGATGTCGGAAAGCCCAAGAGGCACCTATTGCCCTGGTCGAATGCGCCGTGACAGGAAAGGGGGGCGCCTGACCCTTTAAGGCGTAAGCCTGGATTACTATCTGTCGGATCCACCTAGAGATGGTGGCCGATGAGACTGCTTGGCCCTTCTTGGGACCAGCCACCGAAACAAACAGTGAGTCTGACTTCCGGAACAGGGAAGTAGCAGATATGTATACTCTCAAAGCTCGGACAACGTCCAAGGAATGCAACGCCGACTCCTTAGGATTCGACGGCTGAGGACACAAGGATGGAAGTACAATGTCTTCGTTGAGATGAAAAGCCGAAACGACCTTCGGAAGAAAGGAAGGCTGCGGCCGCAGCACCACCTTATCCTTGTGGAAAATCAAATAGGGAGCCTTGCAGGACAAGGCTGCCAGCTCAGAGACTCGTCTAACGGACGTAACAGCCACCAAAAAGACCACCTTCTGAGAAAGTGTCAACAGGGGAATATCTCTAATATTCTCAAACGGTGCCTTCTGAAGCACCGAGAGGACCAGGTTCAAGTCCCACGGAGGTAACGGGGGGCGGACCGGAGGGGCCACATGTCGAACCCCCTGCACAAATGTACTCACGAGAGAGTGAGTCGCCAGGGGTCGCTGAAAAAAGACAGCCAGGGCAGATATCTGTCCCTTAATCTTACTTAGGGCAAGCCTTTGGTCTACCCCATGCTGTAAAAACAGCAGGATTCTGGAAACCAAATAGGTACGCGGATGCCATTTCATTTCCTCACACATGGAGATGTAGGCCCTCCAAGTGCGGTGATAGACCTTCCTAGAGGACGGTTTCCGAGCACTTCTCATAGTAGAAATTACTGAGTCTGACAGGCCCCGGTCTCTCAGTACCTGGTTCTCAACAGCCATGCCGTTAAAGCCAATGACTGTAAAGCAGGATGGAATATGGGACCTTGCGACAGCAGGTCCTTCCGTAGTGGTAGGCGCCAGGGGACGTCTGCTACCAGACGTACTAGATCGGCGTACCAAGGACGCTGAGGCCAATCTGGAGCGATTAGGATCATTGGAATTCCCTCTGCCTCCACTCTGCGGAGCAGAAGAGGAAGAAGCCTTAAGGGAGGGAAGGCATAGATTAGCCGATACTGGCCCCACGATGCTACCAACGCGTCCGTTGCGTCTGCCCATGGGTCTCTTGACCGGGCCACAAACCTCAATACCTTCCGATTGAGTCGGGAAGCCAGAAGATCTACGTCTGGTGTGCCCCATCTTTGGCAGAGGAGTTGGAACACCTCCGGGTGTAAGGACCATTCTCCCTGGTCCAGCATCTGGCGGCTCAGGTAGTCCGCCTGCCAGTTTTCCACACCCGGAATGTACACGGCCGACAGTGCCGGTACGCTCCTCTCTGCCCACTTCAGGATGCGAGCGATCTCCGATGCTGCAGCTGAGCTTCTTGTTCCTCCTTGATGATTGACATATGCCACTGCTGTGGCGTTGTCTGACTGGATCCTGACTGGACGCCCTTGCAGTCTCTGAGACCATTTGAAGAGGCACAGCTTGATCGCCCGGATCTCCAGGACATTGATCGGCAGGAGGGCTTCCTCTGGGGTCCAGCGACCTTGCGCCGACTGGACACCCCAGACTCCCCCCCAACCTGTAAGGCTGGCGTCCGTCGTGATCACTATCCAGTAAACCAGAAGAAATGACTTCCCGGCCATTAGAGCCGGTGCTGTCAGCCACCATACCAGGGATCTCCTGACTAGGTGGCTCACTCGGATTTGATAATCCAGAGATGAAGGGCATCTGTTCCATCTGGACAGAAATTCCCTCTGTAACACTCGAGTGTGGTATTGAGCATATGGGACCGCCTCGAAGGAGGCTACCATGAGGCCCAACACTCGCATGCAAAAACGGAGTGACGACCAATTCCTGGAAGTCAGCTGCCGTACTGCAGCCCGGAGGGTCTGCAACTTCTCCACAGGGAGGAATACCTTTGCCTCTGAGGAATCCAGAATCAACCCCAGGTACACTAGGCGTTGAGTGGGCACCAATACTGACTTTTGCGTGTTTAGTATCCAACCACAGTCTCGAAGAGTCTGACAGGTAATGGACACGCTTACCTCTAATTCTGAGCTTGAAGGGCCCTTCAGCAGAAGGTCGTCCAAGTAACCTGTGATAGCGATACCCCGCTGTCTTAGAAGTGCCAGAATCGGAGCGAGCACCTTGGTGAACGTCCTGGGTGCTGAGGCAAGGCCAAACGGGAGGGCCACAAACTGGTAGTGGTTCTTCCCGATAGCAAATCGCAGAAACCTCTGGTGTCTGGAGTATATGGGGACATGCAGGTATGCGTCCTTGATGTCCAAGGAGGCCAGAAAGTCCCCCGGATGGAGAGCCGTGACTACGGATCGAACCGACTCCATCCGAAATCTTTGTACCTTCACAAAGCAATTGAGGGCTCTGAGATCCAAGATTGGACGAACCCCCTCCTTCTTTGGCACAATGAACAGATTTGAGTAAAAACCCTGACCCCGTTCCTGTTCTGGAACTGGAATAACTACCCCGCGTTCCAGTAGACCCTGGACCGCCCCATACAGGGCCTCCCGACGGGTCGGTAGTAGCTGGAGATTGGAGGTGATGAATCTGTCTGGTGGAGAAGAGAGAAATTCTATCTTGTAGCCTGAGGAGATTACTTCGCAAACCCACCTGTCGGAGACTAGAGCAGTCCACTGAGTCGCGAATTTGCGAAGACGTCCCCCCACCCGAGAGCTGGGTGGGGGCGGACCTTCATGTGGACGCAGATTTGTCCACAGGCTTGTTGGGTCTGCGGGACCAAGGACGCTTTTGTCCTTGGGCAGGCGCTTTATCGGCCTGGGGTCTTTTCCCTGTCGCCTTAAGAGGGCGAAAAAACCGCTTACGTGCAGTAAAGGAGGGCCCTTGCCCTTGGCGTGGTCCCCTACCCTTGCTAGTTTGGGGAAGCAAAGTGCTTTTACCTCCTGTAGCATCCTTGATGATGTCATCCAGAAAAGCCCCAAAAAGTCTGTCGCCCTTAAAAAGGCAGATCCAATAGGGCTTTCTTGGAAGTCTGGTCCGCAGACCAGCCCTTTAGCCAGATCAGGCGGCGTATTGCTACTGCATAAACCGAAGCTCTTGACAGCAGGGGAATAGTATCCATGTCTGACTCGCAGACAAACTTAAGGCCCTGGACCAACTGGTCGGCCAAAGTTATCTCATTAGGAGGAGCATCTCGCTCCTTTAACCCCTGGAGTAGCAATTTTGCCCATTCAGTAAGTGTCTGAGACACTAGGGCCCCCGCCAATGCCGGGCGTACTGCTGAGCCTACCACTGAGTATAGGTAGCGAGCGAGTGCTTCAGCCTTCTTATCCACAGGGTCCTTGAAAACAGGAGCCCCTTCTACTGGAATAGTGGTGGCTCTATTAAGTCTGGACACCGAAGGGTCCACTATAGGGGGAGAGGTCCATATCTTCAGAAAACTCTCCTCAAAGGGGTACCGTACTGCAAACCTCTTTGGGGCTGTAAAGACCCTCAGTGGGTTCTCCCATTCCTTGTATAAGAGTTTGTCAAAATAAGACACACAAGGGAACACCTTAGCAGTGCGGGCAGGTTTACGAAACCCAAAGGGGACTGGAGTATCTGCTACTTCTTCAGTCCTTTCCAACTTTAGCGTATCCCGCACTGCAGTAATAAGGTCAGATACCAAAGCCGTCTCGCGTACTGACCTGGACTTGGAGTCCTCCTCACTGTCCGATCGGTCACGGTCTGCAGTCTCTGATGCATCAGAATCTGGGCCATGAGCCGTAGCTGGACCTGGTTCTGCATCAGAAATATCCCCAGAAGATTGCAGGGGACGGGGGCGTTTATTACCCCCTGTATTCCCGTGTGCTGCTTCCACCCTGGCAGCAAACGCCTCTAGGATTGCCGACATAGCGTCCATAGACACCTCAGGGACACCAGCTGCTAAATCTGGTGTTTCAGGGGAGAAGACATCTGGCTCAGATGCCATGCTGACCACACGCTGACACTCACAGGGCTCCAGGCAAGATATCAATAGGCCACCCTCCTGCGCTGCAGAGATGCTGGGTTACCCAGAGGACTCACCACCCTGGATAGGTACTGCTATGCTGCGCCTATGATGCTGTCCCCTTGCTGCTGTGTCAGTCTGCTTCTTTTATCAGCACTTCCTGTGTGAATTTTCGTGCCAGTGTAATGCACCCTAGAGGCCGGAGGCTCTCGCAAAATGGTTGCCAAAACCGTCTGTATGGAAGATAATGTGGGCTCTAAGAAAATGGCCGCCGACAGAAGATAGAGGTCAGGCAGCCATAGCCCACAAAAAAGATGGCCGCCGAACGGCAATATCTGCATACAGGGTGGACAAACATGGCCGCCGATCACCTGATAGGGGCCAGTGGGTGTGGCCGAACTACAGGAAGATGGCCGCCAGGCAGTTACAAGAGGCCAAACTTGGCATGGACCACCTCAAAATGGCCGCCGACAGCATGGAGACACAGAAACACAGGTAAGCAAAAATGACATTTCTTTTAAATGTTAGTTACAGCCAGCCCCGCTCCAGTGGGACCCCCTAGGTGACCCCCAGCACCCAGCAACCTTTAGCTAGAAGCCCAGGGAGGAGGGAAAGGCAGGGAGAGAGGGAAGAAAGGGGCCACAACCACTTACTTGATCTCTCCAGGAATGTCCAGCTAAATCACCCAGCCGAGGCAGGGGAGTTTTACTTACCTATCCTGCATGTATTCTGCTGGAAGACATTCCAAACAGATCATCGTCCGCGCACGGAAGGTGACTGTTGGCCAGGCATGCTGTGATTGGACCCAGAAGGGACGATCATATGTATGCCCTGGAGCATGACGCTCACCGGACAGGCTGCTGCGACTCAGCCGTAAGGTCAGCCGAAGCTGAGCGGTCCGATGCAAGCCTTGGAGCGTAAGCTCACCGGCCAGGCTGCTGCGACTCGGCCGTAAGGTCAGCCGAAGCTGAGCGGTCCGATGCAGGCCCTGGAGCGTAGGCTCACCGGCCACCCGTGGAGCGACGGGCATGTCGTGGAAAACCCAGCGCGTAGCTAGGGTCGGCACACGCTCGATGGCCGAAACTGGGGAGACTACAAGGATCGAGGATCCAGCCTGTCACCCAGTCGGCAGTTGATCGAAGATCGCAGGAAACAACAAATGTAGCAAAAAAATAAAAAATATATATATCTTTTTTCCCCGGACCAATGAGCCCGAAGGGAGCCATGTCCTACTCCTTGCTAGACAGAAAAAAACTGATCTGCGATGTGCAGACTGAGAGGGTATACCCAGAGGGTCCGCCCCCTGGGCGGTACTGTAGAAGGTGTGATGCAACACTTTTTACAAGTTTTTCTGCCTAGTCACTCCTAATTAACGGATAATACCCACTTTGTCAATAGAGAAGCTGTGTCGGTCCATGGACGAAAGAGTAACACATGTTTCTTCTTGGCCAACACCTTAGACACTGGCAAAAAACTGAGGTGCTCCCGGATGGGAGGGGCTTATATAGGGGAGGGTACTTCCGGTTTTGGAAGTTGCCAGTGCCAGCACCTGACGGTAACTATATAACCCATTAGTAATGACTATGTCGCTCTGTGTCCCGTGATGTACGAGAAAGAAATATAGAGGATCTATGTTCCTCTTGGCTTCCTTTCCAGCTACACGGCCGCTGCGGATGATCGCCACCTGCAGTGGAGAAAGTACACTGCCCCTGCCTAAAGACATAGAACCCATCCTCCTAATTACATGTGTCAGATATTTATTTCACCAAAATGTCACATAGTTGACAGATGACCACATGTAGAACCCAACTCGTTTCACTTAAAACAATAATCTTCATTAGGTGTAGAGCAATAGATTCTCTGTAATGTAAATTCTCTGTAATATAAATATAGTGAAATATAAATTTTTTGTTTCTATATTTCACTACTTAAATGTCTGTTATTACCTTACAGAGAATCTTGTGCTCTACCCCTGATGAAGATTAATGTTATAATTGAAATGCGTTGGTTTCTACATGTTGTCATCTGACAGGTTTTGGTGATATAAATATCTGACAAATGTAATTAGGAAAAGGGGTTCTATAATGTTAGGCATTGTGAGCTGCATGGGAGTTTAAAATCATATTGTCAGCCATTACTTTTTACCAATGTTATTTTTGAAATTTTTGTAATAAATTTTTTTCGTTTTATATACCGTAGGTCTGTTTTTTGGGTGCCTTAAAAGTCCAATTTAAAAGAACATTCTTGATTTTTCTGTATGGCAGGCACATATTTTAACAATTGCCCATTTGTGGCCCACATATTGTCCCAATTGCCCATTCGTTACTCTATGTTTTGCGAGGGTTGCCAGTTTGTTGCCCATTTGTGATGTTTGCCAGATTGTGGTCTGTGTATTATGAAAACTGCGTTTTTTTCCCCCCACCTATTGTCAAGTCAGAGTTTTTTTGTTTAGAGGATCATACTACTATAATGTAATTCCATGCAGGCCTGCCATTACGGAACCACGCCATTGCTATCCCTACATTCTTCACACTTTTTATTCCCACCTCTTGGTCCCTGCCCTCCAGGAATCTCAGGCTCGCTGACTTCTAAAGTTTACAAGGTGTGATCACATGACACAAGGGGTGGAGCTTGTAAAAGGGTGTGTCTTCATTCAGATTTGTCTGATGGCTACATAAGGCCTTGCCTGAATGACTTCAAGTGTACAGAACTTACCGGCATGCTTGCTGGAGGTTCCTGACAGATAGGCGACTCGATGCTTAAATCTTTCATGATTTTATCCACATTTGGAAACTCCCCCTGAAATAAAATGATACAAAGTTCTAGAGCAGGGGTCTCCAAACTATGGACCTCCAGCTGTTCTGGGACTACATGTCCCATGAGGCATTGTAAAACTCTGACATTCACAGACATGACTAGGCATGATGGGAGTTGTAGTTACTGAACAACTGGAGGGCCGTAGTTTAGAGACCCCTGTTCTAGAGGGTAGACAAAAATTAGCAGCATAGACATTTTTATTTGGCCATCATGTCTAGTATTAGCCCATTTCTCCAAACTTCTGGGTGGCGTCTAAAGCTACAGGAGGTGGGGGCTTTACTGGAGCAAGGGCTTGACCTAATTAAGATTCCTTCCTTCGTTATCTTTAGCTCTATTGGGACACTTTACACAAAGGTTAATTTAAAGGTCCAGTCCACCTAAAACTGATGTTCCCACCCAGAGCCACCAACCCAACATATACTGTGTAATTTGAACTGATCTGGGGGGCAAATGCCTACCTGACCCCCCAAGCCCAGTTCCCACCCTTCATTGAGCCTTTATCCCATATTGATGTGTGGAGCCAAGTTCAATGCAATACATTTGGACTTACTGATGTTTCACAACAAGAAAATCCCACATCTTCACCGGGTCTTCCAAAAAAACCTTCAAAGCCAAGTCCACCAGGCTTTACTGAAGTATCAGTCTGGTAAGAATAAAGAAAATCATTTTGAAGATATTGGGAGGTAAGGCGCTAACACATAGGGAAAATGCTGGTAGATATTAGAAAAAGGGGGGGGGGGGAGTGCTATCAAAAGAAAGGAACTTACCTGGAATGGGCGAAATGACAGGTGTACTTGTATGAAGAGTTAAGTTCTTTGGGCCAGTCAGGTTCTTCCTTTCATGTTTCTAGTGCAATATTAGAGAACCCTTATTCTAGATCACTACAGCCTATTAAGGACTTTGACCTACTGCGGGATGTGTGCCTATCATTCTCTCTCCAATCTCAGATTCAGAGACGTGTTAGGTCTTCCTTGCAGTCAGTTTTATAAATACCTATCTTTCGGTTTACTGAAATTACCATCTAGTATTTATTTATAGGTTTTGTAGCACCCTCCTGGATAGGTTGCTAGAAAGGATACGTCATTTTAGTTTTTCTGGCTCCCCTGTAATCAGTGGAGCGGTTTGTGATTGCTTTGGACTGTTCTAGGATTCACTGGCTGTGGGTTTGACTGCTTTCCCCTGCCTTCTAGAGCAGTGTTTTTCAACTCCAGTCCTCAAGGCGCCCCAACAGGTCATGTTTTCAGGCTTACCATTATTTTGCACAGGTGATTTGATCAGTTTCACTGCCTTAGTAATTACCACAGCCGTTTCATCTGAGGGAAATCCTGAAAACATGACCTGTTGGTGCGCCTTGAGGACTGGAGTTGAGAAACACTGTTCTAGAGAATACTATAATGTAGTGGGATGGAAGAGGCAGACCCCAGCCTGCATATTTATGTTGTCTGGGCCAGTCCCTGATGGAGGGTGCCCAGTAGGTGGCCGAGGAGTGCATAAATAGTCTTGGGCCTGAGGTAGCCCTGTTCTTGTCCAGGAGGAGAAGTTCCCAGCCTAAAGGGATGCTGCCATTCTGGGCAGTCCAACTGTACTTCTACATGTGCTCATCGAGGTCCCAGCTATGTTAAGAGCTGAGGGGCCTGTTCTGTTGGAACTTGCTGGAACTGATTTAGGGATTTCTCTTAGGATCTGGTCTGGACTATCAGGGAGAATTAGGTAGAAAGAAGTTTAAACATTTTGTGGGCCAATGTCCTCCATCTGTGATACTTACTGGACTGCCTTCTGGAATTTCTTTTGGAATAGTTGATTCAATGCCCAAGTCTTTCATTATTTGTCCCACATCTGGAAGGGCCTGCAAGAGATTGCAAAGGAAATTATTTGAGGACAGCAAATTTGAGAAAATTTTATCTGAAATATCCTTTTTTTTTTATTTATAAAAGTGGGACAATGACTCACTTGTGCCTTAAGTAGTGCACACACGATAGGTTTTACAGATGAAAACACTCCGATGGACTTTTTTCATCGGACAAACCGATCGTGTATGGGCCCCATCGGTCTTTTTTCCATTGGTGTTTAAAAATAGAACATGTTTTAAATTTATCCGATGGTTAAAAAACCGATAGCAAATTACTATCGTCTGTGGGGAACTCCATCGGATAAAAAACCCACGCATGCTCAGAATCAAGTCGACGCATGCTCAGAAGCATTGAACTTCATTTTTCTCGGCTTATCGGAGTGTTTTACGTCACCGCGTTTGGAACAGTCGGTTTTTTGACTGATGGTGTGTAGGCAAGACTGATGGAAGTCAGCTTCATCGGTTTTCCAATGGAAAAATCCATCGGTTTAAAAACCATAGGAAATCCGATCGTGTGTACAGGGCTTTAAAGTAAGCCTGTAATGGACTGCCATTGCTGACCTCCTTCTAAAAATGCTAGTTGCCTGCTTCTTACCTCCGTTTCGTGTTGATCAGATCTTCACAGTTCAATAAAGTGCTCCTAAAGTATCTTCAGTAAAGTGCTCCTAAAGTATAATAATTTTCGGTGTTTGTGCCAGATTTATGCATCTGTCAAAACAGGAATCTGTTGGAGGCCGTCATTGAGGTTGGAGAGTCCATACTGGACATTCCTTTGTCAGTGCGCTCCCCACCGCACCCTCCCCAATGCAACCTCTGCGTTAAACACACAAACAGGAACATAGCTGAGGAGTTTTGTAGTAGGGTGGGTGAAGCCTAATTGGGAATCAAAAGACTAGTTCACCATCAGGTACATCTTGCCTGTGATTGACAGTTCATAGCAGTGGGCAGGGTGAAATGCATCAGAGGCGTGTCTTGGATCAGGCCGAAGCCGTCTTTGTTGATTCACCTTTCTGGCCAGGTTGGTGTTTTTCCCTTTCCAATATAGGCGCACCCATAGTCGCTATTCAGTGCAATAGTGGCATTTAAATCCACCCACTGCCATCCACTGTCTATCAAGGTGGACCTGATGGGGAACTAGTCTCTCAGTTCCCCATCAGGCTCCACCCACCCAACATGTGCTTTGGTTGTGGGGAATAGTTGCCCATTAGTTCTGCCTCTCCTGTGACTCAAGTCATATCCCAGACATAACCTTTGCCAAATTTGGGTAATGACATCCCCACTATCCCAGCCCCCCTTGTTTACATGTAGCTGTTGGCTGGGAAATCTCCTGGAGCCAGTGGCGAACTAAGTGGGGGGCTGGCCGCCCCCGGGGTGCCAAACACTGGGGGGCGTCAGGCTGGCGCCCCCTCCGCGACTGAGGCGGAGACAGCGGGCGGGTTTAGGTAGCGGCACCGCGCGGCAGTGGCATACTAAGTGGGGGGCAGGCCGCCCCAGGTGCCACACACTGGGGGGGTGTCAGGCTGGCGCCCCCCCTCCGCGACTGAAGCAGAGACAGCAGGTGGGTTTAGGTAGCGGCACCGCGCGGAGCTGAGCTTAATTACCGCCAGTTTCCAAATCTGCAAACTGGCGGTAACTTTTTAAGAAACGGTCACTGTGATGGAAACAGGTTCTTAAAGTAGCAATAGTTAGTACTACCTGAATTTTTCACACATGTCGGTAATGCTACTAAAACTGGCTCAAATGCTTGCCCAAATTAGGCACAGGTGGTTTTAAAGAGAACTACTCCCAGAAAACTGAGGTTAGTGCTTTACCGAAAAACTCAGAAAGTCTTCAAATAAATACATAAAGTCTTCGAGGTGTTCTTTCTACACTTTACTGCATGTGCTTTCACCTTCAGTTAGACAAGAACTCACCCCTTTGTGTTAAATAGGTCAAATGTGCTTATTGTATAAGTCTTCACTCCTCAAAGATCACCTTTGCAGCCCATAGGTGTTTCATGAGATAGACAAATCTTCATAGCATTCTCTCTTTAGAATGATGCCTATAGGCAGGGGCGGACTGACCATTAGGGCACTCGGGCACTGACCGAGGGCCCCATGGCCAGTAGGGGGCCCCATGAGCAGGGAAAGTCATACTCTGTAAGAAGGTGTTCCACTATAGGGCAAGATTTCCACCAAGGTTTAGATGTATGCAAGTGATCCTACAAAGAACTGGAGTTGTTTTCCCACCACTACTGATTTCCAACTATCAGGACTAGTTTAAATGGGACTAAAGGATGAGTTATTTGGAACTCCACATCTTACGAAGAACACATTGATAAATCGGGCCTTGTGCCTCCTGGTTCTACCTATCCAATAGCTGTAAGGAAACCCCTAACCCTAAAGTTAAACTGAACCATTTTGATGTGCAGACTGGTACACAAGCCCATAGGTTTGGATTCACAGATGACTGGAGGCTACTTTGAACTTCACACCTTGGGAAGAACACATCCATACATCAAGTCTCTTGGCTCTTGGTTCTACCTATCCAATAGCTGGAAGGAAACACCTAACCCTAAAATTAAACTTGTATACTGAACCATTTTGATGTGCAGACCTGTACACAACCCCATAGGTTTGGACTCACAGAAGACTGGAGGCTACTTCCTACTTCACACCTTGGGAAGAACACATCCATACATCAAGTCTCTTGGCTTTTGGTTCTACCTATCCAATAGCTTGAAGGAAAACCCTAACCCTTTCCCATTATATCTATGTAGTGAACCATTTTGATGTGCAGACCTGTACACAACCCCATTGGTTTGGATTTACAGATGACTGGAGGCTGAGTTATTTGGAACTCCACATCAAAGCAAGAACACATTGATACATTAAGTCTCTTGCCTCCTGGTTTTACCTATCCAATAGCTGGAAGGAAACGCCTAACCCTAAAATTAAACTTGTATACTGAACCATTTTGTTTGGACTCACAGATGACTGGAGGCTACTTCGAACTTCACACCTTGGGAAGAATACATCCAAACATCAAGGCTCTTGGTTCTACTTATCCAACAGCTGGAAGGAAACGCCTAACCCTTTCCTATTACAGTGGAACCTCGGATTGTGAGTAACACGGTTAACAAGCGTTTCGCAATACGAGCACTGTATTTTAAAAAATCCTAACTCGGTTTGCGAGTGTTGTCTCGCAAAACTAGCACGATTCAGACCAAATCGGTTGCAGTACCGCATTTGGCCTGAGGTGGGGGAGCGCCGGAGCCGAGCAGAGCTGAACGTCGCCGTTCTGAAATGCACGGAAAGGCCCAAGGACAGCATGGCTGACCTCGGCAAATCTCGGGAACAAAGCCTTTCCGAGGTTCGCCGAGGTCAGCCGAGGTGTCCTCGGGCCTTTTCGGCCGTTCATGAGGCTCTCCGGCGCCCCCCGCCTCTGGCCACATGTGGTATTACATGCCATTAAAGTCAATGCGGAACAAATTATTTTCGTTTTCATTGACTTCTATGGGGAAACTCGCTTTGATATGCGAGTACTTTGGATTACGAGCATTCTCCTGGAACAGATTATGCTCATAATCCAAGGTTCCACTGTATATCTATGTAGTGAACCATTTTGATGTGCAGACTCACAGATGTTTCAGGATAAGGCAGATTCGCAGATGTTTTAGGATAAGGCAGATTTGCAGATGTTTCAGGATAACGCAGATTCGCAGATGTTTCAGGATAAGGCAGATTCGCAGATGTTTCAGGATAAGGCAGATTCGCAGATGTTTCAGGATAAGGCAGATTTGCAGATGTTTCAGGATAAGGCAGATTCACAGATGCTTTAGGATAAGGCAATCGCACATCTTCACCAGGACTTCCTTCTGAGCCTTCAACCTCAACAGGCTTCTCCGACATAGCAGCCTGATAATAGAAAAGCAAATCAGACTGAGAAAAATGGAAAGTACATGGTGGTTTTTATTAAGCCTCATACACACGGTAGGACTTTTTGACAACAAACTTCAAAATGAGCACGTTTTAAAAAAAGTCCTACCGTGTGTACGCTCCATCGGACAAACTTTTTGGGTTTTCATCAGACAAAAGTTCGCTCTGCAAACGAACAAACTTTTCGTCAACAAAAGTCCTATCGTTTGTACAGAAATCCATTGGACTTTTGTCTGAAGTACAAATACACATGCCCAGAACCAATGTTAAAATCAACCAGCAATAGCAGAAGTTGACCAAAGGGTGGCGGTAAAGAGTATAAAAAAGCAGAAAAACAACGTGATGTTGGGAAAGTTTTGGGAAAGTTTGCAGAAAAGTCCTGCCGTGTGTATGCTATGGGTGTTCCCGGCCAACTCCCTTCGGACAAAAGTCCACGGAAAAGTTTGTTTGAAGTCCGACCGTGTGTACGAGGCTTTAGTGTCTGATTTGTCCGCCGCAATGTCGCAGTCCAACTATGAGTCGCTGATTGCCGCCATTACTAGTTAAAAAAATAAAAATGTCCCCGGATTTTATTTAAATCTGGTCACCTTACCATAGGCGAAGTACAGCCAAACAAGCTTTGGCTGTACTTCTTTAAAAAAAAACAAAAAAAAAACCACACCCATACTGACACAGGTTGGACTGGATGGACTGGTGTCTTTATTCAACCTTACCAACTATGAGACTATGTAACATGGACAGCAAGAAGTACCGTAACTTGTATCACCATGCAGTATGTGATAATATATCATAGACAACATTTTAGGCACCTGCTAGGAGCTACCGAGACCATAGGAAACCCAAGTGGTCTCCAGAGTTTTTGCATTTGCTTATGAGAATATTAGCAACCTACAATGTTTTACTTTGATCTATTAGTTCCTAATCTATTGTGTTGAACGCTATCAGTTACTTTATACCCGTCCTGTAGTATTTAAAAAAAAACAAAAAAACAAAAAAAAAAAACACAATACATAGATATATTTCCTTTCCAGGGCCCCCGTATATACGCACCATAACTGGGAGGAGTCAGTCAACGCTCAGTATTACCTACAGAAATAAAAAATAATACAAAAATAATTACAATTCTGCAACCATCTTGTTGATGTAACTGATTAGTATTAGTAGCAGATGTAGCTCATCGGGTGAATTGTATATGGTAGAATTTTGCAATGTGTTGCATGAGTCCGAAGGATTCCTGCAGGTCTTTAACCACTTGACCTCTGGAAGATTTACTCCCCTTTCATAACTAGGCCATTTTTTTTTTTTTTTGCGATACGGCACTGTGTTATTTTAACTGACAATTGCATACAACGCTGTACCCCAAATAAAATTGATGTCCTTTGTTTCCCACAAATAGAGCTTTCTTTTGGTGGTATTTGATCACCTCTGCGTTTTTTGTTTTTCGTGCTATAAACAAAAAAAGAGCGACAATTTTGAAAACAAAAAAACAAATATTTTTTACTTTCTGCTATAAAACACATCCAATAAAAACAATTTAAAAAAACGAATTTCTTTATAAATTTAGGCCAATATGTATTCTGCTACATGTTTTTGGCAAACAAAATAAAAAAATCCAATAAGCGTTTTACTGATTGGTTTGCGCAAAGATTATAGCATTAGGAATTTGTATTTATTTTTATACTAGTAATGTCGGCGATCAGCAACTTATAGCGGGACAGTCTGACACTTATGCCGCGTACACACAATCGATTTTCTCCACCGTGAAAACACAGTCGAGAAAATAGACGGGAAAAACGAGGAACGGCTTGGTTCCCTACACACGGCCGTTTTTCCCGTCATTTTTTCTCTTGGTCGAGAAAAACGACCGTGTGTAGGCTCCCTGGCAGTGTTTCCCTATGGGGAAAACTGCCGCAGAAAAAAAAATCGTGAATCACGATGAGAAAAATTAGAGCATGTTCTAATTTTTCTCGTCGTGATTAATGCCATTTCTCTCGTCGGGGAAAAATGACCAAAATGCCGCGTACACACGACCATTTTTCTCGTCAGGAAAAATAAAAAAAATTCTCTTTGACGAGAAAAACGACCGTCTGTGGGCTTTTGGTCATTTTTCCCCCGACGAGAAAAACGGCATTAATCACGACGAGAAAAAATAGAACATGCTCTAATTTTTCTCGTCGTGATTCACGGCATTTTTTTCCGCGGCAGTTTTTCCATAGGGAAACACTGCCGGGGAGCCCACACACGGTCGTTTTTCTCGACCATGAGAAAAAATTACGGGAAAAACGGCCGTGTGTAGGGGACCAAGCCGTTCCTCGTTTTTCCCGTCGATTTTCTCGACGGTGTTTTCACTGTCGACAAAATCGATCATGTGTACGCGGCTAAAGCCCACACACGGTCGTTTTTCTCGCCAAAGAGAAAAAATGTCATTTTTCCCGACGAGAAAAATGGTCGTGTGTACGCGGCATTATGCCCTGTGCACACGATCGGATTTCCGATGGAATAAAATCTGATGGAATTTTCCGTCTGAATTCCGATGAAGCTGACTTTCATCAGTCTTGCCGACACACCATAAGACAAAATTCCGACCGTCCAAAAGGATGTGACGTAAAACACTCCGACGAGCAGAGAAAAATGAAGTTCAATGCTTCTGAGCATGCGTCGACTTGATTCTGAGCATGCGTGGATTTTTTCTCTGTTGGAGTTCCACACAGACGATCAGAATTTCCTATGGGTTTTTTTCCATTGGAAAATTTAAAACATGTTTTATTTTTTAACACCGATGGGAAAAAGTCAGATGGGGCCCATACACGATCGTTTTGTTCGATGAAAAAAGTCCATCTGACTTTTTTCTTCGGAAAAAACGACCGTGTGTACAGGGCATAACTGACACTTGACACTGTGTGAAAACCAGTGATGCTAATACAGTGATCAATGCTAAAAATATGCACTGTCACTGTACTAATGACACTGGCTGGGAAGGGGTTAAACATCAAGGGCGATCAAAGGGTTAACTGTGTGCCTAACCAGCGTTTTTGTGTATTTTACGAGGTGCTCTTACTAAAGGAAGTGATGGATTTTATTCCCTGCTTTGCAGGGACACAGAACCCATCCCTGTTAGAATGGAGCTCTACCCTGTTTACATAGGCAGAGCTCCATTCTGTGTCTCTGCCCAGCAGGTCCCGGGGTTCTGACAAAATATGCAGAATCTCGAACCACGCCACTTCCGTTTTCTTTAAACCATTATTAATTGCAGATTTTTAAGCAGTAATTTCACATTTTCAGGAATAGGTGTTTGGACACAAGAGCGGCAACCGAATACAGTCCGCTGCACGCTATTATGAGCGGGGATTGTTACTCCACTCCAACACTAACCAACAAAATGGCCGCCTCCAAGGCGGCGACAACTTTGTCCCTGTTAGCCGCTGTGCTGTGAAAACACCGAAACGTTGCTTTACTAGACTGCATTCAGTTTCCTGCTCTTGTGTCCAAAACACAAATTCGTCCAATTACTGTGGGTTTAAAGAAACCGGAAGTGACATGTTCTATTTCCTGCCGAGTTGAGTACTTTGTCAGGACACGGCGCACATCGAGCACCCTGCCGATTGTCTTCTGTTGTGAATACACAGCGGAAGCAGGCTGCTAGCAGCGCGAGTGTGCGCCCCCTAGAAGGAAGTGCAGAATCACATATATACCGATTATATATATATATATATATATATATATATATATATATATATATATATATATCCACTTCTCTACTGTGCACGAAAACCCCCTTCCTGCCCAAGCCATTTTTCAGCTTTCAGCGCTGTCACATTTTGAATGACAATTGCGCGGTCGTGCGACGTGGCTCCCAAACAAAATTTGTGTCCTTTTTTTCCCACAAATAGAGCTTTCTTTTGGTGGTATTTGATCACCTCTGCGGTTTTTATTTTTTGCGCTATAAACAAAAGAAGAGCGTCCGTTTGGAAAAAAAACACTATTTTTTACTTTTTGCTATAATAAATACCCATTTTTTTTTTTTAAATACAATTTTCCTCAGTTTAGGCCGATACGTATTCTTCTACAAATTTTTGGTAAAAAAAATTTAATAAAAAATAAAAATAAAAATCGCAATAAGCGCGTATTGATTGGTTTGTGCAAAAGTTATAGCGTCTACAAGATAGGGGATAGATTTATAGCATTTTTATTTTTTTATTTTTTTATTAGTAATGGCGGCGATCTGCGATTTTTTATTGTGACTGCGATATTGCGGCGGGCACATCGGACACTTTTGACACATTTTTGGGACCATTCACATTTATACAACGATCCCTGCTATAAAAATGCATTGATTACTGTATAAATGTGATTGGCAGAGAAGGGGTTAACCACTAGGGGGCGGGAAGGGGTTAAATATGTTCCCTCAAAGTGTTCTTACTGTGGGGGGAGGGGACTGACTGGGGGAGGTGACCGATGGTTGTCCCTGTGTACAAGGGACACACCATCGGTCCCCTCTCCCTCACAGGACGTGGATCTCTGTGTTTACACACAGAGAACCACTTTCCTGCTCGTTTCCCGGGCAATCGCGGGTGCCCGGCGGCAATCGCGGCCGCCGGGCACGCGCACCGGGGCCTTGTGAACGCGGCGGGCGCGCACCTCCTAGCTCGTTTTAAAGGGAGGACGTCATATGACGTCCTCCCAGAACGAGAGTATCCTCCGCCCGCCGTCAATTGACAGTG
Source organism: Rana muscosa (assembly GCA_029206835.1). Classification (NCBI taxonomy): domain Eukaryota; kingdom Metazoa; phylum Chordata; class Amphibia; order Anura; family Ranidae; genus Rana; species Rana muscosa. The sequence goes on from CM055119.1 coordinate 305,796,317, forward strand.
GGCGGGGGACAAGTGGGGATATATATATATATATATATATATATATATATATATATATATATATATATATTTATATATACACACACACACACACACACGCACACACACACACACACACACACACACACACAGTGGAACCTTGGTTTACGAGTAACGAGGTTAACGAGCATTTTGAAAGACGAGAAACGTTTTTTTTTTTTTATTCAGACTTGGTTTGCTAGTGTTGTCTCGCAAAACGAGCAGAATTCAAGCTAATGGGGTGTGCAGTACGGCATTTGGCCAGAGGTCTGGGGACGCCGGAGCCGATCGGAGCCGTTCGGAAAAACTCAGAAATACTCCGTTCCCCGTGTTTCCGAGCATTTCCGAGGTCAGCCGAGCTGTCCCCGATCATTTCCGAGGCTCTCCTGCGCCCCCCACCTTTGGCCACATGTGGTATTGCATTCCATTGAAGTCAATGAAGAACAAATTTGTTTTGTTTCCGTTGACTTCTATGGGGAAACTCGCTTTGTTATGCAAGTGCTTTGGATTACGAGAATTCTCCTGGAACGCATTATTCTCGTAATCTGAGGTCCCACTGTATATACACGTCATTTTGCACAGGAGGGCTGCCCTGTAGCAGTGTATCCACCCAGTGCATTTTTTTTATTTTTTGATCAAAGTGCCCATTCATACCACAAAAACATCCTCCAGATCCGTACCGGATGCAGTTCTGCATGCACATTTTTAACGCTTTTTACTGCATTCCAGTACAGTTCTGTGAAGGAAAAAAAAGCAGCATGTTGTACTTTTTTTTCTGGTACTGTAATTTGAACCCATAGAACCTACTTTCAATGCTTTTTTGATGCAGAAAGAAAAAGGCCGCACTTTGTGGGGTGTGAACAGGTCCAGACAGTTTTTATTGAAATTTTTGTAGGTTTTACAAAAAAAATGTATGTACCCGAACATAAGCAGAGGCACCTAATTTTACCACAAAAAAATTTGGAAAACATATTGACTCAAGTATAAGCCTAGGGTGTCCATCTGCATGCCTCACTGTGCCCATGCCTCACTGTGCCCATGACTAGACTGACGTATAACATGGGAGTCTATGGAAGGGGTGCCCGGCTTTGAAAAATCGGTGCTCCCCGGCCGTAGGTCCCCCAGACAAAAAAACTTTGCACACTTATAGAGGAGAAATGGGGCTACATGTGTGCCAAGTTTCGGGTCCAAGGGACCTACGACCGGCCGGTACCGGGTCCCCAAAGTCACCGGAGAAATTACCATTTAACATAGGAGTCTATGGATGGGGTGACGGCTTTGAAAAATCGGTGCTCCCCGGCCGTAAGTTCCCAGGACAACAAACTTTGCACACTTGTAGAGGAAGAGTGGGGCTACATGTGTGCCGGTACCGGCTCCCCAAATTCCGGGAGATCGGGCGCAAAAAGGTGACTCAAATATAAGCCGAGGGGAGCATTTTCAGCACAAAAAAATGTGCTGAAAAACTCGGCTTATACTCGAGTATATACGGTACATACGAAAATGAAAACAAAACACAAAAAAAGAAACAATAAGTAGAAGAAACACAGTAAAAGAGACAGCAGCCTTGTAATCCCACCCATAGCTAGCATGAGGAACAGCCATAGACATTTATCTGCAATATATACAAAATTTTCTGCAAAAGTGGAGCAAGATATGAATTGTAATGCTTGCGTACACACGATCGGAAATACCGACAACAAAACCGTTAATTTTTTTCCGACGGAATGTTGGCTCAAACTTGTGTTGCATACACACGGTCACACAAATTCCGTACGTCAAGAACGCGGAGACGTACAACACGTAAGGCGAGCCGAGATCGATGAAGTTCAATAGGCAGTTCGGCTCTTCTGCTTGATTCTGAGCATGCGTGTTTTTTTTTTGTGCGTCGGAATTGCATTACAGACGATCGGAATTTCTGACAAGAACTTTACTTGTCGGAAAAAATTTGAGAACCAGCTCTCAATTTTTTTTGTTGTCGGAAATTCCGATGGAGCCGACACACGGTCGGGTTAGACCAAAAGCTCACATCGAACATTTGTTGTCGGAATTTCCGATCGTGTGTACGCGCCATAAGAAGTGACCGTGTCACGGGGTGGCCCGGGTAGCTTGGCAAGTATGGAATAAGAAAAAAGGGACTTACCTGACCCGACTCCTGGACACCAGAGAAAAGAAGAGTGAGAATGGAGCCGGGGATCGTCTATCAGGATATATGGTCATATATTGGAAAGGTAACTCTATCTAGCTCATGGAGGTGTAGTTTATGGGTTATTCATGAGTTCCCTTTATTGTGGACGAGCAGACAGATGGAATCATGAAAAAAACATGCAGAGCCAAAAAAAGAATATTTAACGAGATAAGAACAGAACAGTACTGAAAAAAATAAAAAAAAAATAATTCTAACAAAACTATAAAAGTGATCTTGGCCTCCTTTACAGCTTTGTGTTATTTTTGTGTAAAGTTCTATATAAAAGACGAGGAGCTCATCTGAGACCTCAAAAGGCATTTATAAAAATATAATGAATGTTTAGAACTTGCAGTACTCACTAGCTATTAGACATGTATGATTTGTCTCAATACGAATCAGTTTGGACACATTTTTCATTATAAGGAGATATCTGAATCACAAAAGTAACAAATTTCAACAAATCCAAAATAAATAATAAAAAAAAATTCATTTGTTTCATTCGGATGACAGGATGCAATCGTTTGGGCCTTTTGTTTATGTTTGAAGTATCCGAAATAACGACTTAGAGCCCATTCACACAGGGGCGGCACGACTTGTCCCGCGACTGTGCTGGTCGATCTGAAGACGACTTCAAAGGTGACTTCAAAAATGACTTCTGTATTGAAGTCAATGGAAGTCGCCCTGAAGTCGCCATGAAGTCGTACAGGAACCTTTTTCTAAGTCGGAGCGTCTTCAGTCGCTCCGATTAGAACGGTTCCATTGTACAGAATGGGACGCGACTTGTCAGGTGGCTGAGTCGCCTGATGAGTCGCCCCTGTGTGAATGGGGTCTAAGGCCCGGTTCACACAGGCGCGACTCCTCAGGCGACTCGGTCGCCTGAGGAGTCGCGTCCCAGTCTTTCCTATGGAACCGTTCTAATAGGAGCGACCTGAGTCGCTCCGACTTAAAAAAAGGTTCCTGTACTACTTTTGGGGGCGACTCAAGGCGACCTATACAGAAGTCTTTATGCAAATCGCCTCGGCGGGCGTCTCAAGTCGTCTTGAGATCGCGCCGCCGAGGTCGCCCCCAGAAGTAGTGCCGCGTCGTGCCGCCCCTGTGTGAATGGAATCTAAATTGATTCGGACACATTTTGTTTTTATTTTGCATTAACATTTTTTCATTATTATAAAAATAACATGTAGCGGGTGGTTACATTTAGGGGGGGGAAGTATCTGAGGCTCAGATGCACTAATTGTTAGGTCTCATTGACCATTTATATCCCTGGAAGATGGTACTGGTGTGTAAGTTCACTGGGGCCTATAGGTGGCGCTGTTGCCATGGGCCCGGGTTGAACCGCAGTACAAGGTTGTGTCCTTTTTGTCCCCTCTCGGCAGCAGTACGGCGGGGCAGGGAACCTGCTGTGCCTGTCGGGAAAGGATATAAAAGGGGGCGGCCATCTTCCAGAGAGGTCGGTTACGCGCTCAGGCACCTTAGGCCTGGGTGCGTGTGTGTGTCGCCTCCGGGTGCCCTAGGCCCGGAGGCCTGGTCGGGTTGTCTCCGGGTGCCCTAGGCCCGGAGGCCTGGTCGGGTTGTCTCCGGGTGCCCTAGGCCCGGAGACGAAGCTGCTGTTCCATCTCAGACACCTTCAGTCTGGGGTGAGGTACTTTGGAGAAAGGCCCGGAGCCCAGCAGCCTTCGGCTGGGATCCGCCGGGGACCGAGACTCCCAGGAATCTGCCTTGCGAGGGGACCCGTATCCAGGACGAGGAGGCCAGGGAGGTGACCCTTTCTGAAGACCCAGCGCAGAGTCGTGGTGACAGAGGGGGCCTCTGGTAACTCTCCGGAGGGATGTTCTTGTCCTAAAAAGGGGCCAAGTTACTAACGGAAGGAAGTGCGCGTTCTTTATGTCACAGTGGCAGTGACATTACGCACCCAAGGTCAGTAGCAGTGCCTTTCCATCACCTTTTTCACCCGGTCAGTGGCAGTGACCAACTTCATGGTCTGTGGCAGAGACCGTGCGCCAAGCCTGGACCTCCTCCCACCTTATCTGACCTGTGTCTTGTCCCAACCCGTCTGCTCTCAAAGAGACTGTTTATTGTGCTAAAAGAATAAATAAGAGTTGGACCTTTCAGTTGGTGTGGACAGTTGCTTACTGGGGAGAATTAAAGACTTGTTTCTGACTACCACAGAAGTGAGGTCAGTACTGGAGGCTTTTTTACACTGGCTGCAAGCAGGCCCGAGAAACTAGACTGCGCGGTCGTGCGACGTGGCTCCCAAACAAAATTGACGTTGTTTTTTTTCCCACAAATAGAGCTTTATTTTGGTGGCATTTGATCACCTCTGCGTTTTTTTTTTATTTTTTTGCGCTATAAACAAAAAAATGCCATCAATTTTGAAAAAATAAATAATATTTTTTTTACTTTTTGCTATAATAAATATCCCAAAAAAAATTATTTCAAAAACTAAATTTCTTCATCAGTTTAGGCCTTTATGTATTCTTCTACATTGTTTTGGTAAAAAAAAAAAAAAAAAAAAAAAAAATAATCGCAATAAGCGTATATTAAATTGGTTTGCACAAAAGTTGTAGCGCCTACAAAATAGGGGATAGATTTATGGCATTTTTATTACTAGTAATGGCGGTGATCTGAGATTTTTAGCGGGACTGCGACATTGCAGCGGACAGATTGGACACTTTTGACACTTTTTTGGGACCAGTGACATTTATACAGCGATCAGTGCTATAAAAATGCACTGATTACTGTACAAATGACACTGGCAGGGAAGGGGTTAACACTAGTGGTGATTAAAGGGTTAAATGTGTTCCCTGGGAGGTGTTTCTAACTGTGGGGGGAGGGGACTGACTGAAAGTACAGAAAAACCGTTGTTCCTGATTAAGGATGAGCTCCGGCGTGTTCGCATAGAACACGTGCAGAGCCCGCCAGGAAATCGGCGCCGCGCTGCGCTAATCACAGGCAGGGAGACATTGTCCCGATGCTCAGCTGCAGAGATCAGGAAATGTCTCCCTGCCTGTGATTAGCGCAGCGTGGCGCCGACTTCCTGGCGGGCTCTGCACGTGTTCTATGCGAACACGCTAGAGCTTATCCTTATTCCTGATCACTAGGAACAGATGATCACTCTCTACTTCCCTGTCAGAATGGGGATCTGCTTTGTTTACATTGACAGATCCCCGTTCTGGCTTTCTGTGGAGCGATCGCGGGTGGCCGGCAGACATCGTGGCCGCCAGCAACACGCATCAGCTCCCCCGCTGTGCAGCGGATGCGTGCACTCACCTCCGGCGGCGCCTGCCATAGCTATAAAACGGACCGACGTACAGCTACAGCAATTCGACCTGCCGCAGTATAATGACAGCGGCTGGTCGGCAAGTGGTTAATTACGTTCCATTCGTTCTTTCGGACGTACGCCACTCCAGTTGATATCATCCAATCAGCTCATTCCATTTCTCTTTGTGCGTTGGACCAGCAGGGATGACTTGGAGTGCATAAATAATCTACCGAAATAACGAATAAACATGTTAAAATGAATATAGCCAATCTTCCGAAATAACGTCTGAAAATACGCATTGATTTGGAAAAACAAATCTAGGAAACAAATCCGAATATACGTACTAGCGAATTCTGAAAACAAATTATTCTAACATAACGAATATGAATAAAACAAATGTTTTCGTTGTGCGCATCTTTAATAGCTATTGTGATAGAGGGAGGCTCTGTCACTGGAAGGATGTAGGAAAATGTGACACGGGATTTGCATTAAGGGTTAAAGTGGTTGTAAAGGCTGCAGGTTATTTTACCTTCATACATTCTATGCATGAAGGTAAAAAACCTTTTGTGTGCAGCGGGGCCCCAGCCAGCTCCCCCAATGCTTACCTGAGCCAGAAGCCCAGCGGAGGACCTGAAAAGAGGTGTGTTGGGACTGCTCTGTGCAAAACTATTACACAGAGCAGGTAAGTATAACATGTTTGTTATTTTATTTTTTAAACAAAGCTTAATATCACATAAGAAATGCAAGGTTCAAAACTTTCATTTCTGAGTGGGGGAAGCTGTGTTTTTTGTCTTTCTCCAGGTTCTGAAGTTTTGGATCAGAACATTCAGTCCTGTGTCTGGGTTTTGCTAGATGCCTGCAACCTGACAGAGGGTCTCATTGAGGGGTCAGAGGGCCCAGCCAAGAGACAGAGGGTCTCATCTTGGGTCAGAGGACCCAGCCAAGAGACAGAGGGTCTCATTGAGGGGTCAGAGGGCCCAGCCAGAAGCCAAGAGACAGGGGTCTCATTGAGGGGGTCAGAGGGCCCAGCCAGAAGCCAAGAGACAGAGGGTCTCATTGAGGGGGTCAGAGGACCCAGCCAGAAGCCAAGAGACAGAGGGTCTCATTGAAGGGTCAGAGGGCCCAGCCAGAAGCCAAGAGACAGAGGGTCTCATCAAGGGGTCAGGGGACCCAGCCAGAAGCCAAGAGACAGAGGGTCTCATCAAGGGGTCAGAGGGCCCAGCCAGAAGCCAAGAGACAGAGGGTCTCATTGAAGGATCAGAGGGCCCAGCCAGAAGCCAAGAGACAGAGGGTCTCATCAAGGGGTCAGGGGACCCAGCCAGAAGCCAAGAGACAGAGGGTCTCATCAAGGGGTCAGGGGACCCAGCCAGAAGCCAAGAGACAGAGGGTCTCATCAAGGGGTCAGGGGAGCCCAGCCAGAAGCCAAGTGACAGAGGGTCTCATCGAGGGGTCAGGCAGCCCAGCGAGAAGCCAAGAGACAGAGGGTCTCATCGAGGGGTCAGGCAGCCCAGCCAGAAGCCAAGTGACAGAGGGTTTTATGAAAGGGGCAGGGGGCCCAGCCAGAAGCCAAGAGACAGAGGGTCTCATCAAGGGGTCAGGGAGCCCAGCCAGAAGCCAAGTGACAGAACGTCTCACCTGGGGTCAGAGGGCCCAGCCAGAAGCCAAGTGACAGAACGTCTCACCTGGGGTCAGAGGGCCCAGCCAGAAGCCAAGTGACAGAACGTCTCACCTGGGGTCAGAGGGCCCAGCCAGAAGCCAAGTGACAGAACGTCTCACCTGGGGTCAGAGGGCCCAGCCAGAAGCCAAGTGACAGAACGTCTCACCTGGGGTCAGAGGGCCCAGCCAGAAGCCAAGTGACAGAACGTCTCACCTGGGGTCAGAGGGCCCAGCCAGAAGCCAAGTGACAGAACGTCTCACCTGGGGTCAGAGGGCCCAGCCAGAAGCCAAGTGACAGAGGGTCTCATCAAGGGGTCAGGGAGCCCAGCCAGAAGCCAAGAGACAGAGGGTCTCATTGAGGGGGTCAGAGGGCCCAGCCAGAAGCCAAGAGATAGAGGGTCTCATTGAGGGGGTCAGGGAGCCCAGCCAGAAGCCAAGTGACAGAACGTCTCACCTGGGGTCAGAGGGCCCCAGCCAGAAGCCAAGTGACAGAGGGTCTCATCAAGGGGTCAGGGAGCCCAGCCAGAAGCCAAGAGACAGAGGGTCTCATTGAGGGGGTCAGAGGGCCCAGCCAGAAGCCAAGAGATAGAGGGTCTCATTGAGGGGGTCAGAGGGCCCAGCCAGAAGCCAAGTGACAGAGGGGTCTCATCAAGGGGTCAGGGAGCCCAGCCAGAAGCCAAGTGACAGAGGGTCTCATCAAGGGGTCAGGGAGCCCAGCCAGAAGCCAAGAGACAGAGGGTCTCATTGAGGGGGTCAGAGGGCCCAGCCAGAAGCCAAGTGACAGAGGGGTCTCATCAAGGGGTCAGGGAGCCCAGCCAGAAGCCAAGAGATAGAGGGTCTCATTGAGGGGGTCAGAGGGCCCAGCCAGAAGCCAAGTGACAGAGGGTCTCATCAAGGGGTCAGGGAGCCCAGCCAGAAGCCAAGTGACAGAGGGTCTCATCAAGGGGTCAGGGAGCCCAGCCAGAAGCCAAGAGACAGAGGGTCTCATTGAGGGGGTCAGAGGGCCCAGCCAGAAGCCAAGAGATAGAGGGTCTCATTGAGGGGGTCAGAGGGCCCAGCCAGAAGCCAAGAGATAGAGGGTCTCATTGAGGGGGTCAGGGAGCCCAGCCAGAAGCCAAGTGACAGAGGTTCTTCATTGAGGGGTCAGGGAGCCCAGCCAGAAGCCAAGTGACAGAGGTTCTCATTGAGGGGTCAGGGAGCCCAGCCAGAAGCCAAGAGACAGAGGGTCTCATCGAGGGGTCAGAGGACATAGCCAGGAGACAGTGGGTCTAAGTTCCAGACGTCAGGTCGGCTTCTATCGGGTGTCAGGTGAACCCCAATCCTTAGGCCAGAGGTGGGCAGTGCAGCGGGCGCTGTGACTAAAGGCTAGAGAGCCCAACATTCCAAGACGGCTGGACAACACAGTCAAAGCGGTGCCAACAAGTGAGCCAAGTGGCTCGTATTTTCATCTTTGCACATTGTGTGGAAGAAAACCCCTGCGTGGGAACTTTCTATTTATTGAATAAAATTGGGCTGCCACACCCTAAGATACAGTTTTGGACCGGCTCAGCTCATTGCAAATGCACCTACTGCTTGAGTTTAATCACCCCAATCTCACTCTATGTTATGTGACAATACAAATAAAATACATTTTTCATCCACTCACTCAAGCAAAGGAGGAAGTAGGACACTGGAAGAGCTTCAAAAAGGTATTTTAAAACAAACAAACAAACAAAAAAAAGGTTCAAATTCTAGTGTTTACCTAACATGATGGGGGTAGAAGTGCAGTGAGTTAGTTAGGGCTCATTAACACTTGCTTTGGTCTCTGAAGAGTAATCCACGCTTGGATCACTCTTCAGAGAACAAACAACAGGCAGCCAGGAGGTGTTGTATTGCCTCTCAATGCCTGCTTTAACCCCTTGATTCCTACCCTAGCCCGCCACAACCGTGTGCATTGCATGTGGTTGCGGGGCGCTTGCAGAGAAGCCCCATACTCTTGAATAAGTTGCACTCAGCAGGCGCTACAGGGGGGGGGTAATAGTACCTGCAGTATGTGGACACCCCGGCCGCTGCCTCTGCAGTTGGGGGGCAATAACAACGCTCAAGTTTTACCGTCCCTCAACCACCAATGTGAATGAGCCCTTAAAGTTATAACTAAGGTTAAATACTAATATTTATCTGATATGCAGGGGGTAGGAGAGCAATAAGTTAAAGCCCCAGAGCCCAACCTGTGGCCCTTGTATATGATGTGTGGCCCTTGGACCTCAGCAGTCTGTAGTGGGACGCACGGATGGGGTTAATAGCATTGATCTCTACTGTCCTCATGTAACATCTTCTCAGCTTCGTATTGTCTTCTGCAGCATCTTCCCACCAACAATGTATCCTGTCCTCACTCTCTGACCACCAACAATGTATCCTGTCCTCACTCTCTGACCACCAACAATGTATCCTGTCCTCACTCTCTGACCACCAACAATGTATCCTGTCCTCACTCTCTGACCGCCAACAATGTATCCTGTCCTCACTCTCTGACCACCAACAATGTATCCTGTCCTCACTCTCTGACCACCAACAATGTATCCTGTCCTCACTCTCTGACCACCAACAATGTATCCTGTCCTCACTCTCTGACCACCAACAATGTATCCTGTCCTCACTCTCTGACCACCAACAATGTATCCTGTCCTCACTCTCTGACCGCCAACAATGTATCCTGTCCTCACTCTCTGACCGCCAACAATGTATCCTGTCCTCACTCTCTGACCGCCAACAATGTATCCTGTCCTCACTCTCTGACTGCCAACAATGTATCCTGTCCTCACTCTCTGACCGCCAACAATGTATCCTGTCCTCACTCTCTGACCACCAACAATGTATCCTGTCCTCACTCTCTGACCACCAACAATGTATCCTGTCCTCACTCTCTGACCACCAACAATGTATCCTGTCCTCACTCTCTGACCACCAACAATGTATCCTGTCCTCACTCTCTGACCACCAACAATGTATCCTGTCCTCACTCTCTGACCACCAACAATGTATCCTGTCCTCACTCTCTGACCGCCAACAATGTATCCTGTACTCACTCTCTGACCGCCAACAATGTATCCTGTCCTCACTCTCTGACCGCCAACAATGTATCCTGTCCTCACTCTCTGACCACCAACAATGTATCCTGTCCTCACTCTCTGACCACCAACAATGTATCCTGTCCTCACTCTCTGACCACCAACAATGTATCCTGTCCTCACTCTCTGACCACCAACAATGTATCCTGTCCTCACTCTCTGACCACCAACAATGTATCCTGTGCTCACTCTCTGACCACCAACAATGTATCCTATCCTCACTCTCTGACCACCAACAATGTATCATGTCCTCACTCTCTGACCACCAACA